>CM052133.1:8090220-8426937 GCA_028454255.1 Halictus ligatus
CGGATTGGCCGATCGCGCGATAATACGATTCGAATATGCTCCAAGGCGGAATGAACGGTTCCCGATGTTCTTTGCGGGTTCACTGCCGAAGGTTCAACGATACTATCATTCTTTTTTCGGAATAAGATCGACTCGTGAAAGATTTTTGTCGGAGTTTCGTCGCTACAGTTAAAATCAAGCAAGAATCAGAGATCGAACGAAAGTACTCTGCGCGGATGGAAACGTGTCACCTGGTACGCTGATTGGCTGTTTGACACACAGAATTTTGCTATTCGGTAAAAGCTTAAATTTCAATTGTCACACTATTAAATTCGTTTGTGTTTAATAAATTGCTAGAAATTGTTAGAAAATGTTGTGTTATGCATCACAATTTGAAAAGTTAGGGTGACTAACACCTACTTTGAAGTTTTAATCATATTTATCTGCTACTTTTGACTATTCTACAAATTTGCAATATTTCGCTAAAATCAAAGGGCAATAATCTCTCGTGGGTGCTATTTAATTATTTACCTTTCAACTCGGAGGCTAGCGAACTGGAAAAAGATAGCAATCAGCGATTCCTGAAATTACTGACGATGGTGTATACATCATGTAGTCGGTAAATATGGATGCATGATTTTTAAAATCAATTGATAAATATTGTAGTTGATTAATGCTGCCAAGCGTCATTTCTAGTTTCGATGAATTTTTATTGGTCGAAACAGTGGCACACTTGAAAAATATTGGTTCGGGAGAAACTCATTTAGTGTATGAATTATTTGTGTACTATTATCAAATATATGAGAGCCATTTGTTCACAATGTATAGCGAATTTTTCAAATTTTTGTTTTTCTTTCAAATGTATACATTTTCGGTATTCAAGATTAGAGAAAAATTTTAAATTCAGATCCACTTAGATCACAAATTTCTTTCAAATGCTGCATGTACTGTTGCAAATACATGAGTCTACTTGCTCACAATATTGCGAGTTTTTCGAATTTTTGTATAACTACATTGACATTACTAATGTATATTTTTGCTAGTTAGCATTACAGAAAAATTGCAAACAAGAAAATTTTTAATTCTGTAGCCATGAATATGGGAAATTATGGGAAGATCTCAAATTTATTTTAAATGTTGCCTCTATTGTTGCAAATATACGAGAGTCTACTTGTGTACAATGTCGTTACTTTTCCCTAATTCGTCTATAATTATATTTCTGTTATAAATCTTCGGGATGTAAGATTGTAAAAAAATGCAAACAAAAGAATTTTAGATTTCGAAGTCGCCGAGATGAGAAGATTCATTTAAATCACGAAATGAATTCTGACGGATTTCGCGTCATACCTTGAGCCGTTGGACCGAAGACAATGTCTGGTCGACGCGACGCGACGCGACGGAATAGCAAATGACTGAGTTAACACGTTGCGGGCTGGAGACGTAACTCGACGTCCTTGAGTTTTTAAAGCTTCGAGAACCGAAAGCGTCGATTCACGTCTTTTGAATATCTCCTCATGGGACATTGCTTGGCAGACAAAGGTTTCACGAATGCATGTGGTAAGGATTTCGATGAATAATAAACGCTATGCTATTTTTTAACCGCTTTATCGGTGTCCATATTCATTTAGGTTTTTCGCAATAACTGTGTTTTCTTTAACAATTCGATGAAGTTTCCCAGTTGGTTTTATCTCGAAGAAAAGGAATTTTTATTGAACGTTTATGCATTCGTTCTTTCCGCGAAATAGAAAGAGCGTGCGACGGACAAAAGCACTACTAGAGCTGCATTCACTCAGATGCTGATTCAACAAGTATATCAACCGGATTTCCTCGATAACGGCTCTTGGTATGAACAATTTCATTTTAGATTTTCGATCCTTTTTTAACCACGGATCGTTTTGCTTCTAGTTTTATTAAAGAGTTTGATATGACAAAAATTGGATTGGAATTGATTTGAGATAAAATGAAATTGAATATTTTTTTATTGTATACGTAACTTATGGTGGTCGATCAAAAACACCAAGGACGGTTATAATAGATATTTTTCTGAAAATTTCTATATTTCGATAAATTGTCAATGTTTGAACTGTTATAATTTCACAAAGTAAAATCATACAAGTAGCATTTTCGAGACAAGATATATGTCTCCAGTTTTTAACCGTCTATGTCACATACAGACATAGTTCTGCGAAGAACATCTCGGCAGAAAATGAACGTCGGAGTTATGGAAGCGGAGACTTCTACGATTATTTTTTTCAAAATTATAACAGTTTAAACATCGGCCGTTTCTCGAAATTCATTTGTTGTTTAAACACTTCATGGGGTTGCTGCACGTGAAGTGATAATTTCATTCGAAACGTAAAATGGTAACAAACAATGAAAGTTAAACATTTAATGGGTATTGACACAAGTTTGCTCTTAATGTGTTTGTTCCTCATTCCAATTATGATCCAGCATTATTGAGAATAAATCTCATCCTTTTTGGGTTTGTAGTATATCTAGCTGTACTTCATCGAACCGGTATGCAATTAATTTTTAAACAAATTCGTCAACCAAATTTCACCTAATTGATTTTCGATAACGTATAATTTTACATACAAATTCATTATAGCAACAAAATTTGAAAGTTTATTCCGCGTGTCTCATTTATGTTATCCCTATATATTATATTCCTATATTGCATTCGCAATTAACCTGTTAATCACATTATCCCAGCACTCTTTACGACCGCGTGACGTTCCAGCTGCAGATTTTAATATAACGTGTCAAAAATTTATAATTAACATTCGTCCTCTCTTTAATTTCCGTTCGCAAGCACGGCGAACACTCGAACGCTGTCGATTTAGAACAAATTCTCCCGATGGAGGCGTTTCCTTGGGTAATCGTTTCGTTCTGATAATCGACAACCGAAAAATATCACCGGCGCAGAATGCAGTTGGCCGCATGCTCGAACACATAAATTGCAAATTGGAATAAGGAGGGCCACTATCGTTCGCATTGCCGAAGTGGCTTCATAACGTTGCATTATGGCCGATATCGATTTGCGCGCAGATGTTAATAAGTGAAACGTCTTGGACGTCTTACATACCGTCTGTAACAGAAAACGATATTGCGAGGAGCGCGTTCAAACGGATTTTCGATAATTACGTCCTACCGTGTTGCCATTCCGGTCGATTTTTATAATCACTATTAAATGCGAACAGCGACGATGTAATCGTCCAGCATCGAAGAAACGGCGCACGCTGCTGCGTTCCAGTGAATGGTGTATGCCAACGGTCGAAACGCTTCACGATGAACATTCATTTATTATACAAGTCATTGGTAGACTGGGGATTTCATGCATTTATGGCGAAAATAAATTGTTCGATTTCAGAATGTAAATATTACGAAGTATTTCTATCAAGAAATACTATTTCAACCTGCGGGTTAATTATAGGGAAGGGGTCCAATTGCTGTGGGAGGTACCAATTACTGTGACCATATTACTTAATTATACTTATTTTTAAATCATAATCAATATTAAACGAGAGTTATTAAATTATTTTCATTAAGATCACTTAATATACAGGGTTTCATTTGAAAACTTTAGCCGAATATTTTAAAAAGGACTTCAAGTGGGAAAGAGGGGCGCAGTATCAGTTTTTTATTTGGGTGGCATTTTCAAGGTCATTTGAAGGTCAACTTTGTTTTTTCAAATGGAAAATTCTCCAATTCTCCGCCTAAAATTCTTTGACGCAAATCGTGATGTTTTCCACTAGAACGTAACGTTGTACTAGCACATACCGTTTGAACAGAAAATTCTCCTCTAGTAGTACAATTAATTGTATAAAATGGTGTATTATTTAGACGAACGAGTAGAAATAATTTTTAATTATGGAGCTGATGAGTGTGCTTGTCGAACTGCTGCTACGTTTAATGAGAGACATCCTGATACACATGTTTCAATTAGTTGCAAAGTTTAAGGAAAAAGGATCGGTGACAAATTTAAAAAGAAATCAACCAAAATTCATAAAAGAAGCTGATCAAATCGAAATTATAGGACAGTTTACTGTGAATCTTACTAGTTCAATTCGACAAGTTTCAATGGTAACTGGTGTATCAGTGGTGAAAATTCCGTGGTGTAGTGGATTTAAAGAAATCGAGTCTTTTGATTAACAATTTATTAAACTCTCACTAACACGATCACCCGCCGACTTAACATTAGGTGATTAATTAAACTATGGAATAGTGACTGATAGCGATGAAAAGACAATTGTGCATATGCACGGAGTAACTTTGACGGACAAACAGGTTGTGTGATTTCGAACTCGACCTTTGGTCCTCGAACTCGACCTCATAGGTCCTCTGTTTTTCGAAGTGGTTTAAAAATAAGTATAATTAATATAGGCACAGTAATTGGTACCTCCACAGTAATCGGGCACCCCCTTACCCTACATTATTTTAAGATGCGAAGATGATCGTTAGGGTTGTATCTTCAATTTTGTATTTGTATTTCTGTGTATCTCAGAAAGAGTGTAGGAAAAAGAAATAGGCGATTCTTGAGGATTTTGGAGGTATTAACAAAAACACGCGTCAATGAGAACGCGGCTATAGCTGACGGATTCCGGCTCAACCAACCGCAACGCCGCGCTCAGCAGGACCTATCACCGAGCCAGACATCCCCTTTTCTTTTTCCTACACTCTTTCCGGGATACCCTGTATAATTTTACTTTTTAATAATGATTATTTCAATGCCAATCAATGTGATTGTTGTGTGCATATGCTTTTGATATCAATGGAAAAATAAACATGTGACGACAGCATAATGCGACCTAAATGCATTATTTGTCGATTGTGGGAAAAACTAAAAAATGTAGACAGTCTTGTAAATAAAGAATGCAATCAAGGATTTGGCAAAATATATTACTTACAATGTTGCTTTCGGGAACAAGATTTATTTCGGAAGAAGTTATATTTGTTTAATGTTACTGTGAAACATCAGGCATTTCGTATGCACCTGAAATAGAAGAATTTCTGAATACTTCTCTACACCATTTCATCTACAATAATCACGATTCAATTGAAAATCAATTGAGTGGAATGGTTCATCTTAGAACGAAGTGGTTATTTGAATAATTGATATCAATATTATAGACCTCAGAGAATCAGTGAACGAAATTCTGCTATTCATTTTCTTTCGTCTTATTAGAACAGGGGAAATTAAGTTAAATCTGCGACCCGTTTTGTCTGATTTTATTAGAACGGGGGAAATTAAGTTAATTCATCGAAAACGAGAGATTCGCGCGATCGTGATGCAAACGATCGAAATAATTCGCACGGCACGAAAGCGGGATAAACCTAATTGTCTGTAGGATTTCGTGCCATATAGTGTTCCCTAAATACTTCGGAAGCATTACTGGTGTCTATGAAATGGTATTAAGAGGGTGAAAGTTCAGAATCAACTTTAACGATACTTGTTTAGCAACCTAGGAACTATACGAATTAAAAAGGAGATATATTTACATGGATTTTTTATATTATAACGTTCCGGAATATTTACAAATATGCGAAATAAAAATGCAACTTGAAAGGAACGAATCCGTATTTGTAAAATGCGATTTCTAAAGTACGTAAGCCTTTATTGAATTTCAATGGTCGAACAAAATTTATTCGATAGTAAATAGTAATTTGAACTCATTCTTACTCCCTTGCTTCATACAATGCTGGACAAAACAATACAACGTTGGATATATTTACACAGGGTGTTCCGAAAAACCTATGAAATATTTGTATGGTGGGACACACTACACTGAGTAAAGAAACCTTGCTTACAGTTAGTAAACATATGTAGATTATATATTTTTGCATGATGATTGACGCACAGGAGTGTTCTGTTTAAAGCGACCTTCGATCTAATTTTTAATTCTATGTATTCTTTCGTCGAGTAGAAACTGCAAGTACTTCAAAACTCTACTTTGAACGGAATTATTTCCGAATGATGTTTCAAGTATAAAGATTCTTCAGGCTTGCGTGGTCTTATGATATTTTTACACCACGACGTACAAAAATTCGACATCGTTAGCGGTTTTCGTTAGTTAAAAATTCTCTTTCCTCCCAATCGACATAAAAATTGTACGACAAAGAATCTCTTTCGTTCCTCTCTTTATTACGTGCATCGAATTTCACAAACCGCGGTCTGAATAACTTTACTTAATACCACTCCTGTCCGAAAGCAGCGGTACGGACCACCCGGGGATGTGAAAAGGAGAAAAGGGAATTTTTATCAGCTACACGACAGTGGTGTCCTATCTCTCTTTCCCTTTCTGGCAGCTACAGTTTCAAACGGTAAAAGAAAAGAAGAAAGCGCTCGCAATATCGCAGAAGAATGGAGCGGCAAGTAAAAGACATTGCTTACTCAGTTGTCAAGCAAGTTCCTCTCGCCGCGCCGGGGAGAAGCGAGCACCGGATAAGAAAACGAACATGATTGGGAAGGTGTTGGACAATTCAAACAATAAGAAACACTCGGAGATTTGCAAACTGCGCGATTAAAAGGGGTAAAGGGCCAAAGAGAACGATAGAGAGAGATAGATAGATAGATAGATAGAGAGAGGGAGAGGGAGAGAGAGAAAGAGAGAGAGCGAGAGAGAGAGAGCGCGTGAGAGGGAGAGAAAGAGAGGAAGAGAAAGAGATTGGTCGAACTTTACGGCGTCTGTACGTTCTGTCCCCACGGTTCCCCCTTCAGCCCACAGCTCCATCCACGATTTCTCCATTACCCGGTGGTCTTTATTTTCGAGCCATTACCGACGGTCTATTATAATAATGCGGAATTCGTCGTCTAAAAGGGGGAAAAGAGAAACGGGGGCGCGGCGGTATCTAGCCACCCGACCACCACTCTAAATTTTACATCTAAATTGAATCCACCTCCGGGTAAGATGGCGAGCCTTCGGTCACTGGAGGGTGGTTGCCCGGTTATTACCGGGGGAGTAAGAGCCCGAATAATATCATCCCGATAACCGATTTCCTCGCGAAGTTAATTATTGAACCGTCCCATCAACATGACTTACGACCGAGGTCGCGGTGGATCGGTGACTGTAACTCCGTACCGTACCGGGCTGCCCTCCAAGCTCATCTTATCTTCAGGGAAACGGATACTTGCGGATACTTTCCATCCCGTATAAATCAGGCCCGACGATCTGATCTCGGTGATACTGTCCGACGTATGATCGACCATGCACGATCCACAAGCTTACCCGGGCGTCTCCGTCGTTCAATCTTCCCGGACCCGTCTGCTTCAATCTCCGTTGCCGGGTTTTCAATGATTTAGCGAATCGGCGTTGAAGTCTCTACACTATTTCTCAGAAGACACAGAGAATCCTGATTAACCCCCTCTCATCGATGAACGAATTGTCTCGCCACGCGGTGTCGATCTAATTATACAGAGTGTTAAAACAAATCATTCGATATTTACATGGTGCATAGGGCGCATTGCGCCGAGGCAAAATGCCTGAGCAAACATACGTCGAAAAGTCAACCGTTTCTGAGATATAAACATTTTCATGTCTTAGCATCATGGCTTCCAACAAGTATCGTCGCATGCGATGTTTACTTCCGTGTTTACAAACCGCGTTCCGAATGTCCTCGTTCTCCGCCGAGCTTGAGGCAGTAACTACATGGTAGGAGAAGAGTGGAGATGGTTTTTAACCGTGGCTTATTGTAGTAAGTCAATTACGATGCTAAAATGCAAAAATATATACAAGGTTTTTGTTTTATCTCAATAGTGTTACATATCCTGTAAGGCAGGAAGTTCCAACATGTGGCTCTTTCCCCGCTTAGGTACTTCTCCCACTCTTAGACGTCATCGTTATGTAGTAGTGCGTAGAATTTCGCCCCTGTTCACGTGCCGCCAATGTCGCCCCACTAACTCTACGGCTGCACGTAGTATGTAGTGGGAAGAGGTTCGACTAATGTTGGGGACCTTGGCAGTTCTCGGAGGGGAACAAGTTAGAACTCCCTGCTGTAAGATGATGATGCCACGAAAAAATGCTTGAACGAAAGCTGCTCTGTACGGGGGGGGGGGGGGTAATGTGGTACAAATATTTTTTGATATTTGCTACGGTAAGGGAAATTTCTTAGTTTATTTCTTATTTCGTTTATAGACGAAATAGTTACATTATTATTAGTTACACATTAAATAATCGTTACCATAAATTTGAGTGGGGCCACATCGGTCCTAATAGTTCACACAAGAATTAAAGAAAGACATTTCTATATGATTTCTGTGCCCCGCAATTGATGATGAAAATGTTTATTATGCATAAATATCCGCAATTTAATTTTGAGTTTTTTCCCCTATCTAGAATGCTTATTCGTATCGCTGCGCGATCGTAATGTAAATATCGAAAGCACTCGCCTTTTGTCTCCGACTATGAAAATGATCGTACAATTTCCAGAGTATACATTTGTAAATATACATATATATGTGACAGTGCAACCAAATCGGCTGTATTTAATTAAATTTGACGTACAGCTCGTGCCATTCAATATCGTCGCTTCGGAAATCGTGGATTTTCAGTACCACTGTCTCACCCGATCAACTACGGGAAGTAATGCAATTTGTAACGAAAATAATGCTGAAAAAACATTTTCGTTGAAAAGTTCATTTCGAAATTATTCCGCACGCCAGCGTTTATTATTCGTGTTCACCAAATAATCGATTTATTGGCTCCGCTGCAAGCTACAAGTTATATTGCCACAAACATTCAATCCTATTATTTATATTCCCAAGCAACGAATACATTACAACAAACAAGCCAAAGTTCCAATAGCAATTGTAATTTTAAATGTGCAAGGCGAAAGTATGCAACAGGATTGTGATGGAAAAATGTTTATGTTTCATGACACAATGAGATGTATTACTTCGGACCAATGCGAAGGCGTACATTCGATGTTGTTTAAATTAATACGTTTGGAGTGCGACGAGTATGTTCATCTTGATCTTAGAATTCGAAGAAAAAATAAATGAATAATATTTTGGCACGATTTCTGAATACGTCTTTGAAACTAGTGAACTACAGAAAAAGATTGTTTTGTATTTGCCCATTTTTATCCGGTTTGAAAAAAATTATTTGATTGAAAAAGTGCCGCAAAAGTAATCATTTTTGTGTAATTTCGGTTGTGATGAAATAAAGTATAATTTCGGATGATTTTCGCATTTGAGAGCACACACCGGAAATCGATAACAGTTACAGTTTTGCAATCAAAGAATTGAGGAGAGATGATATCGAATACGAGTATGCAGCACACGCAATATCTTTCGCACAATTGAAATTCAGAATTTAAATTTATTTTGTGCACTTTATGAAAACAAATTTATTTTATGTAATTTATGAAAACAAATTTATTTTATATGAGTAATTTATTGAAACAAATTTATTTTGTATAATTTTTAGTCTTAAAATTTTCGAACAATATTCGATTTCGTCAAACAGACCAATCAGAGCGCGGATACAGCAGCTGATGGTTGGTTTTTTTTTATTTTTAAATGCGCAGGTTACAATTTTTTAAAGAAAGACGGTACATGGACGCAGGTTTTCACATTGGGATCAGTCAGAAACATAGAAACGTCCAGAGGCAGCTGAAATCTGACGTTGGTATTGGTCGAGTCGGAATTCGTTCGCTGTAGCCGCATTCTGATTGGTCCGCGTTATCCGTCAATACCTTCGTAATAAAGCCGCGGAGAAAATTCTCGCAAAGAAAAAGGTTACTTAAAAGTTATCAAATGACCTCCGGTATCACCCCTTTCAAGGAGGTACAACATTTTTGGGACATCCTTTGATTTGCTCCATATTCGGATAATCGGTCATCCGAATACAGTGATTTCTTTATATATGTCATCACGGTCTGGATGATAAATGTCGCGGAATTATCCCGACTATCGTGGGGTATACCCCGTGAGGGGCCATGAAGCTCGAAAGACCTCGGACACCGAGGCGTATAAACATAAACGGCTCGGCTATATCTCCTGGACGATATACGACGCTGGCGAGACCCGTCTTGTTGACATATATCGAGAGTTCACTGTATTCGTAATTCGGATAATCGACATTCTACTGTAATCAGTTCGTATAAACGGGGTTCTACCGTATTACAAAGTTTTCACCGAAACGTATTTTATGCAATGTAACGTAGGAATGTAATTTTTTCATGCGATGCCATTCCGCGTTAAACATGGAAGCGGAAGTTACCGGAGCTGTTCAACAAATTCTTTAAACTTAATGGTCGGCGGTCGAATTGAAGGAGTGGGGTTGGGGTGGGGTGGGGATGGAGCATGAAAAAAGGGAAAAATTTAAACGCACTTTTACCTGAAGTTGACGCAGGAACAATAGAATCGCATGGCGGGCCGAGCGAAAAAGCCCCAGTGGACCAACACAGACCGCGTGCCAGCTTCAGGTGCAAGCCGGTGAACTTTTTTCCGCTTGCGCGCCACGAACGTAATCTGTAACTGCCAGCCACGTTGCAGAGGTTCCCTCTTCTTTGTCGCGGGTAACACTCTGTGTACGGTAGTTTGAAAAAAAAAAGCAAAAATGCGTTTTTCCACGGCAGCGTAGCACTCTGTGTCAATGGTCCTGGCAAAATATTGCGATTGCCAGAGTGTAAATGAAAATGGGATAGGCGATGACACGATATATCACTTTGATTGAAAGCTTTATTGCTGTCTGCCCGCGTAGACAGCCCGCGGAACGATCGTTTTTGATGTTTTGATAAAATTGAGACCCCGACCCCCTCGACGAAATCAACGGTAATAATGTAAATTGACAGTTCTTGAATTTTCATCCAGGCCGATGGATATTTCAAGCTGTGTACTTCAACGAAATTATTTTGATTTCCCGGCGCGTGACTCTTCCGCGGAAAATTCATTTAATCTGGCGCGTGGAAGAACGCTCGAACATGTAATCGAGTTGGCTCTTCTCTGAACGTTGCAATATGTAACAGCTTTCATTCATTTTCATTAAACGATACTTTTCGTTACCACCATACGCTTAATGTTATCAGTTTTTCACTTACATTTCAGCCGTTCAATGTAAAAATAGTGCAAGTCGAAACAGTTAATCGATGGATAACGAGGAAATAAGTAAACGTTGGTCTTGTGTAAGCCATGCTAAAATTATATTGCAATTATTGTATTTAATGATGAGTGTTCAACCAAACAGACAAATATTCACCTTTGCATTAAATGACTTATGTTTTTAACTTGCTTAAATCTCGTCTACAATAAAAATGTGTTTCTGTATTTGGTAATTATAATTTGAAAAGTGCGATTCATTTAATTAAAACAAAAAAGAAAATCAATATGCATCAACCAACTGAATATTTATCGTTACCATTCGTCGAAATGTTTCAGGCGAATGCATAAACTGCATATCCCGAAATGTTATTCCTTTTCGATAATGTATCAATAAAATGAAGCATGATAAACTCATTCGAAATATAATTTCGAAACTAACACGAGTCAGTGCTGTGAAATATAAATTGTAAAGTTTTCAAAGCAATCGGACATGTATTTAGTTTCTTAGATTTCATTTACACTAGACGATACGATCACTGAACTTTATTGCTGACGAGATAAAATAAAAATATAATGATTTAAAACTATAACAACTAGTTCTTGAATAATTTTCTCACTTCTGTCAATAACGCGTGAATTTCCAATAAACAAATGTATTGGTATAGTGTCAGAAGCGACGTGTCATGCGAATACGCGAGACGGTTTAAAAAATGCTATTTTACTAGGGAAACCGTTAATTGGAATGTTAAACTGTTTTGTGCTCCGTGTATAACGGTTCGTCCAGATGCGATTCCCAGCCTTTGCGTGCTAAATGTTCAACTTTCGTAATTGCGCGCAATTAGAAAATAATTATTGTTTCCAGAAACTTGCCGCGCATGAAACTTTTCCGCACTCGTTCCACGTGTTTTCTGTATCACCCCTGATACACGACGTCCGTAGGGTGCAATTTTAATAGGGTGTTTGTAGAGTTAAAGGTCTGTTGCATGGAATGAATGTTGAACACGTTCGAATTGTGTATACCGAATTTGTATTTCATGTTTCAGTTAAATTGATAATTTCTGTTTCGATACCATAAAAACATAAATGACGTTGCTCTGGAACTTCAATGCGAAATCTGCATACTTACGACTTTTCTGCAACCAGGATTTTCAACTTAAAAATTACAGTGTTTTGCGACGACTGTCTGTCGTACGTTGTCGATCGGTTCCTTTCTCTTTGATATGTTCATTCATCTCTCATTTCTTTATTTCAATCTCACAACATACAAATGTAGACGTTCCGCAACTACATGCTTCCAATACGGAGAAATAACACGATCACGGATAAGAGAATGGAGCCATGTTCGGCAAAGATAGGAGAAGAAATTGCCTTAAGTAAGTAGAGTGTTTCTTTAAAATGGAGGCTGCAGAGGGTGTCTACAAAAATCTAGGTCAGAGTTGTCCAATTCCGCTTCAAAAGCCAAATCTATTCCCCATTCTATCTGCCGTAACAGTGTAGAAACTTTGGCTGATGCTACGATATGCGCCCGAAAAGTCGTTAACACTATTATACTCAATCAAGTTTAATGATATTTCCATATCTTCTGCGTTCTGCGAGGAAAGGCTATTATAACGTAAGAGGTTTTGCTTGTCTATAGATCTAATTTACATTGGAAACTTATCATTTTTTATTCGACTTTTTCACACTGTATTGGGAAGCTCTGTTACAATAAAGTTATATGCACCTTTTTTCCAATACCACGAATTCAGCGAACTATAATACAATGGCCTTGACTCCCAAAATATATGTATGGAGAGCTCAGGGCAAGAAACGGTCAGCTCGATTTCCACGTGACTGTAAAAGAACAAATTTCTTCGATAGTTCGATGCAATAAACTGTTATATCACGAGACATTTGTGGCTATTTGTTGCCCCGAACGAGATGAAATTCTCCCAAAAATGTATCGATATTCCTATAGATACGTTCAGAGCAACAAACGGTTAACTATTTGAACTTTTCATTTATTCAGTAAAAACAATTGGAAAACAATTAACGATATATTTATTCTATTGAACAGAATTTCATAGTTTATTTAACATAATTTCATAACTAGACATTTTTTTACAAGAAGTTATATTTATTACTATTATCTTTACAGACACGATTCAGTTTTCATCACAAATCTTAACGTTCGATGATATGTATTTAGTAGTAATTATAGAAAAAAATTATATTATTTTATAAGAAAAAAATAAATTTGATTCACGAAACATCTTGTTCATCATTTTCACCACCGCGTTAAGTTTATTATACCAATCATAATCAAATTTTTCATATTACATTTACTGTCGTTTTCCATTTTTCACGAATACAGTCCGATCGCTTCTGTGTGCTGTATTCGTATAACTATCTTTACTTGGCGCGAATGTCGAATAACGTACAAATTCAAATAAATTTTAATACTTTGTAACAGATCATTTGTTGCCCCAAATATTTACATTCGCTCTGACTGTTTGTTGCTCCGAACGATTCGAAAATCTAAGTGGACAGTCACGTCGAAATCGAGCTGACCGTTTGTTGCCCGGAGTTCTTCATATGTATATTGTACAATGCATATTTATAAAGGCATTGGAACGTTTAAATAATTACTAGAAATAGAAAAGCATGATTACTAGACTGCGGATTCGTATGCACAATAAAAATTTTCTGTATTATTTGCAAGAGACAGGTGCTAAATCGATGTCTATTTTTTTTCCCTAGTAACTTACCAAAGTTAAAAGCAATACAACAGTGATTTTAAATTCTTTAAATTTCTTTACTCTTTTATATTTGATCTACTCTTTTTTGTCGTAAATCACAGCCTGTAAGTCAACTAAAAGTTTAATCATTATCCTTTCTACGTGCAAGAGAAAGACACATGAAAATAGTTAGAATCTTCATGTCCTTCTCGTATTCGTTTCACTCACTCTCGTGACTGAAATCAGTCAAGCGTAACGTACCGATTTTTATGAAATTTTTCCGAGAGATGTTTTTTATAAAAATATTCGAAGCGACTTTTTTATCTGCAATTATTCATATCCGTAGAGTGAGAACAGCTTTAAAATTTGACGCTGAAAAACGTATTTTCACCCGTAACGTGACAAATTGTATATTTTTCGATCATATTTAACGTCCACATATTATTGAAAGTGATGAACACTTCTCGCATTCTTCTTATAAATTGTTATCTTTTTTCTGTGAAAATTCGCCAACATCAAATGTCAGCCGTTGGATAAATTGCAGTGTGCGAAGAGAATTTTTTTAAAACGTGAAGAGATTCGAACGAAATTAAATGGCAGTTATATGAACATTAATTTTAATTTAACCGTACATGGTACAGTTAAAACTTCATTTATCGAAGGACTACCAATTAGCTTTTTAATAATTATGTTATATATCTAAAATAAGGTGAATAACTTGACCAAAAATTAAAGGAAATTATTAATTGTTACTTCTTAACTCTATATACTTTAGTAGGTTCAATATTTTATTTCAATTGTAAGATCAAATATTACGCATTTGTAGAACAACACCTGAAAGACACCACCATACCTTTGTTACGAATCGGAGCCGCGAGCAGTGCGAACGGCCGGCGATGGGTTCTTACTAGTGACCCCTATTTCATTTGTATTGAAAATACACGTGTACACGTATAATTAATATATCCGTGCAGAAGTCCAGATACTACATAATACACAGATACACGTGTTCACGTGTATCAAAATATACGGATAATGCACGTATAACTGTGAACTTGAATACACGGTTACACGTGTATTATCCGTGAATTTTGATACACGTGAACGCGTGTATTATCCGTGTATTTTGATACACTTGAACACGTGTACTCAAGTACACGGATACACGGGTAGTACATTGGAATATACAAGAGTTAACATGATAACATGATAACTTTTAGGTTTCGAAAATTAACAAACAGCATAATTCTTGTTAATAAACCTTAATCAATTAACTGTTTATTTTGATGAAGAAAAACCGAAGTGTTTACATTTTCCGGCAAAAGATGGTTCCTTTTTGGTTATTTCCAGCAGACAAGAAGCACCGTTCAGACATGGCTGACGTTGCTGGCATAATTAAATATTTTTTAACGATTTCGGATATTCTTGCATACTTGTGTGCCCTTGCCTTCCACCATTCATATGGATCCAAATCAAACCGTAGTTGTGGCTCAGATGTACATTTCAAATTCGACATCTAAATGATTAACATTATTTATTTCGTCGTAAAGAAATTGAAGGGCACTTTTATTTTTTGAGTTTTCTGTCCCCACTTCTCGAACAGGAGAGTCTTCCAGCGAAAATTTCACTTTTTGTTTCATGTTCAAGATTTTTATACCGTGGATCTAAAAAGGAAGCTACATGGAACAGTGAAATACTATTACTGTCATTCCAATCGAATTTGAAACGTTTTATAATTTCGAAAATTAATGTTTCCTTTATTCTAGCCAAAATATTATTATCACGTATGTTTAAATGTTTTTGAACGACTTTTTATTATAGGTCTCACCATTGAAACACAAGATTGGCTTTCGCTAAAAAAAAAGCGTTGTTACTATGTGAAACGGTTTCAAAATCTGTATAAGGGATTGTATTATTGTCCATTCAGAAATTTCGAGACTTTTTGCCATAGTTGCAATGATGACGGTCCGGTCTGCTAACACATTTAACAGTGGGCACCTATTCTGCATAACAGTGCATAATAGTTCTGCATAACCTGTCCAGTACGCTTTTCCAATAAGTCTTAAACACGAGTTGAAGATCTTGCAACTATAACATCAAACATTATACTGACGCACGTGTACCCTTGAACTTCAATACACAGATAATACACGTGTACTCTTGAACTTCAATACACAGATAATACACGTGTATTGAAAATAACGGATACCCGTGTATTATCCATGTAGCTCGATACACGTGTACACGTTTACTTCAGTACCCGTGTGTAAAGAAGTACACGGATCAAAATACGGATATATATTATTACACGTGAACACGTGAATACGTGTATCCTCAATACACGTCCAAAACCGTGATCTCTAGTCATTACCCCTGGAATATGGTTTCAATTTGTTAGTTAGGTACGCGGACGAACCTGATGCGAAATCAGGGAGCCGGTAAGGTTATAGACGTCGAGGACGAACCTGACACGAAGTCTAGGACCCTCTAGGAATGGAGTCAATCGCGGACGAATCCAGGGCGAAACCGGGAAGCTGCTAGGAGGGTGAAATTTCGTGAACGAACCCAATGCGAAATTGGGGAACCACTAGGTTGGAGAAATCTCTGTTTGGACTATGGTATGTCGCGAACGAACCTGATACGAAATCAGGGAATCGCATGGATAGTTAGTAGGCCTCGTAACTAGTATAATTTAATTGGTACAATCCGAGCGGGAAGATTGTATCGTGTGGGTATATTCAATTACTAGATCTGGATATTGGACAACAGTTAAGGGTTCAAAAGATTGCACCATTTATCAAACAATACAAATATATTCTGATTAAAATCTCGGTGTTGACGCTCTGGCAATGCGGGGTCTAAGAGCAGTTACTGAATACCGAAGTGGGTGTAGAAAGTATTTTTACACCAATAAATTTGACACAAAAGTTCGTAAAACTGTTGTTTACTAATTACTTTTTTATAAACAATGAGTATTACCATATTCTAGGATATCTATAGAATAGATGCAGTGCAGAAAAAAATGATTTACTTGTATAACTTACAAAATTAACAAGAAAAAACACAAAATCGACAGAAATACACAAGCAACAACTATTCGTACAGTTCTTAAGTTTCCAGAAATTGACGAAAAAAACCCAATTTAAATTAATTTAGCCTTAGAAAATGAAAGAAACGGATTAATTAATACTTTATAGGATATCCTTTTGAGTTTATAATTGCTGCAATCCCTTTAGGCATCGAATTAACTAAATTCGATGTTACGTGTGTCGGAATTTTGTTCCACTCCTCTATGAGAGCATTTTTTTGGTCTTCTTTTGAGGAAATTTCATGTTTTCTGGTCTGACATTCCAAATAATCCCATAACTGTTTTATGGGGTTGATGTCGGGAGATTGCGGAGGAGTTTTTAGATACGCCGAGGTATTATTTAGTATCCACATTTTGGTATTGTACGCAGTGTGCTTGGTATCATTATCTTGCATGAAAATGAAATTATCTTTAATGCCCATTTTTTCTGCACTGAAAAGAAGATTGCACTTTGAAATGTCAATATAAACCCTGTGGTTTATTATTCCGTCGATAAATTGCAATGTGCCAACACCAACTGCACTCATGCAGCCCCAAACAGTTACGGAACCTCCACCGTGTTTCAGTGTAGGCCGTAAGTTTTCTGGATTCAATTCTGTATTTTTTGTCTCCAAACAGTAGAGTATCCATCCGATCCAAAAATGTTGAGTTTGCTTTCATCTGTGAAAATCACTCTATTCCAGTACTCCATTGGCGTAGTGACATTATTATTTTCGAATAATAATCTTTTCTTTCTATTCGTTTCACTTACGAAATATTTTCTACGGGCTACCCGACCATGATATCCTTGATTTCGTAAAAAAGATATATCCGTATTTAAATTATTTCTAAGGTGTTCAACTATTTTTATTGCACTTATTTTTTTATTTTGCTTTACCATTCGTATAATAACTCGGCCAGTATGATCATTAAATTTCCTTGGACGTCCACTTCTTTCGTTATTTTTCAGTGTTTTTCGAAGCCCGTACCTATCAATTATGCTTTGTATCGTAGATCGAGGTCTACTTACAATGCGTGAAATCTCTGCCAAACTTTTACATTGATTATGCAAATTAAAAATAATTTTTCTTTCTGCTATTGTAGTTTCCGCTCGCTTTCGTCTCATTTCTAAACTGTAACTGACAATACTACGAAATTTTCAATGCTACTGATATCACCAATGTTGACAAACATACTGACGATCCACGAAGGACCACGATCGACGGTCCGCTATCCTCGATATATATTTACATTATACATACTCCTGTAAGCAGTTCAAATTCTTCTGTACCAGTACAAAGTACTTCTGTCGATTTTCTTGTTAATTTTGTAAGATATACAAGGAAATCATTTTTTTTCTGCATTGCATCTATTCTATAAATATCCTAGAATATGTTAATACCCATTGTTTATAAAAAAAAATAATTAGTAAACAACAGTTTTACGAACTTTTGTGTCAAATTTATTGGTGTGCGAATACTTTCTACACCCACTATAGAACTATTACTGGACTATCGGGGCTATTGATACGAAAGAGAACTTTAGCCCGATGTCACTGATACTGAAAATTTTGGTAATAATACAATTTTCGTTCCGTTCGTTGTTCTGCTCACCGAATTAATATCGATTCTCCGTCCAGCCCGCCGCGCCGATCGGCGCGCCGTTCGGTTCGCCGAAATTAATGTCGATTCTGCGTTCCGCTCGCTGTTTAGCGCAATGTTCGCCAAAATGTTCAAGTCTGTACGAAGCTTTAAATTAGAGGGGGTGACGGTTTTGACTCGTAATTGTCGTTTCCAATGAGTTGAAGGTTTGCAACTGGATCTCTGTTTATAGGGTTAAACGAAGGGTTAGCCAGGATGTTACTTGTCAGAGAAAATCTTGACAGATTCCAGAAGAGAATATTTTCAAGATTTCCATATTAGGAAATCGTACGGCATTGTTACTGAATCAAGCTTCGTTCCGACTGTGTCCAGCCGGAGCATAATTATCCTTCCTATTAACAAAGGGGTCGGTTAAGACGTTTTTCTTTCTCAGGAAAAAGAATAGAAAAATTCTAATCGAGATAAACGCGGACAAAAACTTCTCTATGCGTAACATCTTGTAAAAGACGAAACATCTTACTGTTTCATCTTTTCATTGTTAACATTTTAATGTTAGATTCTTAAATCTAATTAACACGTAACGAGTTTTTTTATGTATCTTTTATCGACATATTTATAATTCATTTCTGATTAAAAGTACACCAAATACGACACAATGTGGATCATAATGAATTGTTTACTCCATGATACGGTAGAACCTCGATTATCTGTACTAATCAGGGGAACACGAGTGATTATAATGCTAACTACAATTCTAGATTAAATCTATGCTGCTTCGTACTGAAGTGAATAGGGCATGGGTGAAACGGGATGCCAAGGAAGTCTATCCACTTTCGGATTTGCGAAGACAGATTCTATTCGAAGCTCGCGGAATATACGAACATCGAGCGCAGACTAGCGAGACGCGAGGTAGCGTGATCGTAAGCGGCGACGATGACGACCCAGTCCCAGTAATGTTAATAGACCCTTCGAAGCCTACGGAGGGCTTTTTATTTTGTGCTTGCAAAGGACAACGAGTCCCATGGAAGGGAGACGAAAGTGGTTATCGGAAAACTCCGCCAGATGCGGAAACGTCCGCGGGAAATTTCTCGGTCGTGCGGGGCCGGCTATCAGGTATGTACATATACCTGGGACAGCTGGATCCGTCGCGAATCAAGCCCATTTACCGGCAAGACGATATCGGACCAGGCCAGTGTGGTTGCCAAATGTATGGCAGGCCCATCCTCGTCTGGTTCGTAATGGGCCTAAGTAAAGCTCTCGAGGTAATCCCGGTTGTATAACAGAACAGGGTTTTTCCCGGAACGTGGTAGCCGAACGTGGTCGAGTCGCTACAGTACAATGAATCGTGTTATACATTTAGTCACATAATTTGTGGCACACACGTGAAACTGGAATAACTTTCTTACAAATAGACCAAACAATTTCAATTTTTCTCAAAAACTACAGACCTGCAATTACAGTTTTATATCCACGATGCTTCCCTCTCCACATTTTCCTCTTCAAAATCTCTGCTCACAATTTTGCGTGGATCATAACGGTATGGTACGAACCATATTCCGATATCGGTTTCGGCATCGTTTTGCTGACGTAATACCGGTATCAAAATCATACCGGTTTTAACACTCCCCGGTCCTAACATTCGCCAAAAGATCACCAGTCTAACGATCGTGATCGATCATTTCTGTTTCAGCACCACTGTCGCAACTGCGGCAAGATCTTCTGCCACGCGTGCAGCGATAACAACACGGTGCTTCTAAATTCGACGAAGCCTGTCCGCGTGTGCGACGAGTGCTACGTGTTTCTGATCGGTCGGTACACATCCGACCAGTAACGTCGTCGTCCTGGCAGTTCGATCGGTCGGATGTCGTCCGACGTCATCGGCAGAAGGAAGCCGCGACGATAGGTGGAAAGGGCAGAATGAATCACGGAAGAAAAGAGATACGACCTGCTTTGTCTCGCACGTGCAGAGAGGTACACGCGTTGATACACGAAGAATGCCGAGGACGACGCGCCGGAACACGAGTGCACCTCTATTCCCGAAGGTCGCGTCGGCGGACCCTGTCGGGAGCCGTTCATTTTCAATTCGACACACGCGCGTTGGCCGTAGAAAAGGGATCGGCGCGGATGTTTTTCCCAGTTTCCCGTCGAATTCCTTTCATCGGGATATCATCGCGACGTTTTCTGCGATTTACTTGGCGTCGCGGCGCGAGACACGGTCCGCCGAGTTCTCCGCGACGACGTGAAAAGCGGGGGCCCCCTCTCCGAGGGATTTCGCGACACGACGGGATGATCCAACGACTGAAAGCAATTCCGCTACTTTTGTCCGTTTCCGAAGCACAATCCTCATAATTCCTCGCCGACCCGCGACCGCGTGCCGGTGCGAGTACCGGCGAAACAATCAAACGATGCGGCCTCTGTGGAACAAATGTTCCACTCCGTGATTACTCGGTGAACGCTGCGCTGCTGCGGAACGGAGACCCGGGTCGACAGTAATCATTTTTTGTGAAACCAACGAACAGATATCCGATTTCAATGATTTCTTGATACGTTGTAGATATCGATATTTCGAACAGCTTTTTCTGTTACATATTAGCGGCGGTCTATCGGCATCGCTACAGTATTCTCTCCGTAACTGTTAACATTTTATCCTCACCACTTGGGGGATCCTTCTTACAACCGTTCAAGCGGTAAACACGCTCGACGACCGAGCCAGCGAGGGATCGAGTATCGGTGGGACCCACACTAATGCAAGCGTAGCAAAAGATTGCAACTTTTCTTATTTCTTATTTATTTCTGTGAAACTTTTACCTTCGGGTTCGTCTCTTTTTTCTGGTTTTAATCTATTTGTAATATCTGACACGATATAGTTACGATTGTGATTGTTCGCATAATAAGCGATTAAAGTTTCATGCGTGACAGGTCGGCGAATGGAAAAGAAGGAGAGGCAGAAAGTCGAAGCGTCGAACCTCAGTCTCTCTTCCTTTTTCAATCGGTATCCTTCTCTACGTTCGGCACACTACAAAGAATGTACCTTATACAAAGAATAGTACCTTTTTTAGACCTGTCGCTCGATATACCCGAGGATACGACAGTTACGCAGAGACTACTGTAGCTGAAACTTCTGCACATTTATAGAATTCGATCTCCTGTTTACTAATACGTACCATTATTGGGTCAGGTACTCAATACCTTTCGAGGTATTTACCCTAGGGTGGTCGCGCGAATTTTCGTAACGCTAGTGGTCTTGATATCACAAACCTTATTTCTCACTAAAAGTATCACTGGGTTCAAATAACAAGACACATACAATGCATTGTTTTTAATTCAGAAGGAATAGAAGTACAATAATTGAAATTACTACATATTCATGAATAAACAATCTCTCCTTCGGTTATGAGTAAATAAAGTCGGTCTGTCAGACCGGGCGCGATCACTATAGAGTTAACAATTAAAATTTCATTATTATCCAATAATGCGTTACATGACTTCGAATCTCATACTTTCTCCTTATTTTTTGCGTCAAATTAATTATATTTTACATACAAAAATACGTGAAAAATATTTTATAGGGATTGGAAATAAATATTGGAACGTTTTTTCGCATCCTTCATATTTTTTAAGATATTTAAATGGTTCGAGATAAAACGGACACACTGTATGTATAGTCTCCGTGGTTTTTTGGTGTTCCTTTGCTTCTATTGACATGTCTATTCTATTATCCGTTTTATTTTATCGTATGCATTAATATATTTTATATTACGTTATTCTGTATTATATTTGAATAACAATTTATATAAATTATTGTATAAAGTATAGTGTTGCATTTTTTGTTTATTCCATTGCCTTTGCTGTTTTTCATAATTTAATGTAATAAATTTTAAATTCGTTCTTTGTTACTAGCATGCAAAAGAAAAAGTTGTTGAAAATGTAGAGATTTATAACATATCAAAAATGCTGGAAATCGGAGGGTAGGAAACTGATCTGCAGTTTTACCCAATTTTTGAGTTTGTATTGTAATCGAGAGTCGAGGTGCTGCTTCGGATAACGCGTGGGCTTTCCTTCGAAAATTTCGACGCTTTTTCCGATTCAGTTTGCGAATAAAAAAATTCCTGTCTGTATTTTTCAATTCTTTTTCGAATGTACCTCAAACTTTCGGGATGTGATTACACTTCAGAGTTATCTAACCTTGTATTGTTCGAGAAAGCACCGTATTACGTTTACAACAAATATTTTCATATCAAAATCTCGCACAGCTGTATTGGTTGACGAAAATAGCAGACCACTGTTTATCATTTGCGTTTTTGCTACAAAGAACAGCGTCGCCAGATCAGGGGAACTGACTCGAATTGAGGGGAATACAGTTAGCCTCTCTCTGCCGTTACCGAGTTAGTCACGACACGGACACAAACGTTACGCGAATTGGGTGCGTGCATTACGTCACGTGACCGATCCGTGGTGGAAGCGTGGAGATGCTTGTCGCCGGAAAATGGGGGAATAACGTCGTAGAGGGGGAAGGATAGAGTGGAAGACTTGTTTTAATCCGGCAACGAACTCTAAATTGCATACAAATTCAAACTGTCCCTCATTATGTTATGTTTAACCGCTTCGCTCCTGTGGACGTGTTATGTCGCGACGCTGATACATACTTGTGTAAGGACACGACGAGTTATCTAGCGACGCAATGCCGGTGTGCGATACCATGGAAATGTTATCCCGCGACGCGATACCGTTCGGGAAATGCCACAGACGACATATCTTGCGAGCTTCATTATTAGATTCATTGTGGCAGTGGAAATATTCCACTTTCTTTGATTCATTAAATTTTTCCACTTTTACACTTTCCACTTTTTAAAATTGTTCCAGTATCGCTATCACTTGTAATACGATTTCTCAATCATGGCATTGTGGCCTACTCCCGTGAACAGCTTAAATGGCCACTGACTGACGCAACATAGAAGCAAGCTAAGTGACCTGAGACAAAGCAAAAACAGAAGCCGTGTGTTTAGTCGTCTGTGGCATCGCACGAACAGCACTGCGTCGCGAGATGATACGTCTGTGACCTTATACAAACAGTATCAGCGTCGCGACATAACACGTCCGTGGTGGCGAGCGGTTAATATTGTAGAGTGAATGCAAATAATGCGGGACATCATAAAGTTTCTGTAATGAAACCTCTGACTTTAACAATTTTAATACGTTAAAGTCACGGATTTTTAAAATTTTCCTGCTGTTTTAAATTTTACATGTATATTTTTATCATAAAAATACATCATATATATATGACATCCGCAGTCTAGTAATTATGCACATTAGAGTATGCACTGGAATAAGAATGTCAAAAGTAAAGAGTGGTCTGATATTTTTGTCAGTCACTATATCTGATGTTATTGAGTTACTTTAGCTTCGCTTTAAAGTAATATTCAACTTATTAATAAAAAATGGAGTCCGATGAAAATGTCATGTACCTTGGGGCGGTTGTAACAGGGCGTGAAGTCGATAGTGATGCAATATATTTTTTACATTTCTTTCATAAAGTAAAAAAAGTTTGATTTTTCAAAAACTATATAATCTGTCAGTACGTCGTTGCGAATTTTTGAATGTTTTCAGATGTTTTGGTGAACGCCGCCGTTGTTATGAAAATGTTATGTCAATTTGTATAGTGCTTTATAAATGTTAAAGTTAGCACTTTGAACTCGCAAAGTGGCGGGAAAATTAAATTTAAATGAATTTCGTGATTGAAAAGCCATGGACTTAATTTCCACTCTTTATATATAAATTGCGTATATAAATTATTAGGACATGGAAATGTTTCGGTTATATTTTTGCATCGCATATCACAAATTTACGATAATAACGATAATAAATCTTGAATTGTTTACAATGTTACTTTCGATCCCAGTCTCCCGTATTCGATGTCCGTTGTTTGAGTTGGAGTCATTGAATCTTAGCAGCCTCGACTTCTAGATGACGTTGTTTGCACAGGATAAAAATCTGTTATATTTGTTCCACTGGGAGCACAATACCGTTACGTTTCTGTTACTATTATAACGTTTCCCGAATTTTGCGCCTGTCTTTGTCCAGCCGGGAATTTTACTTTCTATGAATAAATGGATCCGCCTCCGGATTTCGAGTTGTGAAACGTTGAAACTGCAGATACGCTTACGCTGTAGTTTTTTCGAAATGCGTGCCTGTACAATGGTATTTTTAAGAGATTCTGTAGCGATGAAGAGATTTTATGCGAATAAAAGGCTGATTTTATATTTTTTTGATGTCAGTCATTCGACACCTTTTCCGCAGCGTTCCAATCCCCAAATCTACATATTCATTGTTACAATTACTTAATTTTCTAACTAAACTAATTAGTAGGCACCAAATTTGACGCGTTTATGATCAAAATGAATAATTTAAATATAAAACTGCAAAGACATTTTCCAAGAGGAACTCAAAGATATTGTTACTTTTCAATTTTCAAGGTAATTAAACGGGAAGGTACATTTTTATTTTATTACGGTTTCTTTCGATTGACTTGCACAATTTTTATTCCACGCGAGGATCCGGAATCTAATAATTATGCGAAACAAACTAGAACAAAATATAAAAAAATTTACTAATTCTTGAGGGTTCAAATTGTAGCTGGAAAACCGTGCTTTATGACAGATTAGTTCCTATACGAATCTAGGGTAATTCTGCGAGAGATGCACCATGTTTTGTTTTCTGTTTAATAGCAATTTTACTGAAAATAATTGAAAAGATAGGCAGGCATAGTTTAATTGTATATTTCCATCTCTTTAAGAGAATATGACGTAAAATGAGTAAAGCTTTTGTATTAATATATTAATATTCTGTTTAAAAATGTTCGAAAATGTGCACCTTTCCCTAGGGCCTGGGGTTAAATGCAGTCCTCATTGGGGATAGATGCACTCCTTTCGTTTGTACCTTGTTCTCCCTGCTTGTTTTCTTTTTGTTTCTATACCATATATTACACAAAGGAGAATACATAGTACATGTTTCATGGAGCCGTTTTAGGCATTTTAAACAAGAAATTTAATCTACTTTCATCCAATCTTCTAAACATTCAATACAATAATTACTAGAATCTACTACCCAGTCGTTTTTGTAAAAAATGAAACATCTCCTTTTTAATTGCCTAATTACAGAGCAATATATATAAATTAGTTAATTTTAATTAATTAAAATGTGAGATGTTAACAAGTAGTGTGACAAAGAACAAGTCTCAGGTTTAATTTAATGCTTTTTTTGGGAGAGACACACCTATACAAAAACAAAAACCAGAACAAAAAATTTTGTCAAAACACGATAAAAATTCGTAAAAGGGAAACCATTGTCACTATTTAAGTCGATACTAATAGTTAAAACCATACTATAAGAAAGTACTAACATTTGTACTGGCCACTTACAAAAATATTTCATCAGAAGTTTTTAACACTAAGAAATATTTGTACTTCTGTTACACGTAAATAATATAATACACGTGTTCCTCGTTTTGAGACTATTTATAAATGTTACAATGTTATAAATGATAACAGAGAAACAGTTGAGAATCGTCCAGTATTTCAACAATAAAAACTGGCGCATCTCACCCTATGATGCGTCTCTCCCAGAAGTTTTAAGACCGCCAATAAAAACACGAAAATCGTACCTCACTACGCACCCGTTTATGTTTGAATGAAAATTCCATATCGTGTCGAGAAGTCCATAAATCTCGACCAATAGGTAGCAGAAAAATGAGACGATTTTAAGAGGTTGGTTCGAATGAACTTTAACATATTTTCCCCATGGGGATTTTCGAACTTTTAAGAGCGCCAATGAAAGCTGGGAAATCGGGCTTTATGACCTAACGCAGACCCGACGCCAAGGTGCCAAGAATATTAAGAAAGCAAATAGATGTCTATAATAATATATCTTCTGTATCTTCGGATTAATGCAATTTTCATTTCGCATTGTAAGTGTCCGCAGTGTAATCGCGGATGAATGAAATCCGTGATTTCATTGATTTCAAATAAACGTCCGATCACTTGAATTGCAACAAATCTGCGGCGCGAAAACGTTCGTCAGATAGGTGTTCACACGATGTCTAGCCAGCACAATCGGAGACACCAGCGAAATATCAGAACCATTGACCACTGATCAAATATTGGAATCGGGTGGCCAATAATGAAAGGATCGCTCGGAATCGAAAGGAATGGGGAACGTTCTAATCGACGTAATATCTCATTCAGAGACATTAGGGAGTCAATCGTTCGAAAAGGGCGAACGAAGAACAGGGGGTTCCAGGCACGCGGAAACCATGCCCGCAGAAAATGGCGGCCATAATGTGCAATCTACCTGCCGAACGTAAATTCGTTTCTCGCAGCTGCCTACACGCTCCCTCTAATCTTTGAAAGGAGAACCGCACGCCATTCCATCGACTCGCCGCCACCACCGCGCCGTCGGAAAAGCAGTAAAACAGTCCCTGGCCACCTTCCACGGTGCTCTTATCCTTTCTAGACGTTAACAATGCCTGCCACCGTGGGATCTTACGATGTATCTATGTACACGGCAGTATATACGTACGTACAGGGTGTTTCACTTTAATCAGACAATGCCTGGTACGTTTGTGGCCTGGTGAGCTACAAAATTTCATCTTTAACTCTCCAGTTGTTTTTTTTCAGGAACAAGTAACGTTACAGACGTATAGCATGCATTATTTCAACAATGTCGGTTCGCGACTGAAATTCATTCTTTTTCAACTTTTTCCTTGCATGGGAACAAGTCTCCGTAAACGGCTTATTTTCTTATTCAAGTTTTAGAAATTTGTTGGAAGGAGACAGGAGTAATTTATTTCACATTATAACAAGCAAACAACACTTTTGTGACAGTGAAATTATGATGAATATAAAAGAAATCTAGTATCGTAAGTGTTTACGTATTTTTTCGAGATGCAAGATGTAGCGCCGATTGTAGCACTTTTGATAGTTATCCGAAACAGACCAATAAAAATTGTTTTCAGTTTATTTGACAACTGGTGTAAAAAATTGCATATTTTATATATGGCGGCACTTTAAACAAGATTTATTTCGCTTTGCGCAATTTATTTGTCAACAAAAAGTGGTTGAAACCAACAAGTTTGTTAAACCGTAAAAGTGTGGAAAGTTTGAAGTTGATCATAGTTTTGAAGTGATCACCAGCGCCAATTTTGAAAACGTGGATTCGAGAAAAGTGCATTTAAAGTTTATAGTCAAGAAAAATTGCGCTTCACTCGCACTCACAGCTGCCGCAGGCTAATATGTTGTTCCTAAACAAATATTTATAAAATCATTAATACTTGCGTATTTGTGTATGCTTTCACTAATGCTTTGAATGCGCACAATATCGATGCGGAGGTGGATTTCGGCCTATAACTTTGAGAATATATATTTGAAATGCTTTGAAAGTGATTTGTGGAAAAAAATTTTCCTAATTTCAGGTACTTCTCCCCTTAAAGCGACGCGTATAATAAAACGAATATTTATAAAGTATAATACAGAAATGCAGAACAGTGAAGATCATTAGAGATCAGTTTAGAGAAACATGATTAAACTGTACAGGATTACTTCCAACTAATTTTAAAATGCTTTCCTGGAAGAATATATTAATTTTTGTCAGTGCTGGTAGATTATGAATCTTTGAAGTAGCTGTATACGTATTTTGCTTCGCATTCAGCCAAAGACTATGTTACTGGACACTGGTATTATTGTCTGAGCTGTTGATCTGCTTACGCGACAAAGACTTTGTTGTCGGTTAGACAATGTTTGTTGGTACCTTTATAAGAAACATGCACATTGCAACAGCTTTGATCCAGAGAAGATGGTGCTACAAATTAAGCATTAGAATTACTCAGTCTACGGTCTATAAACTTCTTTTTAATGCATTGAACGTTTACAATCTACTATTATTTTTGTTATACAATTTATTATTATTACAATGACAATAATAACGCTTCCTTGCTCGTTTGTTATGTTTTCTAAATTGAATTTTCAAACATCAAAAATACGTTAGAACAATCCTTTCCACTATTAAAAAAGTTCACCTCCATTATTGTCGATAATGGAATTTGTTTCAAGCTTCGATAAAAGTGCTCCCGAAGGCTGAGAACTAAAGTGTATTAGATGCTCAGTGAGATGAAACATTCGCTAATAAACTCAAGGATTTTCTCCTTTTCTTTCCTCTCGTTCTTAGTTTGAGTACGAGGATTACCGTCCAGGAAAAAAGTATCGAAATTTGATGCACAAGATGTGCCATATCGCTAACGATGCACATCGTTCTTTGCAAACACTGGATATCCTCAGGGATGCTGTACTCCCGGCTTTCGCAAAATATTCATCTTAAAGCCATAAACGAATGGCATACGATGCTATTAATAAATATAGATAAACTACACAATATACTCGCAGAACATTTGATTCGTTCGCTTACTCGTTGTATGTTGAATAACGTCAGTACTATTTAATTGCTACTTTTCGCTCAGTAAATCACACAGAATGCAAAACTATGAAAAATCACGTAGAAACGACGAGACAAAATTCCAAAATTCGCATTTCTTACATTTGCAGTGTAAAAGTGCTCTGCAATCATAGGCAGAATGTTTCTATTAACAATTTCGGATTCAATTTCAAATTATTTCGGACTCATAGAAATAAATATCAAAAGTAAAAGAAAGGATATGTACGTACGTTTGTAAACAAATGGACGGGATTCAATGTGTTTGATCAGCGCAGCTTTTAAAGTTAACTCTGGTTAAACCTAACTGGGTTCGTAAGATAAAACGCGAGTACAGTGGCTGAAGAAAGTTTTCACACACACAAACACACACGCATGCACACACACACACATACACACACATGAAATTTACGTTCTGTACAATAATGTTAGATCAAAGTAAATATCTTAGTCAATAAAATTTGATGTTTGAGAGTTACATTTTCAACGTGTATTTAATTATTAGAAGACGAATGAAAGTCAATTGAATGGACTTAACCTTCGTGTAGCAACACTTTTGCGAGTCACTGTACATACGCGAACCGAAAGAGGAAAACCGCCAAGAGCCAGCGAATCTTCATCCAATATGAACAACAAGAATAGCTTCGAGTGCTTTTGCCAAGTTTTTCCTTTCGCCGGGCCCATTGCTGTGAAACAGCCTCTACAGACGTAAGAGTATCGGATCAAAAAATAACTTATTAGTAATTAGCAGTAGACTACGAATTTTTATGCGAAAGTTTGTGCATCGATTGCAAGACACAGGAACTATACAGGGTGGTCCGTTTAAGTAAGAACACCTAAAAATCTCTTCAGGTTATTGTGATGCAAAAAATATTTGTCACGTAATGTGCACGGTGTCAATGGACCAAATATCTGGCTCGAATATTTTTTTCCGAGGGTCATTTTTTTCGGAGTTGTCAAGGTCATCGATGTGTTTTGGTACATAACTACATTTTTTTTATTGCATCGTGTAACTGATGGAAAAATACATTCAGATATGTATAATAACATGACCTTGAAATGACCTTGATCCTCGAAAATTAAAGTTTTACCTAGAACTGACGTCGAATATCTTCGGCTACGACTCCTGAGCCTATGAATGCGATGAAAATATTTTTTATCACACTAAGAGTATGGATCAACAGATGTGTACATGTGTTAACTGTTAAAACATCACTCACGTTCTGTTAAGTTATCATCAGAGATGTTCAAAATGGCCTCCTTCTACGTTGATACATTTTCTGAAACGTGCAGTGACCGACTGTACAGGTCTTTCAATTGTTTCGACATTAATGTCAGCCCAAGCTCTAACTATTCGGTTCTTCATATCCTCGGGTGTAGTTGGTCGTTCATTATAAACTGTTTGTTTCAATTTTCCCCACAAAAAAAAATCCATTGGTGTGAGATCTGGTGAACGCGGTGGCCATCCTACAACTCCGATACGACCAATCGGTCTGAATGAGCCGGACAACCGTGATGCTGATACCACATTCTTAAACGGATATCTAGTGGTACATCATGAACAAACATTTGTAGCTCATTTTGCAAGATTGTTGCATACTTTTCTTCATTTAAAGTACCGTTTATGAAATAAGGACCAATTATTTGATTATTTAATATGCCACACCAGACATTTACACTCCACGGTCTTTGTTTATCCACTAATCTTAGCCAGTGTTGATTGTCAGTTGATGCATGTTTCGTAGATTTAGCTGTCCATGGTTGGTGAAAGACGCTTCATCAGTAAATAGTACTCTTTTAAAAAATGATTCCTCATTTTCGTATTGGTGCAAACCCCACCGAGCAAAATTCATACGATTTACAAAATCTGTTCCGTGAAGGTCCTGATATAACGATATATGATAGGGATGAAATTTTTCTTCTTTCAATATCCGTATTATGCTTGTTTTAGAAACGCCAGTTTCACGCTCGAGTTGTCTTAGACTCACATGTGGAGTTTCGTTAACTTCATCGATAATAATTATTTTGTTTCTTTCGTTCGTAACAGTTCTGGTTCTTATACGCTTTTTCACAACAGTACCAGTTTCACGAAAATGATTGATCAACTTTTTATAAGTAGAAAGTGATGGACAATTACGGTCTGGAAATTTATCTTTATACATTCGAACTTTAATTTTCGAGGATCAAGGTCATTTCAAGGTCATGTTATTATACATGTCTGAATGTATTTTTCCATCAGTTACACGATGCAATAAAAAAAAATGTAGTTATGTACCAAAAAATATCGATGACCTTGACAACTCTGAAAAAAATGACCCTCGGAAAAAAATATTCGAGCCAGATATTTGGTCCATTGACACCGTGCACATTACGTAACAAATATTTTTTGCATCACAATAACCTGAAGAGATTTTTAGGTGTTCTTACTTAAACGGACCACCCTGTATATAAATGTATATTTTTCACTAATAATTTAGATGTAGTGAAATGATTAATACTCTTGAAGTTTTTTAATCTGTTCACTGTTTTACATTGCACCTTCTAATTTTTGTCATAAATGCATACCATCCGGAGTCTACTAATAAGCAACATCGGAACGATTCTCAATAATTTATGCAACGCCTGTTTGAAAACGGAGATTTAAGCATTTACTTTAGAAAGATTTCATTGTATTTGATTTAGAAGTGAAGAGCGAGAAGATGGATTTTCATGCAATTATACTTTTCTATTTTTTTTGCCGTGAGTGCAAGACTGGTCTACAGATGGTTTGAAACGATTCGTGATGGGAAGTTTAGCTTTACCGATGATAAACGGTCTGATAAACTCATCGAGATCGATAACGATCTAATCTCAAGCCTAATTGAAAATAATCACGGTATACACGAGATATTGCTGCTATGTTACGAATATGAAAATCCTGCATTAAGATTTGTATCTGGTTCTTACCGAACCAGATACTTCCGACATTATTTTTTTAGCTAACCTAGTGATGGTATTCTATTGGTTCTTGATATTGAACGTATCGAGCACTAAAAATGAATAATAGACAGGGTGTGTGTGGTAAATTGGACGTTTTACTCGTAAATAATATTTAAACAAAATAGAAGAGGACGTACTTATAGCGTATCTTACTGGCAACACCATAACCTACGTCAATTTTGGATATTTCCATTATTTTTCAAGAAATGAAGATAACCATCCGTTCTTTAAGTGGAATGCTGCGTGTTTTTTAATGTCATATGTAACGCAATGACTTCCAAGGTCATACACGGTCAGAAATTCTTCCTCCTCCATTTCTTTTTATACACTTTCTGTTTACGTGAAAAAATTGGTCCAATTTACCGGAACACCCTGTATATCGCCTTCTAAGAATGACAAAATCCAATTGACTTAGTTTCTGCGCGATTTCAAGTGTAATATATGCTTAAATAAAACATTCGGTAGTTCGGAGCGCTTTTGCCTAGCATTTTTCTTTTGGTAGGTCAAGTATTATAGAACATCCTGAGCAGACATGCATGGACTCATATTCTACAGGCACGTAAAGGATTTGTCGTTCTCTCGTTACACGAGTGCTCTGTTCAAAAGCAGGAAGAAACAGATCGCGAGAACCCAGAGAATCTTCGTAACAAGGTTGGTTTAGAGCGCTTTTGCCGAGCATTTGTCTTTTGATGAGCGAAGTATTGTGAAACAACCTATACGAGCATGAGTGTAGTTATATTCTATAGGTACGTAAAGGAGTTATTTCGTGTCGCATTGCACGTGTGCTCTTCGCAAGAGTCAAAATAGGAAAATCGCAAAGGTCCTAGTGAATCTTCTCAACAAAGGTAGTTTAGGACGCTTTTGTCGAACATTCTTCTTTTGGAAGATCAAGTTTTATGAAACAACCTGTACACGCATACATGTAGTTATATTTCATAGGGATTTATCGTAGGCTGGGTACACGTGTGCCCTCTGCAAGAGAAATAGGAGGAAAATCGCACGGACCTGAAAAAGTGTTTCCCAAAGTGGATGCAGTCCCTGTTGAACGTTGAAACATAAGAAATAATGTATATGAAATCTAGGAATATTTTAATGAAACTCCTACAAGTCTTAGGTGTGACGTATCGGGTAGAGTGATCTCATACTGATTTCGCTATAGTCCTTTATACTCTCTCTTAATAACTCGATACTTAACGCATTCGCTCGCGACTCTCGCTCTACTGACTCTTTCTCTACCGACTGACATAACATCCCTCGCATTCGTCCCTTTTATACAAGGCCCACTTTCATTCCTCCTCTCTTGCACTCTCATTCCTCAAAACAGTTCACTCGTATTACCGAAACCCGAACACTCTTCTTTCACACTTCGGCCCAAACAGACTTCCTTTCACGCAGGACCCAAACACGTTGGCGCCACAATGTTGCGTCCACAGTCACTCTAAACAATCACTCTAAACAGTGTCACATTCATAACCCTACAGAAATATGTCATGAAATAAATGAACAGCTAATTATATTACAGTTTTTTCTCAAGAAACGACGTTTCTCGGATCAGGGAACCCATTTGGCTTGTCTTTGTTGGCCAGTGAGCCCAGAATTTTTGGATCCCATAAGTCGGTGAAGCAGCGATATCTTTTGTTGGAAAAGGATAGAAAACGACATCCCTTTTCGTTCTGTCACTAAGCGATGTCGAGGCGACAACTTCAAAAGAACAAGAGGGGATAGAAATGTCTCATTCTCAAAACAAACATTGGTGCTGTTTCTCGAGACAAAACTGTGGAGTTTTAGAATGCGCTAAGTAATCAGACTCGCCAGATCAAGGGAATTAACTTGAATTGAGAGGAAAAAGTTGTTCCCTCTCTGCCAGCACCTGGGATTAGTCATGTGACACATGCACGCGAGAGACGAAACGCGCCACGTGACCAGGCCGTGACGGAAGCGTGGGGGAATAGCGTCGTAGAAGGGGAAGGTGGAGTCAGGAGACGAGTCTTGATCTGGCGACTCTGTGAGCAATGTGTTGGGTGAAAAAGGGTGGTAGGTCAGATAGGTCAAATAAGTTTGGGGGACTATGATCTAGAGCAGGCATACCGAATTGGCGGCTCCCATCCCCACTCTTCTCTTCGGCTTAGACAAAAGAGGAGTTGTCTCCTCTACTTGGCTTTTGAACAGAGGAGGGAGGTATCATGCCCATCATTCTCGCACACGGGTTAGATCGGAAGGGGGAGAGCTGCTCTCTTCCGTAGTGGGAGAACCGTCGCATTGGCACTGGGGGTTCTCTGGCTCCCGGCGAAGAAATTCGTCACCCCTCACCTAGGGGATCTTCAGCCAAACTGAAGAACCAGGATTTGGAGTGGTTTCGCGTAGGATTTTTCTGTCGGTGGGCCGAGCGTTGTGAAACGGCCTGTGCAGGCGTGCATGTAGTTATATTCTATAGGTACGTAAGGGAGTTATCGGTGTCGTGTTACACGTGTGCTCGCGGTGCTTGCCGGCTGACTGCGGTAAGTTCCGAAGGGTGGTTTCGAGCCGCGGCTGTCCGTGTAGGCCAACTTGTCGGCTATCTACGACTTTCGAAAGCTCGTTAGCCACGAGCGTGCACGCTTAAACGGCCGCTAAATTGAAATCGATCCTTGCAGCTTTTGGCTTCGATCCCTGACGCGTCTCGAGAATTCAACCGCGAGAACACACTCGCGCCGATCCACGTGCCGCCTTGCACCACTGTGCACGCGACAATCTTGTTAAACTCGAACGCCGAGCCGAACCGTTTTCGGGCCGTGGTGGGCTCGCTTCGAGCCCGACCAACTATGTACTTTTTTCCCTACGGTTCTCCCCCCTTCTCTCGCAGAAGAACACCGATCATCGATTAATTGGCGAATCACGCGCGAGAATATTAGCGCGCTGCTTTTCGACCGCTTGCCGTGCGATTTTATTCGCGACTGTAACAATTGGAGCGCTTCTTTGTCTTCCATCTGTCTCAAAAGAAGAAGAAAATTTATATTTTTATTTCTTTTTCTATACTACATTCACTTTAACGTCGACACGGCTTTTTTTACTTTACTTGGAAATCAATTTTTAGACTAGAATGATCTGGCACACTTTAAAATAGTAAGTTAATTAATAGCATTTAAGAATGTAAATATATTATTTCAGTTTATTAACATTGTTAAAGAAAAAATTTTCTACATGGCTACTGTTTCTTACAATTAATGCAGGCAATTTTTAGTTTGCATAATATCCGCAGTCTATTTATCGCAATAGACTAGAATCAAATTTCGACTTAGAAGAAATCTGTTTGAAATCTTCATCACGAGTATGGCTTGTTACTATGCGACAAGGGTTTAAAAATCTACGATTCACAACGACCGATTAATTTTATGAAATTTTTCAATGGCAATTGCAATTTCATTCGTGAATGAACAAACCGTCGTAGGTAATGTACAGTGAGTGATCGAATTATTAACGCCATTTGCGCGGATTGATGAGTTTGCACAAAACAATCAATTTTTAAATGAATGTGTAGTTATACTAAATTTTTATTATTTTCTCTACGAGATATGGATGTTTGCAAACTATAAATATCCATTTAGATGATATTGATATATTGTATTGATATATTGTTGATATATTGTAGATGATATTATTCGTCGCAGAAAAAATGAATATATTATTTATTCATATTTGTAGGGTTTTATGGATCTTATTGTATTGTTCCTTGCTTTACTGCTTGTTTTATGTAACTTATATATGCTGTATATCTATACTGTTTGTTTTGTAATCTATGAGGTACTCTCACATATTCGACGTAGATGATAATAATGAAAATAGTAAAGTGTAGTTAGTAAAGTTAATCTTTGAATGATTTGTAATCCTTGTTTAATCCTGAAATACGTAATATAGATCCTTTTTCTCAAAAGTTTGATTTGTATTACCAACGTAATAATAGATTGTTCATATATGTACGCTATGTTTTATATAATATTAGTTTTGTAAGAAAAGTTATTCTGTGAGAGAAACGTGCACCCAGCCGATAAAATGAAAAATTCAGTCGTTTTGACAGACTTTCTTGAGTTGCGACGCCTTTCACTATAAATAGTTCGCGGTTAACGATCCGAATATTTGCATAAAGTTGCGGACAGATTTCGCGGACTGTTTTATAAAAATTCGAGCAAGGAAAAGATTTCTTTCGTCGATTAATAGATTACATGCGGTAAGAGAATTGAAAATATCATTTCAGCTTTCGTTAATTACAAACTAGCAGCTTGACATCTGAATGTCAATGAGTACTGAACATGAAGACAAACGAAGTTCCCATTGTTTTCTTTTATAATTAAACTTTCACACATCACGGCTGTGATCACTATAAGTGGTAGCAAGTGTCGTGACTCGAAAAGGTAGATCATGTACTTGTTAAGGTTAGTTAGGGCTTATTTCAAGTTACGGGTTGCTACATTTATATTTTCGTGTAGCCTAATTGGCTCCGTTTTACGAGACATTAAATATTCAATACTTACGATTAAATCGATATGAAATGAAATCTGCCGACGGACTTAATAATAGAATTATTAAGTCTTTACGGTGAATATAATGAACTGTTATAACTGGAGGCAACAGTAATGTCTCTATTTTTGTTAGACTATCAACTTGCGAGCATTCTGCATATTAAAGGAATATTAAATTGTATCAATAAGAAATTCATTACGTTCGTGAATTATATAATAGCAGCGAACTGTACGTGTCATTAAATGTTCTTAATTAAGGTTTCATATCCTACACCATTGTTCGATATTAAAATATATTGTTACATTCACAAAGAGTTAATAATTTTATGCGTTGATTTGTATGGTCTTTCTTGTTTTTATGGAGTAATAACGCTTGAAGATTGAAACTCCTGAGATACGTAGAACATTGCTCGTTGAAATGGCTCTCATGAAAAAATGATTCTTCAAAAAAATGTCTGATCCGAAATAGAACGTTACTTACAATAATACTTTGAAGATGTTCCAACATGGCCATTAGCAATTGAACTGGCTCGGCTATCTTTCGTGCGGCAATTTAGTCAACCCGAAGGCAGTCGTTGATAAGAACGTAAGAGCTCGAGCCTCGGTAAAAAGCTACTTGTGTGATTTTGTTGCTACTAAAAGTGTACTCATTGGAGGGTGGTAACGAGCCGTGCTGTCCGCCTCAGATAAGTGAAATAGTAAGAAACAGAAAGGAACGAATGGGCAAGGAAATTATTTTTACTATCGAGACCGAAGTATGTTTCTCGGAACTGATGTTTGACACGAGGTGACGGATACAGATAAATAAAAAGAAAGAAAAGAGGAAAAGAGCGGTAAATTATATTATTGCCTGGGTAAACACTTTTTCAAGTTATAGCCCGTAAAATATAGTCAGTTTATTCCAAGTTAACGAGAAACGCAATGAATCAATGGGTCTTATCTTTTTCAAAGCTCCTATAATAGATAAAATATGATATCTTTGAATCACGTGCGTGCATTGTACTTTTATATAGGTAACATTAAAGATTGAGTTTAATAGCACATTATTATATTTATATAATCATCGTCCATGACATATTTGAATTTAGACCTCTCTTACTGCTGTTTGAATCTCCTTTTCTTTATATCATACATGTATGTGCGTATACACTGTTAATATTAGGTTGTATCATAAACTCAGTTGCAGATACAACAAACATGTTATGATCCTTAGATTTTGATTATATCTCTATATATCTGTAATCTAGTTTTTTTTTAAATGAAAAAGCTACTTTTAGTGAATAAAGAGACCATGTTTAATCCTTGGACTCCTGCGAGTTCTAGGCTTATGCCGGAGTCATTTCACTACAGTTTTCGTTCGATATAAGATGAAGAAGAAGAAGCGTGAATACAGATTTTCTTATTTCGAAATAAAAAGCGTCATTTTATATTGGAATAAAATTTTATATATTGACGGTCGATCGAGCTTATCCCTACCGCGAAGGGTCACGAATGACTCCGGCATAGCATACGAAGGGTTAAATAAAAAGTGATATTTATAGCAAAAAAAAAAATGAAAAATTCTTTAATATCTATTGGGTTATCGGAAAAGTCATGACGTATTTTTCGTCTTCATCTCTTTGCAAAAATGCGTCATGATGTTTTCGACAACCTAATATTTCTTTCAACAAAAATATGATAAACAAAACAAAGAAAGAAACCTATAAAATGCACACACTATGTAAATACACAATAAGCATAAAACCTCACTTTCATATTTATTTTTTGGGGTTGTGTCTTGTGTTTACTTATTCTTGAAAAAATCACATGCGCGGCTTCCCAGAATTTTTCGTTAGGTTTTCGACTTGGAACAGGATTCCGTGGGACAATTTCGGCGCTACTAAATTATTGGGGCCGATCGGCAACGCATGTCGCGCTTTTCTGGCTGTCTATGCTGAAATCGCCGAGTCAGCGTAAATAAGATCATGCGAATAAAACAATGGGTAATGCATTACCGCATTAACGACAGTATAGCGTGTTCTGTGATCGGTGGCATACTGTGCTTAGATCACGAATGTTATGTCTTCACATCGACATGACTGACACGCGAAATGTTTAAAGCTCACGTTATTATATTATAAGACCTTTACCTTACTGATTGCAAGAACCCTTTCGGCCGCGCAATAAATGCGCCGTCGTCGCCTGGACTGTGAAATACAAAACATGATCGATAAGTCACCGTGATATTCTCCGTCGTGGCTACTGCGGGTGTAAAATTAGAATTTAACTGGTACATTATTGCCCGCACTACACATCTCAAATTTAACAGTCCGAGCCGAAGACATAGAAAGCGGACTAATTAATCGTTAAATTGACATTCGGTGAAAGCATTCAAGTAATTTTAGACACGTGCGAATATCATATTAAGATCTCAGGATAGAAGAGGACTTATAACCTTCGTGCAGTTTTGATCGCAAAACTAATTGTAAATCAACATTCGGTGAAAATGTAATATGTTACCAACAACATAAAATTTTATTTCGAAATAAATATCGATTTGTAATGCTTCTAATAATTAATCATATTAATTGAATAAGTAACGTAACGATTTTAGTTGGACTGCTGTATATTCTAGTAAAACTGTGAGGTAAGAAACATAGATAAGAAGCACATCAAATAAAGTGAAGGCAGAGCGGTACGTCTAATGGAATGAGGAGAAATGAGAGGACGTAGTAAAAAGATGATTTATCAAAGGAAACAATTCTAGCTATTACCAGCAACAATTATATAGAAATGAGACAAAACATACATTATTCAGATGACTGTATTGTATCAACATAGTAATTCGAAGAGAGAGTGTGCCACGAAGTATCTATTTGCTTGACTACAACCATTGAATAATTGAAATACTTTAAACTGCAACTTGGAAGACGCTCCTTCTTTAACAACTTCAACAAACGGAAAGTAATACATCAATCTTCTTAAAGCCTGTCAATCTCTGTATTCTTTCAAGTTTCACCTGCTCGTTTCTGTCAGAACTGCATGAAACCCGCAGTTTAATAAAGAAAAGACAATTTCCTAAGCCTGCGGAGTAAGTGACGGAAAATTGAACTGGAGGAAGCAATTTGATTCGGAGGTAGCCGAACACAAAGAATTGTTAATACGACGGAAATCTGCGGGCTCTAATAGACCTGCCTGATCGGCAAGAGCGGTTGATTTAATGGCCAAGATATTCGCTCGAGAATTATGATCGAGGCAAGGGAAGGATTTGCGGTAATAGATATGGTGCGGCTGTAGCGACGGTGATTCGAGAAAACTCGTGTTCGAAGGGTTTTCCCTTTTCGCAGGAACGGTGCGCCGCCGGAACCGTGCACCTGCAATAAGTGAAAGCAATTGCAGGTAATAACATCGGAACCGGAGCTACGATTCCATCTAGCAACACGCGTACCTCACATACTATCCGCGCTGATTGTAAACCGGAATTATCGCATGATTCCTGCCGTTGCAGGAAAAATTTCGAGATCAACAGAAATGTATCTGTAAATAGCAGGGAATCGTGGCGACGCTTACTATACGCACACTGATTCACGTAATTATTCACGCACTCTCTAAATCGGAATAAGAAATTGAATAAATAATAATAATAATAATTTGTTTTAAAAATGCATCGAACGACTTCGGTTTTGCTGCGAAACTAAAACGATTCGTTTAGCAGATGACATGTAATGAAGATTTTGAAAAATTCAAGTAATTATAGGAACATTTTTATCTGAGTTTGTAATGAAAATTCAAAAGACATGTTCTGTATCTTTACGAAATATTTCTTCCATTTCTGACCTTGTACAGCCTTGAAGATCATTGTGTCGTATACGAATGAATACGTTTTGTCACCCGCTCTCATATCATATAAAAAGATATATAGCATTTCTTTTAAAAAATGAAAAAGGTTCAAGGTACAAGATTCACATGAAAAAATTTTGTTGTATATTTAAAATAAGTCTATTTTTTCATGTAGAATCGCCCTGTATACATATAGTGTGTCCCACAAATTCTGTCCATGTGAAATGTTTTGGTTATTTTCAACAATGCACGAAAATATTTGTTTGCCAGATTATTGCAAGTACTTAAAAAATTGTGAAAAGAGGTGCGTGGGACACCCTGTATATCTGCGCCTATAATGAAAATTTAAAATATGCCTTCTGTAGAAAAGTTAACAATCGTGACCTACACTTTTATCTGCACGAATGGTTTACACTTTACATTCTGTATGAGTGGTGTACACATTACCTAGTAAACTAATCCTTTTAACATCTGAAAAGAAAAAATTCAAGTTGTTTGATTCAATTTTAAAAAGTTTTTAGCTTTTAAAGGGTGTTCACTTAATTCCTCTCCCCCCACCCCTCCCTGATTGTAGGTGAGCATTCGGCAACTCTTCGCAATTTCGTTTTCAACATTAAAAAAATCTAAATCCGCATACACGTACGCAGTCTGCTACAGTTGCATCTCTCATGAGAAATGGGACCGTTTTTAGTTTAAAGTTGAGTGGAGCCGCAACGCAACGAGTCCAATAACGCGGTTAAAGTACAGGTGCGCTCAGCCTCGATCGTTTCGGGAAAACCCCTGTGTAATTGAAACGTCTAGAACAAGCGCGACGATATTGTTTTTTTATTTATTCCACGAGAACTGAACGCTTCTAGCAGAACAGAATTCATGGGACATTTAGCTGAGCGATTTCTATTTCGCGTGTGCATCCTTCGAATCGCACGACCGAACAGTTTACGTCGGGCGAAACGGAATGGAGTATCGGTATGCGTGTCGCAAGCGAATGAAAAAAGAGGGAACAAAAAAAAATGGAAAATCGCCGGTGCATCGGGGCGTAGTGAACTATGCAGAGTAATGAAAACAAATAATTGTTTTCCGTAACAATGGACCCCGCAAAGCTGCTTCGTGTCTCACCGTCGCAACACACGCGTTTACCATGACAATGTGGATTTATCGAATCAAATGTGGATTTATGACCGCAACGACACTGTCCAAGAATTACCAGAATTTCAATCCCTTCCTTTCGCGTTGTCCTCTTCAGCTATCGATGAAAATCCGAACGTGAATACACGGAAAAATTTTGATAAATTTTTATTAGGGATGGCCGGGGGTGGGGGCAGATTCGTAAAATTGAGGTTTTGCTGAATTTGACTAAATGTCAAAAGTACGAGCAAGTACCTTGATTTATTATAATTTTAGCATTTCTATAATAGAACGCTTCTTTTGTGGATGCTTCTCGTCCAAAAATACCAACAACTTTTGAATCTTTTGTATCACTTTTTTCGATTCCCCACTATTTTTATGAAATGCTGGAGGGGGCATACTAACTCATTAACTTCATTTGAATAAAATATTTACAGAAACATATGTCGCTTTTATCCAAACGAATATTGTAGTATTACAACGTTCTGAATCCAGAAAATGTTATTGTTGTTCTATCAGACGATCGCGTAACTCTTATTCTCGAAGCTTGATTGTTATCCAAATCGAAACGTATAGACCTATCATTTATATTCAATTTTCATCTCGCCCCTGTCAAAATGAATTGTAGAAACTCGCTTCTGAAGCTCATGTTTCCAAAGTTGCTCATGAATAAAAAACTAACATACCTGTTATTCTTTTCCTCGATTCCGCACTATTTCAACGCAAATATTTCGTTCGGCCGAGGAACCAGCAGGCACCCATGAAATAAAAAATAAAGTAATGTCACGTGTCCTGAGAGATATTCCCATTGCTCCCACTACGGTACATAATTCAGCGAGTCGTCTGCCTTGGAAACGCATTAAGCTTCCGATTCTTCTCTTAAGTCACTCAAGAGACGGTGCGATCTCTACGTTTCGATTCACGGCTGCAGCAACAAAACGTAAAAAAAGTATTTTTGCACTACGGAAAATTTTAATTTACCAATGGGCTATGCTCAGTTCAAATAATGTGATTTTAGAGAACATTTTCATAAAATGTCGAGACTTCATAGTAAAATTGTTCTCGTTCAAGACTGTTCATTTTAGAGAGTACTTCATAACAATTAATTATTAATCAATTCATTCGTTAAAAATTCGATAATATTTGTGTAATAATATTATTACTATTGTTTAGAAAAATTGAAGTACATTCTTCGAATGTTAGCTAATGAGTATCAGATTGTTAAATCGTTGAAATACAATTAAAGTGGTACAAAATATTTATATTTATTTAAAAAGGACGTTAGTTCCTTCCGTATACACGTATGAAAAAAATACGATAAAGTTATATATACTCCACACAGAAACAAATAAATAGAAAAAATCGAAATCCGTACAATTTTTCAGTTTATTTAACGTGCGTAGAACTACCAAAACATAACAAAATAAAACACACCGTACAGGAGAATAAATAAATAAAGAATAATAATTAAAATCCGTACATTTTTTCTGTTTATTTAGCACATATAGAACTACCAAGCTATGACGGAGTAAAATATACTCTATACAAAAAAAGGTATAGATAGAAAATCTGAAATAACTAAAATTCGTACTGTTTTTCAGTTTTCAAAAGGTTTATGGAGCTAGAAGAATATCAATTTTGTTTCATTTAAAAGTTTTCCGGAGGCAATATAATTTAGAAAAAGTGAATTGTTGTTGGCCAGCTTGTATACTGCCGCGAAGAATATTACAATAAAATAGCTCTAGCTTTATGGGAACAAACAGAATTACTATTTTATGATATCATTACCATTTTTAACTGAGTACTTCATTAATTTTTAGATATTAAGACATTTTGCTCTTTCCATAATAACAGGAATTTAAAATTCGCTAAATTCGCTTAATTTTTTAAATTTGCTAATTTCTACTTGAATCACCTTTGCAACTTTAATGACTGTAAAATAAAAAATTTGAAACATTTGACTGTTGGTGCATGTTTAATGTCAACGTGCGTCCGCATTTAGCATAGTGTCGTGCAAATGATTGCTACCATGATTCTCTATTCCGTCAATTTCGTCAGTTTCGTCCCCGTCTCGTCGGGAATGTGTGTCTGAACATTTTATACCTTATGCACAGTAAACCCTCCCATATCCAAACTCCCATTATTCGAATACCCTAATGTGAGGCTCACACGAATGCTTGTATACAATGAATACAGGATGTACCGAAATCGTGGTACAACTGGCCGGGTGGTGATTCTACACGCAAAAATAAGTCGAAAAAGAGGAATAACATTTTTTCAATTGACGCCTCGTTTGTGAGAAAATCGAGTTTAAAAATGCAGCGAGTAATTGATCAGGACTTGTCCCCCACCCTCTCTCCTCTAATTTCTCTTTCTACCGCACTATTCACCCATGCTTCTGCGACGAACTGGTCACATGACGCGTTTCGTCTCTGTCGTTTATACTCTGGTAGTGCCAGAGGGTAGGTAACTTTTTCCCCTGGATTCGTGCTCCCTCCCCTCATCTGGCGACATTGGTTTGATGATGACCAATCAATTATACTTCCTACGTATACTGCGTTTGTATATTCGAATAGAACACATGTTCCAAAATTCTGTGAATTTTTATTGAATTTTTAACTATTTAATTGTTTCTCCGAATATAGAAGTGTTCAATATTGCATAATATATCTACAGAAAAGCAATGAAAAATCAATTTTGTATTTTATTACCTACGATTCGCTTTATAAAAAAGTCTGAAATAACAGAGCGTCTGTCTGAATAACAACGCGTTCAACAATGACTTAATAGACAATTTTTATAAAACTGATACCTTTAAAACTTCGATGAAAAATATGCATATTTTTGGAGATTTTCAATTATTTTTTTAAACGTACTTGCCTAATCCGAAGAATCTGAAAAAATAGTCAATAATAACCACAATACCCTTTGCACTGGAAGCCTTTTTAACTCCAAAACGAAACATTTTTTTCGACCTAGAATATTTCCCTTCTATATATATATTTTTTCATGCTATACATACGAAAATGGTCGAATTTACTCGTACAGTACTGAAATGTTTAGTAATTTATTAAATACAAATAAATTTAATAATGTCAAAAATATTTTGAATAATGATACAGCAATTTTTGTCGTCATTCGAGTGCTAAGGGATAATATAAGCGTGATCATCTGATATGTTCAACATAAAATTGGCAATTTTAAGTGTCTGATATTTTTTTTAAATCGATTTTAGAATAAAAAATTTGGAAGACATTCATAGTGGAGTATGCTGTTAGATAGAATGTCTATGAATTTGTTCATAATTTGTTGGTAGAGCAGAATTCATTGAAACCGTGTTCAGCCTACTTTTGTGGTAGGGGTGTCGACTTGAAACTGCCACACAGAGTTTTCTTTGAGGGATCTACCGATTTGAACAAAAATCAATTTGGTTTGAGGGCGTTTTTGACCATTTTATCTGGCTATATCCTTTAATATCACGGAATTGATCGTTCTGTTATCCGAACACGTTTGTCTCTCTATTAGTTCAGATATGGAAGAAGCAACCAGCGGTGGACCGTTAATTTTGGGATCCTGGACAAACATTGTGTAGGGGCCTACCCAATTAACCTACATTAACTAAAGTACCAAAAATTTTTGTACAACTTATTTTTTTCATAAATTTTTAATTGAAATTGTTTTCAGAAAGCCCATGCCTAGATCCGTCGCAGAGCGCAACGCACGCGAGCGTAATCGGAGGTGTTCCTAACACCTGGTCCGTTTATACGTTCGCGGAGCTAATGTCGCGATTCGAGCCAGATGAAACAACAAAAGAACGCGGCGCGGTTGCTAGAAATAACACCATGAAATCGTCCCGGATGTGTCGAAATTTTTGGTGACTTCAGCGGGAGTAAGCACATTTCGCCACTCGCAAATACCCATTCCCATGGGCGCGCATCTGTATCCTAAGAACTTTTGTAGTGACCTCATCACCCACACTCCGCTTCCCATCCTTCTCTCGACTTGTTACTCCCGTCTGATGTCCTCGCAAATTTCTTTTTTTTTTACCGTGAATAATTATTGTTTACAAAATCCGCGCGGTATTCGGCAACAGGTGGGAGGAAATTTATGAGGCGATTGTTTGGGAAGATGCAAGATGAAAATATACAGTTACTAATTGTGGCCGTAATTTCGTTCCAAAATTATTCATGTCCCTTTCCGCTGTATGTCCGATCTGATTTCCATGTGTGACACTAATTGCGGTTCAAGACGAGTTTTCATTTTTAATACAGTTGCATATTTTTCCAGTTTCCTATCTCAGAAAGGGAAAGAGATGGGAGGGATCCCATTAAACGTACTACCTGCAAATGCAAATAAACTAATGTTAATAATAATAATAATAATAATAATAATAATAATAATAATAATAATATTGTTAGACGAAAATAAACAACTACTTAAGTTTAGATTAATTTTTGTCATGATATTTTTGTAAGAATGACAAACATGATCAATCCCTATAAACCCTTACAAATTTAAATTAGGTAATTTAGCTTTTTTTATTATATTTTTGTAGTTCTATAAATATTTGACAACCTGAATAATTGTACGGATTCTAGGTATTCAAAAGTCATCTTTTCGTTTTCTTGAAGAGTGTATTTTATTTTAGTAAATTTTCGTAATGCTATATGATCCAAATAAACCAAACAATTTTTAAATGGGTAAATGGAAAATGAAGAAGACTGGAACGGATTCGTATACAGAAATACATTGATTTCCGTGTCCGTGTACACAAGAAATAAAATTGATAATTGCACGTGTATTACGAACAGGGATGCTTTAGTCACTTTATGGATTCCGTTTAGGGATACGTGCCCCTTCAGTACACGTTCGAATTCGTGGACTCTAATCGTTGTCGATCGAAACGATATCCGTGAGACTTGTGTCGGTGATTCCAACGTGACTCGCCCACCGCGCGAACTGCAACGCGAGAAAAGCGTGCTCATTCCTGGGAACAAAACTGATTCGTTACAACCGGCGCGGCTCGTTCGATGACTCGAGGCTCTTTACAACCGGTTAAGCACAGCGGAATGGCCGCTCGCGAGGTATTCCGTAAGTAGGATTAAACTTTTCTATGCACCGGGCAATTTCCATTGGTTATTGCGTAAGGAATACCCGAAGTTCGCCGGGAATAAAAATGAGTTTGGCCACAGAGAAACTTGAACCGACACTCCTGCAGTTTTTCCCCCATCGGTGATTAAGGCGCCGAACGAAACAACGGATGGGAAACAAATTAAATGAAAATTTCGTTTTGTATGCAGGGTTGGATAAGCGACGGAGGATTTATAACTTTAGAATTTTACGTTTTCTCGTGGAGTGTGGTCGGCTTCCTTGGAAGATCGAACTTCGGCCACGCGTCTACGTGAAAGTAATGGCTGAAAGCTGATTATAATAAGTTGTTAAGTTGCCTTCTGCCAGAATAGCCGTAGAAAACTGTTCCCGACTCTGGCTTCCATGATTATAATTTTCCAATACGATTGTATCGGTTTTACATTGAAAAATATAAATTATTGAAAAATGCGAGCAGGGAGTCTCATTGACACTTTAAGCAACCGAGTGTAAGACATTGATTATATTTACACAGTGAACATAAATTTAATTTGTTAAAGTCAAATTTGTAATGTCAAATCAATAACATGTTTCTGAATACCTTTTTGAAATAAAAGTTAATGGAAGTGTTGCAGTAAAGCTGGATTAGTGGTGCGGGTTAGTATAATTATAAGTTTAATTAAGAGAGTTTGATTATTTCGTTATAAATTCGTCAACTATTTTTCAACGAGACGAAATGTATAAAAGTTGTAGAAGAGTTTCACGAAACTTTCGAGGTAATGAAGACTGTGATTTCAATTTAGTAAGATAATGACTACTCCCCCGATAGAAATATGCTTTTGTGAATTATTGATTTCACGAGGGTAGGAACTCGCGAAATATGAAATATTATCTGTCGCATCACGCACTTCGCGTCGCAGCACCACAAGCTCGATACGCTTTCGGCAATTTCGTCTGAAGCCTCCAACAACTTTCGAAACTTCTGAAATATCCGAAATTGATAAAATCTAAGATCTCGTAACTAGTGGAAGAAGCTGAAGATTTAACACGGTTAAGCAAAGTCGCTATTGTGGTATTATACTAATTTATAGTTTGAGAAATTAAATGAAATCACGATGGAATTTGGTGTATTTTTAATAGAAGTTTGATATCTAATTTCTTTCGATAATCACAGACGACGCTCCGAAATGACAATACAAAAATGTTTTACAATTTTGAAGTCTTGTTATAATTGTCTGTAACGTTACCTTTCTGTTACATAATACTTTATTTGTATTTGTCGAACATGCCGGCAAAATTGAAATTTAAACCGCTGAGATACTATGCGTACCAATGGTTAATTATCCAAAACCATGACGATCCAAAACCAGCAATTAATTATTTAAACCATAAAAGTGTTCGTTTATACACTTCTAGGTAATATCGTTATATCAAAGTACAGTGGAGTTCCAGGTCAACAAAATTCGATGAAAGAAGCTTGCTTTAATCATATAAAGTTATTAAAAGACCAATCAAATTAGACTGAATAAACTTCATACTTGTGATACGAACGCTTTAGTAAGTTAATGAATTAACTTCTGCACGAGTTTGGTATCTTGGCATTCGCAATATGTTTATAAAATCCCGATATTTATGCAAGATCTAATAAATCATTTTCTTATTATAACACTAATACAAATATGTTGACAATGAAGGTAAGGAACGTCACGAATGCTGTCAGCGAACGTGGTAATCCTCCGAAGGCGGAGCCTGGGTCTATTTTGAGCCAGGCTGTGAATATGGCTATTTAACACTAGGTTTACGGAGCAGAAAAATTACTATTTTACATTGCCTTATAAAAATAACATGAATATATCTATTAAAATCTAAAATAATTTCTCGTGAATCCAGGTTTGCAATCTCAATATTCGTGAATTAAGAATATTAGAATCCGTCATTTTGACGGGTCCTGTAAATCTATTGTTAATTACTTTTACTTTAATTACTTATAAGAGGAGCAACAGAAAGACTAACGAATCTACAAGAAGCACCTCGAAAAATAGTTTTCAAAAAATTCATAATTGAATAATCCGGAGAACAGTGGAATATTTGGGCCGAAAAACAAGTAAAAACTATTCTAAAGATTCAATGCCATAATATCATACATTTAAAAAATCAGAGGGCTCTTGAATTTTTGTAAAAAAAACAATTTTTTTCGAAATTTTATATATTCAAGTTCGCACATGTATAAATACCACGTAACTTTTGTTTGCAACATTTTCCCGCAGATTATCGGAAACCTGCCTAGAAAAGGCACTGTCTAAACTTTCATTACAGGCACAGATGAAAAGCTTAAACATCGTGGAAAATTACTTACACAAATGAACCAGTGAACTAATACTTCTGACAACTCACAAAAAACCTCAAGCCGTTCCTCAAGTTCCTTCCAAGTTTAAAAAAGTTATTCGTTTTTCAGCGGTGCGAAAAAATTGTTCAGAATGATGACCTTGACAACATATTTCAAGGTCATTGAAATCGGCGCGGATCCTCCTATTCCGAATAATTATCGAGTGTTTGAAGACTTATACGAGTCAGTGTCCAATTTCTAGATAATAGAATCAAAATCCAATTATAGCTTGGCTCGACATGGAACCTGACAAATAGACTGCTGATTACTGTGTAAAATAAAAATCGTTTGCATTAATTGCAAGACATGGGATCCAATTGGAAATGTATGCTTCCCTTTAACGATTTTATTAAGTTATATGAAATGTATTGATATATAGTTTGAAATTACACCGGCCTATTTTTGCCATAAATGCATAAAATCCGCAGTCTACTAATAAGAAAAAGAATCTGTACGTATCGATGAACGCATAGGCGAAAAACTGGATCTCTCGTACCCTATTCATCCAGCAACGACAGGAATTCAGTGGACCGGTGGACCGGTGGGTTAATTCGACGACAGGAGAAAATATCACTTGGCCGGGACTGCCTCAAAAATACCGTGTTCCAGTGGTCGGTGTCATAAAGCTCGCGGTGTCGAAATTTCTAAAGTTCGCGTATCTGCGCCGTAACAGTAAATCTTTCCACCGAAAGCTTCACGTTCGTCGAAATATCATTGCACGGTCGGTGGAGCTGTTCCATCATCGGCGGTCGTCCATTTACAGATCGCTGCGCGGGTTTCGCGAATCCCGCGTCATTCAATTAGACAAACCCCTTTTTCTCGCTTTATTTATTCCCAGGTAGTCGGTTGCTAGGCCTCCGACGCGATTAATCGGCTTTTAAGAGTTCGTCCGGATGAGCCAGGCCCCATATATGTGCGTGCGTATGTGTGTGTGCGGGCGGTCGAAGGAGGAGATAGAAAGGAAAATCGTTAAAGTAATTACAGCGTGATTCGATTAACATGAAAGTAACCGGCGCGGCCGGTCGCTGGGCCCTTTCTTTCCTGGGTGTCTTTATGTTTGTCCGTGCCTTTGGCCACGCGAAAAGGCACTTGTGCCCGCGTGCCACGTCGCCGGGACAATTGTAAACAGATATTTCCCCGATATTTTCTTTCCGAGCAGCAACGAAACGGCGCAGGCGTCGCTCCGTTGGCGGCAAAGCGTCGCGACGACCGAGGTTCGCCAGCCAGTTGACGTAGCCGCGTCGTCCACGTAGCAATATGCTCCCAGTTCTCGCGATCTCGGTGTTCTGCATCGTGACATGGACCGCCGCGTTGAACGATCCGTCACCAGGTAAAACAAAAAAAAATCGAGCAACCGTCCGATTAGATGGACATCCCTTTCCGAAACTGATCGATCGTAGAAGATCAGAATCGTTTCTCACCTCTTTTCGTCGACGCGCCTCCGTTTCGGTTGTCCTTTAGAACTTTAAACTATTCTCGCGCCGGACTGCTTCGCGTGAAATCCTAGTTGTCATTCTGTATTCGCGAAAAGGGAGGACACGCCGCGAAACAGTCCGCAAACTGGCAGTGACGCGGCAACAGTACAGTTAGGGTTTATTGTCCGGTGTAATCGTGAAGTTCGAAGAGCAGCTGGTAAACTTTACGAGACTACGCGACCAAATGTGTCAAGTCGTTTCAGACCTTTGTCGTTTCGGCTACCCGGAGCCGAGTCGGCTAGAATCTCAATACGACGATCGTAAACTGACCGCTGACTGTTCGCTATGGAACGGTGGCACGGGGGGCTGTAAAATTCACCCTAAGTAGAGAACTAAAGGCGGCAGATAAGACGACCGGCTGCGGACGCAATTCGAATTCATGCTGAATTCAGACTCTGTTAATTGCCGGATTCTGCTGCGTTCCGTTTGCGTTGGAGTGTCTCTCGGTCAGGCTTTATTCTTTCAGTGACTCAGCTCTCATGTGGTTAATCAGTGCGCGCCCGGGTGCTATCGCTTTTACCGGGCCCTTGATTCGTCGTTGCCGCGAAACGATTGCAGATACATACACATGTACACGCCGCGATCATTGATACGTTTTTACGATTCTTCCGTGTCCCCGAATGGCCCGAAGTCGAACGGTATGGATTCCCTATCTCCGTACGAATTTGGTATAGCCGAATGCTTTTATCCTCGGCTACATCCTAATCTTCAGTTTCACACCGATGAGCTCGTTCGCGCTTAGGCATGCTGCCAACTTGTTCCCTCCTGTTTACTAATTCGCCAACTTCCGCGACTTTATTGCTCCATTCATCACTGCGGCAGTTTTCGTGTTATTATGCTTTTGCTTCGCTGATTTTTTCGGAGATGGTGAAGGACGCTGTAAAATCACTCGACACCATGGCACATTAAGTAACATCTCTTGGTGTACCTGTATTAAAACCATTTCCTATGGAATCCGCAATCTACACGGATAAGAATTTTAAAAATGCAGCATGTAAACTCCTAATTGATAAACTAAAATAAGTGGATCCGGAGGCTAATAAAGAAATTAAATTCCTCGAACGTGCTTTGTCATAGGATGTTGTTGCTCTTCTCAGTGTCCATTTTCGCAGATGTAAATTCAGAATCAATTAAAAACGAAATTAGCGACAGTTAAAAGCGAACTGGAGAGGAACGGGGACAGGAACATTGGAAACTAAACTGTTTGATACTAACTTCATGGAGATGGTATTAATCTTATTATAACATCAATGTTCATATCAATCTGCTAGGCGACAGGGTATTTATGGAATATTTGTAGAGTATAGAATTACGAGGTACGTGTACGTGTTTCGTACCTGGTCAGCCGGGCTAGGCTTTTTGTTCCTCTTTTTAACGGGTGCATGCATCCCCTGATACTTGTATCTATATCGTTCCTTGTTCTTGGGCTCTGTATCTGATTTCACTGAGATTCCCTTCTTGTTTTGATACGTACCCCGTACTACCTTCACTGGCACGTTTCGTTGCTTCTTTTTCCGAGCTACTGAAACATCTTGCATTCCGCAGTTTTTCCGCAGTTTTTCCGTTTACATTTGTAGTTTTCATGAAATTTCTTCCCTTCGCTCTGTCCCTCGTGTATTCCGACTTTTATATGTGTATTTTTTATTCAATCGCGTGTTTCCGTTTAAAGTTGCATATTCCAAGCAATAATGCACCGATTCCTCGTACAATGTCGACTTCAGTATTTGATTCCAACGAAATCCCTCCTTTTCGTTTACTCTACCATTGTACTTTACCTTTTTTACTTTGAAGTGCTGCGAGCGACGTGCTGTCTCACATTCGTCAAATTCGTTTTTCTTTGGTGTAACTGCTCCGAAACAATTTAATCGTTCTTGTATCATTTAATAGTATTGAAAATGATTTGATTTTTCTTGTTCTTAGAATTCTTTTCTTCTGATATATGTAATTGCTCTGAGATAATGGAATAGTTCCTCTATTATTTAATAGTGTTGGACATCATGTGCTTTTTCTTGTTCTTAAAATTGTATTCTTCTGATATAATTGCTCTAAAATGGTTAAATAGTTCTGGAGGTAATGTGCTGTTTCTTATTCTTAAGTAGTTGGCCTTCTAGTACAAGTGCTTCGAGGTAATTAAACAGCTTTTTTTTCAACAGATAGTCCGTTTCACCTGATTTTTCTAAGCTATCAACAGTCGTTTCTTGTTATTTACATATTTCGTTTAAAACGGAACGTCATTCCTGCTTAATTAACACGTCTGCAGCCATCATACGGCGTCCCGCCGTTACGATATTTTATTAATCTTCACGCGCCCTTCAGGAAACAGCTACATCGTAGATCTTCGGATACCGTTTGGCTCGTGTGCGGGTTCGCGCTTCAACGAATCGCGTTTCATTCCGCACTTTAAACGAACGCGTCGTGTTACAGCGTAATTAGAGAGAAATATTTTCTGACGCCCGTAAACAGAAAGTGGACTAATCTTCGGTACGCAGCACCGAATATCGTGTTAGGACGTTGAATAATAGCGTGCGCGGAGTTCGATTTTCCGCGCGTGAAACACAAGGCGGAGGACTTTCCCTATCGTTGTCTTCGTGCACGAACGGAACTCGGTTTTCTCCGGGCTCGAAAAAAAGTAAAACCGTGTCACGATTTTTCGTTTTAGAACAGGTCGTTCTGCGGGCACACGGCAAAAAGAAATGCTCGTCCATTGTACGCGTGATAGAACTCGAGAGTGGTGATCGAAATCTTATCGCGCCACTCGATCTCTTTAATCGCCACCCCCGTTTTACTGCTTCGTATATAGTTGCATAAAATCCGCGTTAGTACGGACTCGCGCGCGACGCCGACGTCGCGGGATCGCGCTGTAAATTTAGTTCCAGCATCGATCGAGACCGATTCTACTGACCCCTCTCGTCCAACATTTTCGGCGATCGATTTTCTGATCAGATGCCCGGCCGAAGGTGGCTGAGATGATTCGGGGAACAGTTCTAATTACACGCCTCGGTCATTCATATTCCTGCGACCGCTCGATGATCAATTGCTACGCGACGCGCGACGCGTCACGAGCAGAACTTTTCAAATTCGTCTCGAACCTGAATCTCGCTTCAACAGTTTAGTTACCGGCAATTTTCTTATAGTCCTACGCCAATATTCAACATTTTCCACGATACTCGATAATTTTACACCTTATTGTTCCAACGCATATTTTGTAACCTCATTTCGGCCTAATTTATTTTGTGGCTGATGTCATAGAAGATTGAAGTTTGCTCTTTACAACGACACTTTAAAAAAGTGGAGTACGATTTTTTTTAGTCGCTTTATCGAGCTTTGAATGAGAGCCGTGCCGCCAACTTTACAGTAGTAGATATAAATTACACCGCGAGTGACACCATAAAATGAGTCCAGCATTATAGTTGTACTATTTCTTTTTACGAAATTACACTTTTAAACAATTTTATTTAAAGTTTAAACACTTTTTGGATCCTCGGTATATGTATATGTAAGTACTGTTCAGACAGTAAAAAGCTTATTAATAGGCTTTCAGCAGGTGATGTGTTAACATTCAATGCACTTACCGTATGATGGCGAGTTAGACGAACATTTTAAACAAACTTTACTGCATATGAATTTTATATCTTTCTTTTGGAACGAAATAAAATTCTATTCTTCTGTGAACCAATGTTCAAACATTAAGGTAAATGAAGGTGTAGACTAAATAAAAATTTCCTTTTTATTTAGGAAATTGTCAAAATAGTACTTATTAATTTGTAAAGTGCAAGCGATTTTCTGGCAGGCACACAGCGGGAACTTTTTTGTAACAAAATTGTCAGTAGGATAGAAAGAATAGAAATTATAAATTGTATTAAAACAGTTTCATGGAATGAACTGTGAAAACGGGAACGTAAAAATGAAATGGATTCGTCTTCTCGATTGTTAGCTTCTAAAGCACGCAATCACTAGTTCGCAATAGTTCGCGTATTTCCATTTATGTAGATTTTTCATGGTTTTTGTTTTCAATTTCTCATTGCTATCTCCGAAAGTCTGTATTCGCTATTATTTTTCTTTTGAATGTAGGATGATCAACTTTGTATTTTCTTTCTATAAAAGAAAAATTTTGACATGCGAGTTGCCATGTTCAAGGAAAGGAAATGTAGAACGAGCATTCGTTTCATGCGCGGACGTTCGAACGGTACTCAAGTCGTCTGTTTGTCCATCATCGACTTTTTATTCGCTGGTGTTAATGTTTACAGATGATTATTACTTTTTCAGACTAATTCCACATCGACTGATAATACGTCTGTACTATGATCGATGGAAAATAAATTGCTATAACATCATTAATCTCTATCGCAAGTGGAAGTAGCGAGCAATAGTCGGACGCATTAGCTGCTCGTATCGGGTAGCACACGTGTCCAATAAATTTTCATATTCGATTTCCTGGGAACTGAAATCCCAAAGGAAAATTATTTATTTTTGTTAAAAAAATTATTCGTTTTCGACTGTTCTTCGATCTACCATTCTATATTAATTAGCACTAGTGCGTGTTTTTATCTTACGTATTTTTGTAATTAATAATAGCGTAGTAGCATCTGAAATGAAAATATAACGCACGCCTGCATAGCTTAGCGAACTTTTTAATATTTACATTTACCATGCAATATTTACGGTCGGTGAACAAATTATTATAGTCATTTGCGTAAATGCAAGTGTTTACATTAAAACAACTAATTTTTAAATAAAAACCTAGCTGAATCGAACTCTTTTTTCACGTTTACAAATAGTATAATGTATACTATTATGTAATACAAATATAACATAATATAATAAATAAATAATATGAAAATATACAGCTTACTAATATGCAGACAAATATATTTATTATAAAAGAGCATTCTTAATTAGAAAATTTAGATGGTTATGATATATTTTATCATGTTGGGAAAATTTGAGAATCTGTAACGTAGATAGAAAAGAGATGTTAATCCTTTGACTTTCAATTTATTTTTTCTCAATTTAAAAAGGAAGACGTGCTTATTTTAATGGGTACAATGGATTTTTAGGTGTACTCACTCTGTGGTATACATGGGAGTGAAATGGTTAAAAGGAAGTTAATATTGTTGTTTTTAAAGAATAATTGTTATCTGTCTTAAAATGTAGTACCACTTGATCGAGATTGTATCCACACGATCAAGTTGTAAGTAGGTACATATGGAAGGATGTTGGTCAGCAGATGCAACAATGCGTTTCCTACCCGTAAAAATGTCGAGTCTCGCGTCGCAAAGAAATCTTTACAAGTATAAACTGAGTTGGACACGGATGTTTGTTCTGTGTAGAGGGAAACTTTGATAATAGAGTTGACAGGATAGGAACGTAAACTGGAACGTAACGCAGGCTGCTGTGTCCGAAAATCTCGGTCCGGCTTCGAAGCAAATATTTAAAGGAGTTTCCAGCAGAATTTAATTATATGCGTGGACTGCAACCTAAAAGTAGACACAATTTATTAGATATCCTAATGAAATACAATCGAAAATCGCTATTCTGGCTTTCTCTGCGATGACGAATAAAATTTTGTCAGTAGGTGATATTTTCGCACTGGGCGTTCTTTCAATATCGTTGCTATCGTACTACGAATAATTGTCAATTAAACGCCAAAAATCATTTATAACTAGACAGCGGATTTTATGTATTTATGACAGAAACGAGTAGTCGTAATTTGGAACAATAAAAACATTAGAAAAATTTAGATTTACTCTTGTATTGTTTTCAGCCTATTAAACATATCAAGGAAGAAAATAAATTTATATTTGACTTCAGTTTGTTACAGTTCGGGAAGAAAATTTTTATTTATGCATAATGATCCGTTATCTATTATAACTACACTGCGGATTTTGATGCGGTGATAATAAAAATGAGAAGACGAACTACAAACGAGTAAAAATATTAGAAAAATCCAAGACTATCATTATTTTGGACACATTAAAATTAATAAGAGAAGATCTTTATTTTGCGTAGAGATCCACAGTCTGCTCGGAGCATTATTCAAATTAAATAAAACTACCCAAGTATACCATGTATATCCATAGACATGGCATTTAGAAAAACTATTATATATAGTGTCAAAATTTGTGTATTGAAATACCGTGGTTCCAAAAAGTGTACTCTAAATTTCCAATTGTCGAAGAATTCTTGGTACTCAAACTGTTCTAATTTCGTCAAAAGGGATCGTATAAAAACAGACCTGGAGTCGTTCGGAAACTTGAAGCCTTCACTTTCACAATCCATCATTCATCTTTTTCTAAGGTGTTTCTGCACGAAATAGTGAGTGAGAAACTAAATACACGTCGTCGTTTCTCGAGAATACTGTAAATTTAAACGCCACTGAAAGCCCCATACGATCATTTTTTTCTTGATTAAATTGATCATAGGTTTGAAAATTGAGACTTCTTCGTTAGATCTTCTTTTCATTCTCTTAGATTGATTATTCGTTGGTTCATGTTGAAAAGATGCCTGAAAATAACTGAACGCGCAAGAACGCAATAAACTGATTGTAGCTAGACTAAGGAACCCAACTACCGTGGCGTTGCCAATTACTATCTCTACATTAATTATACTTCTTGTTAAAGTATAATGTATATTAAAAACGAGATAATAAATTATTTTCATTAAAATCAGTTAATATGTTGTATATATTTTTTAATATGTTGGGATATGAGGTTTATTATGATAAACACACAGTTGATTTCAATAAGAAAACTAATTTATTCAAAGAGACTCGGAAGGATTCTTTTAACTCTTGATACCTCGATACTCTGGACGAGACTGATGAAAAATGTGCAACGGAAAACCGTTGCTTAGGTTTGAAACCAGAAACGAAAGAAAAGGCCTGGGCCTGAAATTTGTTTATGACACCTCCTCCGACCCTTAAGAGTCTCGGAGTACTGCCAGAGACCCCTTGCTAACGATAATAATCAGGCTCCGCAATCCTGGCGCTCTAAAGTGTTTCTCAACACAGAGATTATTGTTGCTTATATACAGTAAGGAGCGTAACTGAACGAATAACCACAACTTTTGTGTAAATCATTATTTATCACTACGAATATAGAAGAATAACAAAAAGTAAATAGTATAATTATTTTTATCATAGATAGACGTAACCGAGGACATTTTTTTGAATAACTAATGTCTCCTCGTTTAGCAACGACGAACAAAATAGATTGACTCAGTTTTGCACCGGTCTGTAGAAGAAGTGTGTACGTGGAATGTCTAGTAGTACGTTTACAACTAGCACTTTGGTATGTATGTTTACAAAATATTCTACTTCTTAACACTCAGTTCTTCGCAGTCAGTCGAACGAAAAAGCACGCAAGTGAAGTGAGAATAAATATGAAAACAGTTGCTTCAAATTGTTTAACAAAAGTAATTTCTCTTTTGAATAACGGTTTGTCAACGCATAACGCGGCGAGAAATTGCAGTGTTAGTCAATCGACAGTGCAGAGAGTGAGAAAAAAATACTGTAAAGCTATATTATTAAACGTTGGAGGAAGACCAAAGAAATGATCACCGCAGGATGAACGAAGGGATGAATTATACGGTTTGTCTCATCTGGTGAAGCTTCGAGTGCCAATATGGCTGCGAAATTATTAAAAGAAGATACGAGTATACAAATAAGCCAGTGGACAGCAAGAAGAACCCTGAAACGAGGTGAGATTAGATGCATTAAGAAGAGAAAGAAGCCAATGTTGTGGAAAAGAAATGTTAAACTTCGTTTGAAATTTGCTGAAAAATATCGAAACTGGACAACCACTGATTGGGAACGGGTTATTTGGTCCGACGAGAGCAAAATTAACAGAATTTGTTCAGATGGCATGTTTTGGTGCTGGATTCGTAAAAACGAAAGACTTAAACCACGACATGTGAAACAAACGTTCAAGCACGGAGGCGGATCTCTAATGTTCTGGGAGTGTTTAACAGCATTTGGTGTTGGATGTACAGGGATATTTTACAAGATTATCTTATAGATGCTGATGAAAATATGCCTTTTGGAGAAAATAATGTAATTTTCATGCATGACAGACATCCTAAGCACACTGCTAAAAGTGTCAAAAAGTGGCTCAGTAAAAAATTTTCTGTTCCGGATTGGCCTGCACAGAGCCCCGACATCAACCCCATAGAGAATCTATGGGGTTTACTAAAAAGACGTCTTCGGTATTCATATCACTCCCAACCAACTTCAATCACAGATTTGTATGATAGAATTCAAGAACAGTGGGGACAAATATCTCCGGATTATTGTAAAAAATTAGTAGAAAGTATGCCCAAGCGAATTAGTGCAGTTTTACAAGCAAAAGGATTGTGGACGAAATATTAAAAGTAAATAGTATATTTAATATTGCCAAGTATTGAATGTGGTGCAAAACCGAGTCAATCTGTTTTTTTTTGTCATTGCCAAACGAGGAGACATTAATTATTGTAAACAATGTCTTCAGTTACTTCTAACTATAATAAAAATAATTACAATATTTATTTTTTGTTATTCTAATATATTCCTAGCAATAAATAACAATTTACACAAAAGTTGTGGTTATTGGTTCAGTTATGCTCCTTACTGTATATAATTAGATATGAAAAATCCAACATAATATTAATTATGCTTTAACAATAAGTATAATTAATATAGGTACAGTAATTTGTACCCCCACAGTAATTGGGTCCCTCACCCTGTTGCTGTTATGTAGAATATACCAGTTTCCCGTCTTTGTGAGTTTTCAATAACACGAGAGAATAATCACGCGTAATAAACGATAACTCTGTTCCTGTGTTTCGTCGATGCGCCACTCAAGAAGTGATTTTGAGCAGTCAATGGGATTAGACTCACTTGTACTTGACTCGTGGAAACAAATGGAGCAACCAGAGAGAAACTGAGAGCGAGAGAGAGAGAGAGAGAGAGAGAGAGAGAGAGAGAGAGAGAGAGGGAGAGAGAGGGAGAGAGAGAGAGAGAGAAAGAGAGAGAGGTGTTTGTAGCATTTCTTTCATTCGGATCACGCGAGTGGACTTTCAATTACGGACCTCTTTCTCCTGTCTGGATACAGTGGCTGCTCAAACGATTCGAAGAGTTGAAGCAAGTGTATCATTTCCAAATCAATGAACCGTGTGGGTTTAGCCCCGACTAGTATCTATCTGCAAATAAAATGGCGGACAAAAGTAATAATATTGGAATAAAAAGAACTCTGTTTTTGTATGTAGCGTTTATAGACTCCCACCGCCTTACCTACATAGTATAATCTGACCTTAGAGGGGAGTTATATTTTGCTTTTTAGTCCGTCTTCAAAACGTGGTATATTAAAAATTTCATTTTATTTAAATAATTATTTTCTGCTGTTTAGTCTTGTGTGTGTTATCATCTAGTTCTGAGCTATGTTTAATGTTTCAAGTCTCTAGCTCGTCGGGAAGTTAGTTTAAAATCAGTTGCAAAATTTGTTTTGACAAACAGACAGACAAGAAAGCGGGCTAATAAAGACGTAGTAAAATTGGAATTTATGTATATGAGTATTAATAATATCAAGAGCAGATGGTTTTTCAAATGTTGATGATATTTGTCTACTCTGGGGCATCCTCGCCACGTTATGCGATATCAAACTCCTTTTGTTTATTCCTCTGGCACATTGCCACAAGCATAAAATGTATCGAAAGTATGATGAAAAGAATTGAAGCCGTTATGGCAGCAAAAATCGGTATGTCATCAAATGCTGACCGTGTTATTGTTTTTTGTTACCTTATCGCAGAGGTGTTCAGCGTGTGCCCGTACGGGCAACGATTATCTTGTTCTGGGCATACACTGGGCAGAACGGCGAGCACGAAGCCACGCCTCCGTGGGCAACGCTGTATGTATTTGTCACACGCATTGTCACAGCTACGGCTGTGTTACGGCCTACCCCCACTCCGATAAGTATTTGCCCGTAGCTGTGCCCACGGGCATCGAAGAGCGCCCTTGTCCGCTAATAAGCATGTTGTGCAGCTCTGCCTTAAAGACTGAAATGCTTTCATGAAGGATCATCAACCAAAGTGGTTTCAATACAAGAAATTAAGATTATTCATAATCCTGAGATTGTATCTTCGCGTAAACATGGGAAATATAGTTTTTAACCGAATGTCTCATAGGTAGATGCTTTGTTAGTCTTCGCGAAGAAGGAGGAATACGATTGGCCACGACGCAAAACCATTTTTGTTCGGTGTTACGTACGTAATAGTGGTGTATTAAGATTCAGCACTAAGACCAATGAATTACATTCGTTTTAAATGTAGATCGATTGCGCACGTTACAAAGAGACGCTCACCGCTCGGACCCGCTCAGAGCAGTATCCTTCAAAGGACCAATCTTGTCTCTGAATTGTACTGACAGGTTCTCGGTATCTACAGTCAATCCACCCTTAGTTTAGCAGGCTAAATCGGAACGAATCAACGAACGAAGCCGAACCAGGCTTGGCCGAACCCTATACATAGTGAACAGCAAAAAAAAAAAGACGCAGAAGTATTTTGAAAGTGTCCGCTCGTTTTACAGCGATAAATTCTAATGAGATTACCTGTCAGTTGTTGGTGTGTTATGTTTGCAGTTCATTGTTCGTACGTCGTAATTACTTTTTAAATTTTTCTTTCCTGTACAAGCGTAACGTCGAAGTTCCGTGCGCAGGTTCTTTCTTCGGCTAACTTTCAAAATTCTATTAAAGAAGTTAAATCAATGTTGCGAAACGACAACGGTACTTAAAAGTTTTATCCTGATATTTAAATAATAAATGAATTTGAATGTTACAGATGATCAATTTCTACATGTTGTAAAGAATTATGATTCTGACAGAAATATTATTCCACTTTAAGGTTAAAATGATCAAGCATTTGTTGAGTGCCTTTGTTTTAACTAGGTAAACCAATGACAATTAAAGGGTAAATAGAAGCTTCAAGGACTTAAAAAATTTGGACAAGATTTTCCTACAAATTAGCCTACTAATTTGGTTAACTCGAGTAACAATCTGTGCACTATACCATACACTTTATCAGGATTTTAAAATATAGAATTTAAATGGCTTCGAAGGAAATTTTTCATACAATCTTGTTGTTTTTTGTGACAAATGAATACACTGCCATTTTTCGGGAAAGAGTGAAATTCGGCGTCAATTAACGCTGTCTGTAAATAGACGATGCCTTAGAATTTGAAAAACAATATTAACCCGAGTCTTCAGAATTTGGAGATAGACCACTATGATTCTCAGCTCATTAAAAAGTCTAACTAGCGACAGAATCGCTTAGGTGTCCTACGTCCCGGAGCAAACGACCTCGCCCATATGCTGGTTCGAATGTGCACGCAATTGACCGATGTCCCCTTGTCCAAGTCCCAGAAAATCGCGGCGAACTTTCCGGACCTAACCCAATACAAATCGCAACACCATCAGCTTCCGAGTGCCTTGGCGACCCGGCGACCCGGCGGCGCGGCGCGGCAGCCAACACAGAGGTACGGGCCGGCCGGTTCGATTTATTGTGTAATCGCCATCTCTAGTTCATTACGTGTGCCCCTGTGCAGAGAGGGACGAGCTTAGAGCCCCAGCAAGTTACATTCAAATGGAAACGCGTGAAGTCGGCATTGTGCCACCTGTGCTCTTTCTTTCCCACACCCGTTTCGCAGCTTTCTCTCTCGCCCGCACCATCGCTTGTCTTGGCCCCGACAACTAAACCCGAACCCGAACAACCCGAACCCACCCACTCACCCCTCTCTGTGTCTCTCGACGCCGCACGAACCATGGCAAGTATAAATTATCATGGCCGGAAGTTAGTCCAACGAACTCTCCTTATCCTTTCGCGTGATAATAATTACTCTCTCTTTCTCGGCCGGTCGGGTGGAAATAGGTTCTTTAGTCGTCTGACGGGACACTTCGTAGATCGTGCTAGAGATCCCTCGTTTATTCGCGCCGGAACGATTATTTCTACGTCCGTAAGGGGGAAGGGATGCCCGCGCTGTTCGCGATTTAAATAGCAAATTTGAAACAGACGAGACCCGACCGACGCGACGTGATCGGCCAGCGAAAAGGGGTTCGACCATCGCGGATCGGATACTCGCGAACGGCCCTTTTCGGGTTCGTTGGGCGCAACAGGGCCTAGCACCATTACGTTTACACAAAAACGATGAAAATCGTATTAACCCTTCAGGGACGTCATCGTTACGTCATAGAGATCACCTATTTCGCGTGTATTTAAATGCACGTGATGTGTACACGGGTACATTTACAACTTCAAAACCATAATCTCTAGTATATCATACTTAGGAATGGGATCGCAACGTATCGATACCATATCATTCCGTACCGGACCATACCGAATCGTACCATATCTTTAATAATAATCTTTAGGCAAAATAAACATTTTCTGAATTGCGATAAACTGGAGAAAAAAATATATATATGTTTTCTTCCTTAATATGTTTAATAGATTGAAAAATATATATATTTTCTTTCTCAATATGTTTAGTAGATTGAAAATTGTATAATACTATTTTTAAATTCTTCTAATGTTTTTACTGTTTTAAATTACACCTGCGCATTTTTGTCATAAATGCATAGAATAATTTTATGATCAATAACAGCGGTGCAGAGACAGCTTTAAAACGATTACGGTAAACTTTTTGTCAACTCAAAGGAGTCCTGAAATAATTCAGGATTTTTCAAGGACTACTCGAATTTTATATAAATAAACTTATACATTTCTTGCACCTATCTTTTAATGGATGTTAAGACGAACTCTGTACGTATCAGAGGTAATATTTTTTTAAGGAAAAGTTTTAAATGTTAAAGATATAGCCACTACCTGAAATTAGGTGCTGCCGGCCGTTAGGACAATTCACCCTACTAGTGGTTAAATTATTAGACACGAAACACTTTCATACAGCATTTACTTTCTCAAAATTGAGCGTAGTTATGAGACGTATCATACAGTCTAAATTATTGAGAGATTACGGTGACATCCATAACATCATACTATTGTTAGGCTTATTACAAATATATTTTGTGTTAATATATTCGGTATAGGATAATATTACGCATCTTAACCTTTCAATTTGAATTTAACAAAATAAATTACTGCTTATATAATGATCATTGTTCTCTCTTTACGCACATTAATGCAGTCGCGGATTAATAATTTGTGTAATTATTAGTTTCTCCATTGAATAAATAGCAATCGGTTATGAATTTCAACCAGTGGTATAATGAATATCAAAATATTGTTCATATTGTCCAGCAGTTCCGTTTTTATAATTCATAGTGGGTAAAGTTAATTAGTTTTACCATAGAATTATACTACGAAATGTGGAAATGTTAATTGCCAAACTAAACGTCCCTATTTGTTCATTTGTTGACACCTTTCGATGAAATTATAATTTCAGAATTAATTGTATATTGTACAGGTATGTATTTGTATCTGAAATTAATACCATCTGCTGAACTAGTCGCTTGGTAAAAAGGAAATGAAACAGATTGAAACCGTTCCTAAAAAAGTTATCTCTGAACAGTTTAAGCTAGACATTCAGGCAAAAATGTTTGGATGATTTGAAACTACACTGAAAGGACATGATATTAATCCTTTGCACTCGAAGCTAGTTTAACTTCAAAATGAAACATTTCTTTCTACCTAGAATATTGCTCTTCTATATATATATATATATATATATATATTTTTTGTGTTATACATACGAAAATGGTGCATCTTACTCGTAAAATACCGAAATGTTTAGTAATTTATTAAATACAAACGAATGCAATAATGTAAAAAATATTTTGAATAATGACACAGCAATTTTTAGTGGTGCCTTACAGTCACCGTTCGAGTGCTAAGGGTTAAAAGCATATTTCATACTCATTGTCAGTACATTACGTCGGAATAAATATGTTTATCCTTTACAATCTCAATAATTGTATACAATCATAAATTTGAAAACATTTTGACGGATATGGTTGTTTCAGCGTTAATTTCCAGTGTAAATTTTCCAACAGTAATCGGTTATATGGTATTATAATTTCGCATAATGAACATTCAGGTATTAAATTTCCCTCCAAGTTACTCTATACTCATTTGCCTGATTGATATGCAAAGTAAAAGCCACAAGGATAAAGTACAGATCAAATTACCGGGAACCCTTAAATAATATGGTACTCAAATCACACGGAAATTCGCGGCGACCCTTCAGTTATATGATTTTTCGAGTTTTCTTGTTAACAATTCTAAGACGAATGATTTTCCTGAAGCACAATCGTCACTAGACTACAGATTTTATACGTAATGAACATAATAAAAAAAGGTGCATTTTATAACGGTGTGAAGATAAAAAATTTAACGATGTCAATACTATGTTATTTTTGAGTTATTAATATTATTAAAGGAAGGAAAGAATTCCTATTTTGATTCTACTTGTAATTGATATAGAAAACTTTAGTTTTCCATAAAAATCGGCTATATAATCATTCGTATGAATTTTCAGTTTCGTGTAACGTAAGTTTGCATAACATGGAAGCAATTAGCCGTGTCATTTGATGTAAATACATCCAATATGATCACATATTGGGCGTAACGACTAAACCTGTTCATTATCCCACAACTTTAAAATAAATCTAAATTGTAGACCATCGGTACCATAATTTCCAATTAATCCGTTGTATTTGTTAGCCCTTGTGTTGTTCAACAAGATATTCAAATTATACAATCCGAATCTGTTCCCGCCCACTGTGATCTAAACAATATTAATCAATGAATTGGGTTTCCGCGATTATTATCTAATCGTAATTATTATGAAATGTCTTTCAGGGCCGTAAATAATCACAAAGCAAATATATACTTCTTCAACGCGTCGAGTCATATCAAAACTATGAGTTTGTAACAATAATTTCATTTAATCACATATCCATGAGTTATCGTCATTTCCACAAATTCTTCCAAATCAAATGAAAATGGATCATATATTTGGGTCATGCATTGTTCACAGTTGAATAATCAGTTTTTCATTTAGGTCATGCAGATAATTTTACGAATTGTTTATATTTGACTCTGATCTATAATTTGTTTATATCCTGCGGCTGCCATATATCGTTGTTTGCAAATTAGACATTCTCGAATAAATAAACACTGTGCAGTTCTGAGGTTTTGGTAAAAGCGGTTTTATAATTGTGATTGAAAATGCAACTTGAAAAGTTTGTGGTGACGATATTATATTTGGAGGTACATATACAAGGCGTTGGTATAAACAAGTTAAAAAAGGAGTTTTTTATCTTATCCGGCAAAAAAATGCGGCGAAAGGTCATCATGTTTGGAAACATACAAATTACCATTGTTGAACCGCAAGCCTTTATGCAAAAAAAAATGGTCTTCAGTCAATAAATCGATGAAAGTAATATGGTTGAACTTCATTTTGGCAATCCAGATATTTTTAACTTTTTCCTATATAATCCTGTACATCTTGAAGAGAAAATGCCAAAAATCGAAGTTTTAAGACGAGGAATTAACTTTTTCAAAAGTTATGCGTATTTAAAGTTGAGCGATTTTAACACGTTAAGCTCTGCGCTTATATCTATGAACTTTCTGTTCACGCTGCAAGTAACTGCAAGTTTCTGTCTAAACAGAATTTACCTCCCAGAGTCGACCGACTGTCGCCTAAACGAAAAGCCTAGTGTCGGCCCTCGTGGAGATCCCATATATGATTCTGTATATTTTAATTACTGCTCGATGACAGCTTGTCCCAAAAGTGTAATCGCTCAACTTTAAACGCATAACTTTTGAATCAGCGAATTAATTGTTTTAAAACTTTGATAACTTTTTACTATACAGGGTGTCCCACATAAATGGGAACACCTAAACATCTTTCGTATTTACAGTCCTATCAGAAAACTTCGGAGGACAAAGTGACACTATTGTAGGGGGCAATATAGTGGTGAAGAAAAAAATTTTTCATGTCGTATTTTTTAATGAAATTTCAAGGTCACCGATGTTTTTTTAATTCAATAGTATATTTTTTTACGATAGCATGATAGACAATAAAAAACTGAATCTAGTGGATACCACCTTTTTGACCTTGAAATTACCTTGAGCAAGAATAATCATGTTGCAGCGGATGACATGTGGAAGTTTAAAACTTACGTGTTTCAGCAAAGGTTGCGCGTTGTTTACGTCGGGTTGACCCCTACATATCATAATAAATGTTCGAAATGTTGACCATCCTCATTTATGCAATATTGCAATCTTTTAATAAATGATCTGCAGGCATTGTAGATTTTCTGTGACGTAATTGAAGAACATTAAAAATAAATCACAATAATATCATTATTCTAAAATTCTTTGAATCTTTTCTACGTTTTAGATACGACCTACTCAGTTCTTTCATAAATGCACAAAATGCGCGGTCTAATTATCGCAGTTGGAGGAAGTGAGGTACAATCGATAAATCAGCTTGCATAACAATTGGGGAAGAAAATTGCAAACGAAATAAAAGAAAAATTTGCTCGACAAAAAGACCGCGGAACTTTCTGAACGACCTGACGCGAAGAATTTCTGTCTAGTTGGAGGGAAAAGAAGAACCATTGCCAATTGAGAAAGATTTGCATGAAAAGAAAAAGACCCGCAGTCCTCGATCCCACATTGTTATTCGTTTTAATTGAACCGGCATCTCTTTACGGGCGTTAAGCAAATTCGTAACTAATTCGGGTAATAAGGTTCTCGCAATTAGGGAGAAGCCAGAACGGTAGATTTACGGGGACGTCGAGCGACGCGCGATAATTCGGTGCTAAGTCATTAGCTTGGCCGTTTACACCGCAAGGTGTGCATAATGGCGGCGGCGTATCTCAGCGGCTTCTAATTCGCGAGCATCCACCACTCGCCGTTGTTCCGATTATCCTTTCAATTTTATGCTTATGCGTTTCCACCTTGGCTCCGTTCCGAACCTAATAACTTTTCTCTGCAATTTCACCGGAGAATCTATGGGACTCGATTTAACCCTAAAATCGATACAGTTCTTTTCAACTTTAGCATTCGCAGTAGCGGATAAAATTTTCACACGATCAATTATAATTTCAATATTTCACATCTTATAGAAATACTACTTTTCTATTCGACCTGTCGTATTGTAATAACTAGAGCGGATTTCTAAAAAAGTAGTTTAACACTAATCTTCGAATTTTTTAAAAATCGTCGATATTTATCGCTATATGTAGTGTCATAATTTCGTGAAAAAATCGTACGATCATAAACCTGGACTCGGTTTAAGTTTTGAAATCTCTACTTTCCACAGTGTGTACATTATATTACAACAAGAAGGAATTTCTGAACCTAATGACAGATTAATGTCAAACACATACGACCACTGTGGCAGTTAAACGTTATTGAAGCAGCCCGCACAAAAATGTTTGGAAAACCGCATAATGTGGCGGCTCGTTCGTCCGCGTTGACATTGATACACTTGTCGTCATGGTTTTTCGAGCCGGCGAATGACACGGCGCGGCGCGTCGGACAGCCAAGGACGTGGGGTTTAAATTAATTGCACCATCGATTCGAGTATGCGGCCCGTCGACGGTTTGATTCGTTGATTACATACACCGGTGACTGGTGTTTGATTTATCGCGTATTTCAAGTTATTAGACGGCAGTCACTCGTGATCGACGCGGAGGGTGCATATTTCATTAGGCTAGTCCGCGCGCGCTGCCTTTGTGTCATCCGCCCCCACCACGACGCCTCCTTTTTCACGCCGTTGACGTTGTTCTTTTGCTAGGATACCCACCGCCAGGACGAAATACGCGGCGAGGCCCCTCTTTTTCCGCAGAACGACACTTTCAAACGAAGCCAATTAACTTGGCCGGGAAAATGGGATTACTTTGAAACGGAATATCAATATCTTTCTTGAATGCGCCGCTGACGTCGAATGTGACGTCTTCAAGACACGCTTATAACGAGCTTAGCTTGCCATTTTATGCACTGTTGAGAAAATGTTATTCAGAATAATAAATCAAGTAATGTATCCTATAAGTTTCATTATTTGCTATTCGCGGGTAATGCTAACTCATTTATTCGTTATTCATGAATACTGAAGAAATCCATTTCCAAAATGACGAGTAGAAAAAATAAAAAATAATTTTAAATTAAATTAAATTATTTATACTATTTTTTTTCATTGTGTGCTGCCAACAAGATATAGAACCATTATATAATATACAAATTGCATAGTCTCTTGATTTTAATTTAAACGAAATTTAATATAAAAAAAGTGGTTGTTCTGTTATCCGAATACTTTTGTCTTCCTATCAGTTCGGATATGGGAGGCTCTACTTTACAAAAAAAAAACTAAATGTATGTTCAATTTTGTTGTTACGTGAATAGCACGAAATAAAGATGTATGTCAGGTTTCATGGAAGAAGTGTGAATGTTCGCAGAGAATATGTTCAATAGGACATTAATTGAATATTTCAATTCACAGTGACAATATCAAACTGCATGCGAAACTTCCAAGCCGTTTATAATATGAAGTTTTTATTGTGTTCAAAGGTACACTAGTACTTCGACTGTATTTTATTCGAGTCCTTTTGCAAAACGAACTTTAGTTACCAATGAAAAAAAAATTATTTCTTGATGCTCGTTCTGAATGGAAAAGTCTTTTATTGCGACAACACGTATATATGAATCAAAATAACAACAGGCTGATCGGAGAATGTAACACTGGATTTTTGCGTTTTATTTGTTTATTCAACTTGAAATTGATTGGCTCAATTTGCCCAGCGGTTGAAATAGTGTGCTTAGTTCAGGGCTGGTTACATTTCAAGTGAAACGTACAAACAATATTAATTGTCAAATTTAATTATCAAATACGATAGTATTTCCGTTTCACGCAGAACAACGTTTGATCAAATATGTATTTTAAATAATACTTTCATCAGTATGAAAGTAACTAATTATTGTTTACCAAGGTAACAGTGCAGGAAATAACCCCCGAACTTTACATTTTTATTAGAAGCGCTGTGTGTGTGTACCGAATAATTCAATAGTACGAACAATAGAAATGTCTTAAAAATTGTTGATTTTCTTGCACATCACGGTCTGAAGACTCAATCTACTTAAGAAAAGAGCAGTTGCATTTTTCAGGTGTACCATTGCAATCTTCGAAAAAGTGAAGTCGTAAAGAAGCAGATCTTTCTTTATTATTCAACTTTGTTCTCTTTGTTGGGCACAGAAAGACGTTCCTACTGTCTTTCCACCAACGATAAATTTAAACAAAACATCTTGTGTTAGTTTCAAAATCTAGTGCACAAAATTCATCTGAATGAAAAATTTTCATTAGTATTTACTTTTTATGTTTCCATATTCCCGAAGAATTCCACATTCATGTTTTTACTCATTACGAATTTAAACCTGGAAATACAGCAGCAAGACAAAGTGCGCTTTTAGTGTTTGCGGGGAAGCTCCTGTCACTTAAAGAACGCCATAAAAGTGGTTCAAACAATTTAGCTTTTTTTTTTACGAATTTTAGGTCCAATCGGGACCGGTGCATGTAAACAATATCAAGATGTATAACAAATATCGAAAGAAGTGTGGTAAATGCTGCAAACATGTTTGCAGTTGATACATTCGAATCGTAACGAATATAAACCAATAAATATTATACGTATAGACACCATAAAAATGTTGTTATTATGTATCGATTTTTATGTAATCGATACATAATAATTGCAAACAAAACTCCCACTAATAGAACAATTAAAATATTTTTTGAATAAATATTATTAGTAGCACAAATTTTATTTTCCGCAGCACGAGTCGCTACTTCTTATGTTGCATATGCGAATCCGTTGTGTTACAATCAAAGAAAGCAAGAAATCGATGATTAATAAATCAGCTACTTCTGTTATCATAATTACGGAACTACTGAAAATTGTGATTAAAAGATTATTTAAAAGATTGAGGGTTTACATGCGAATATAAAGCACAAATAAGATAATAATATTGGCGATTATTAAGTGAGAAGCCATTTTGAAATTGACGAGGTGATAACGTGGTTTGTAAGTGAAGACATTCCCTTGCTCGTAAAAAAGCTCATCGTTTTCCTGTCAGTACCACGTAGCTTATATTGTTCATTAACACTTTGACCACCTTATATTACAGCAGTCTTTCCGTAACTGTCGTATGGTTGGGCCTGCCGAACTACAGTTCTAGTAGAGGTGCTATATTCTTTGTAGGGGTGTGCGGGAACCCGTAATATCGGATCGGGACGAGTACCCGAAAATATTAAGATTCTCGAAATAATCAGGATTTCCGAAATTTCCCAGAACACTCTAACCATTTATATTCGTTTAATTATGTTATAAAATTATTATTTACATATGCTCTACGCTACCATACAGCACTGCAGAGTAGCTCGAAAATTTCGAGAACCCGATCCGTTCCGCATCCTCCCCGGTTCTCGACATGATCGGGTTCTCGCTCACCTCTACAAATTGTAGCGTGCCGAACCCAGAAAAGGACAGCGATTGAGAAAAAGGGACTGAGGTTTGACGTGTCGACTCTCTGCATCTAATTTTTTTCCATTTGTCCTCCTCTCTCACACACAAAACTTGAATCGCTTATTACACGAGTAATTATAATCGTAACTACATCGTGTTTGGTGTCATTTTAATTAGAAAAACTAGGCGAACACGACGGTGAATGTTTCGTAAAAATAAATGAAAAATTAGAAAAGTTGCAATCTTTTGCATCGCTTGCATTAGTGTGATTCTGAACACTACTCGACACCTCCCTGGCTCACGGTCGTCGAGTTTGTTTACCGTTTGACTGGTTCCTAGGAGGATTCCCCCAGTGGTGGGAATAAGATTTGACACAGTTACGGTAGAGACCTTTGCGACAGTTACGGAGAGAATGCTGTAGCGTATATTATCGCGTAGTTTAATCGGCAAGTTTTACGCAAACACGGCACCGATCGCAGCAGCGGAGCGAAAGTGTGCGAGAGCGAGTATCGAAAAGCGGCTGGTATTCGTCTAACCGTATCAGAGGCTTTAAACTGCGCGTTCGGTGACTGTCGTCTGTTTATTCTCGCTTACGACTCTGCCATCAGGCTCACCTGTAGAGAGATTTCGGGGGTGCGAAGTGGTGAATCGCAGGGTTCAACGGCGTCGATCGCGCGTGCAAACAGGAACGGCGCCGGCTGACAGCGGCTCCCCGTGTTTGCGAATTAGGCGCAATCAAACGCAAAATCGTCCGGGCAAATATCCTGCTATTTGTCAATCATAGACGCGCCGCGGCTAATTACTCTCGGGGACCCGAGACACGGAACGGGCTTAGAATGCGGAAGATGCGAACGGGAAGATAGTTAGGATACGGGGGCTCCATAACTCGGCGAGACTCGTTCCCATCATTCATACCGGCTTGAAAGCCGCGATCTTCATTTAAAGGCGGGAACGTGTATTTCATTAGCGACACGCGCTTTCGAGAATGTTGGACGTTTTAATGAGTTCGAAGTTCCTCTTATTTACGTGGATCTAAAATCTAAGGGTCGCGCGAATTTTTCCAGACGTCCGCCGCTCGACGCTTTCGTCACTTTATACAGCTTGGTTATTGTTTCATACGAAACGACCAGGCTAAATTTTGCACATTTTAAATGTTCGTCTAACGTACGAATACGTTAATTATTTTCACACGACTGAATACGCTACCTTTTCAAATTTAACCCTTGAGTGCGTGGTTTTGAACAAAATAATGTGCGACTTAATTTTCTTGTTCCACGCTAAACAACCACAATACATGTCATGTTTTAAAAATAATTTTCGACATTTTCTACACTCCGATTTCACCTTTCTCGAAGTGGATGAATTCAGTAACCAATCTGAATTTAAAGCAAAATTACAAATTATTAACTGTGAAGGGCTACCAGTGAATGTTTACACCGGATAATTATTTCATATTGTTATCGGTGAATAGCACCGCTGTTGAGAAAAGTAAATGATTATTATAATTAATCAATGTAACAGAGTTTAGAAAATATTTTCGTTTCAAATACTATTTCACACTGCACCGTTGACACTGAAGATGCAGATTTCAGAGTATTTGCCAAAGGTTCAACAAACAGGGTCCACGGTCGGCTTTATTTGCGGCCGGTCACATTTAAAATACAGCAAATATTTCAATTAGCTTCGAGTCGGATCCTTCCGGCGGCAAACTCGCCGATTAATTAAAATCTTCGCGAACAGTTCCACGCTTTCATTCCGAAGGACTTAATGGAACGCGCAGGTGATGTCGTGCAACCGAATCGTAGTCCTTCATTTAACTCTCGAACTTTTCTCACGGGAAAGAATCAGATAAACTCCGGGGGCCCAGTCGGAAACCGTCCCCTGTCGACGATGCAACTGTATGTATGTGTAGCCTCCATATAGAGTGTCAGGGGTTTATCGTGAAACATCGAAGCAATCCTTGAAGTGCAATTAACAATTAGGCCGCTTCCAAAATGAATTTCTCGAGCGAGCCGCTCGTTACCAGAAGGAGTACATCACGGCTACACTTAAACTTCCAAAGCTAATGAGTTAAACGTATCTACCGATAAAACCCGGCGCACGGAGGCGTCTCGTTCAAACAGCGTCCTTATCAATCTCAGTTTCGTTTAGGACGCTCAAATCGAGCGACGTCGAATCTCCTCCGAGCTGAAGACCAATAGACTGCTTTCCCCGGGAAACGGGGATCGATCAGTGCGACGTAGTCACTCTTTTTAACCTGGCTGCTATCTTACGGTCTAAATGACCTCGAACAAAATTCAATCGTCCGACGGATGGAAAAAATAAGCCCGGAAATCGCTCGGCGTCCGATGCTGTTCGATTTTATGTTATAATCCGATTTTCTGCGATTACAGCATCCGGATAAAAAAGACCACTCACGATTTTCAACGTTTCTTTGCCATTTTTAGGAAAATTTTCTGGCTGACTACTCAATTGCCAATTTGACGTGCTTTTAACGACTTCAGGCCAGCCATATCTAGATGCATCCAAATCCTTGTGCATTAATTTTGTTTTACACGAAATTGCATTTGAATAAATCGGTACGTTTATTATTATTTGTACTGTGATGTACAGTGGATCGGGAAAGTATTTAAATATTTTCGATGTGCAAAAAATCGTCAATAGTTAAACTGTGATCATGAGACATTTCCTTTTACAAAGTATCATGAATTTTTACCTAAGGCAGTCTTACACGAAATGACGAGTGGAAAACTGAAGAGACAAAATTTTTTATGAATAATAGTGATAGATTTAAAGATAAGATGGAACCTCACCTTTTTAATCGTATATTTGCTTCATCGGAGTTAATTTAGGGATGACTTCACTGCATCAATGATCCTTCTACCACGAGGTACTCTAAACATTATTGTTGCTGATTGTAATTTCAGAAGTTTCTATTGTACTTGATTTGATTGACGTGAACGGTTTCATTCGAGTTGTACAGGCAACGAGAGGTTTCGATTTTAATTAATTTGGTCTAACTTTTGCTTTATTAATGCACTAGATGCTTTTATTTTCGTTGAAGCAGGCGTATTAAAAAATCCATTCTGACTGATTTAATTGAACCGAACGGTATTCATTCGAGCACTTTACAATTGATTGAATCAAAGGTCTTCACAACAGTTGTTCATTCGATCAAGAAACTTTTACGTTATTTCGCGATTTTATCGTATTTGGTTTGCAAACTAAAAATTGTATTAACAGTAATGAAACCAAAGAAGTTTTGCTTTAGAATTATCGATGTAGGATCCAAAACTTCATTTTCTTATGCGATCTACAACTAAAATGATTGCTGAAATTGTTTCTATATTTTTAAATAGATCGGAGAAGTTTATAAACAGACTGCAAATCTTTATGCAAAAATATACTTCATGAATTGCAAGAAACAGTAGTTAAGTAGCATTTTATTTCTTCTCTCAATAATATTAGTGAATCGAAAATAATAAAACAATATTCTTAATAGTTTCTGTTCTCAATGTTTCGCATTTCAACCATTCAATTTTCTCAGAAATGCATCAAATACACAGACTAATTATACGTATTGTAAAAATGACAGTGCATTTGATTGGAAATAGCAATAATGCATTTTTTAAATAAAGATAGGTAAATATTTTTCTCCATTCTGAAATTAAATTGTTTCCCATACTTTGACTTTCATCTGTTCGCGGATGCACTGATTTTTTTATTTCCACCCTCTCGCGTTTTTTCCATGTAATATATTGCTTCGGGAGCGCGTGCTCTGTGCAATCGTTAAACTTTGACGCTTTATGGCGGATAATAAAAACAAGGACACATATTAGCTTTGTGAGACGAATGATTAAGCCTTTAAATATTGCATATGTTCCAGGACAGAAATGGAAGGTGCACGTGTGATTAAATCTTTGCAGGCGATGCGGCTTCGTGATATTGCAAAGCCGTTGCGCATCGATGCATCTCCCCAACGTGAATTATAAACTTTATGTCAGGAGAAATTAAAACGCGAGCTTTGACGAAAATTAAAGCACTGCGTTTGTTTATGTTCTTGTTATATTTCCCTGCGAGTAGCATAGAAAATCAACGATAGTTACGAAAGAAAGCGCAATTAATCAAATGCTTCGCTCGATACTCGTTTCTGTCACTTTAAACTTGCATAATGTAAAACATGTCGACTAGAGATGCATTTCCTTCTTGAATAATTTCAGTGAACTAAAATAGTATGCAGACGTCTCCAAATTCTGTTAATATTTCACTAGAAATTATTTCATTTCCGGCAGTCTTAAAAACAAGTTATTTCGAACGCTGCCTTTAAAACTACACGGATCTCGTAAAATTGGAAACGTACAATGTTACAGTGATTTATAAAGATAACGGGAGAAGAAGTTAGGAATGCAAGAAGTAATATTTCTCGAGATGAAGATGTATGTATTCTTTGATAGAATATCTTGATATAATCTTCGTGACAGACTCGCGACTATAAAGTATGTTCTTCACATTCCGTTTGTCTGTAAGAGATAATCTATTTCCCCGGCTTTCATCTTACATATGTACCGCACATGTGATGTGCCATAAATTTTTTTCTTCTGCAGAAGTATACAAGATTTTCTGTACACAAAACTACTGAAGTTCTGCCAGCAGTTCTGCTGAAGGTTTAACTAGCTGTAGTTTTTATAAATTAATGTATAGAAAGCTATAAAGGGTAGCTGGATTTCCATTTAGAAATTGATTGTACTACTACAGTAAAGTCTTGATCTAACAATAAGCCCAATCCTCGAGACCGTACCGTGAAATAGATCAGATCCGGGCAACTGGCGGCAACTGGCCGAGCAACTGTTTGAATTGTTTTCTCCGTGTATAAATATATCTTTAATGTCAACGTAACAAGTGTTGCCTGCAGAATTAATCTCACAAGGGAACATATTCAGATTGCGAAAATCCGATTGTGATAATACTTATGGGAGCTTATAGTTCTTATGTGTTTTTTTTATCGGCAACCATCCACTTTGAAGGGGGTGAAAACCGCCCTCAAAGTTGGGGGTCAAAACCATATTTTTTGAGATATCTCGGAAACCAAAGGTCGAAAAAATTCGAATTTTTTTTTAAATTGTGTGTTTTTCAATGGGAAATGTAGTCGCGCAAGAAAATTTTAACAAAAGTTTTTTGTTTAAACATTAAAAATTTGATTGTTTTTGCAGTTTCTCTCATTTATTGTTAGTTCATTTTAATGTAAACTTGGGTGTGTGATCTTTGATCAAAAATAGGGGATGCATGTTTCAGGATTTTCTTTTTTTTTGCTAATTAACAATAATTATGCATAATGGAAGATAATCTTGCACCTGGCGTGCGTAGGAAGGAATTCTGGCTTGTTTTATCGAAATATAAGCATTCAGTATGAACGTGTATAGTATTTTAAACAATACCACTGGGTTATATATCGTTTATTGTTTTATTAGCTAAAGAAGGTGGCTCAGGTAGCAGCGTGACGCGGTGCTAATTACCGCGGCGCACAGTTTATCAATTTGGACGAAATCGGATTCAAAATCAAAGAACTTTCGATAAAAATGAGGTAGAGCGATGAAATTTTTTTAAAATTAAAGCTGAAACTTTGTAGAATATGAAAAAAATTGGGAGATTATGGTACGAACGTTTTTTAACCTTCAGATAATTCGTTAAACTTGCACAATTTCAAGAAAATTGTGGTTCTTCCAATACCACACGCGGAAAAATTTTTTTTAACATACTGTATATCATTTCCCATAGATTTTTTCACGCTGATTTCAAATCTGGTCTCAAAATTTGTCTACGACCTCAGGATTTCGTAAGAAATAGATTTTTGTAACAAAAACTAATGAAATCATTTTTTCGTTGAAATGATTTGATAACACACTAGTTTGAAAGTATATCGTATTCTCATATATAAAACACAATAAAAATAATAATAATGAAGTATTTGAACGTTTTGAGTTACACGAAACATGAAACACTTCGCATCTCGCCATCACTTGACGTATCGCTGTCATTGCTACTGGCACTTTCTGCAGACTGTGTGTGGCTGTCATGTAATATAAATTGGATATCTATTGTCCATAATTATATTTTCATTTACAGAGGAGTAAGGCAAGTATTTAGTTGTATCAAAGAAAGAAAGTTAGAAACTTCGGCGATGAAAATACGTAAGTTAAAAAAATTAAATACGTGTACGTTTCTAACTTACCTTACTCTTCTGTAAGCTCCCATAACTTTCATCAAAATCGGATTTTCGCATCTGAATATGTTCCCTTGTTAGGCAATTGTTTCAAGGAGCCAGTAGACTGACGCGGTACAAATGACTATGGAAGAATTACCGAGTAAGTGTGATGAATTTTAGACGAATCTTCAAAGACAAGTCCCGGTCTGACTCGGAGTCCGTTCGCTGGTCACCTCGGTGGTGCCAAGAAAAAATCCCAACTTGGGGGAAAAGTCTTTCTCATTCGCTGGCTGACCTGAGGGGGGAGAATCTTCCGGGACAATCCTCACCCGGGAAATTGGAAAAACGAATTGCAGGACCCCGGAACAACCCGAGTATTTTAGCCTAAGTGGCTCGCAAACGAATTTATTACCCCTTTTCTTGGGTCCGGTAACGAAGCACGGGGCACGCGCACGTGTGGCACAAGAGAGGTTGAGCTCTTGGCCTGGTCGACGCTTGTGCGAGCTATAAGGCCCGCTTTGTTCGAATCCGGGTCCTTCGGTACATTGCGGGTGGTACGCGAAACGAGGATTTCCCGGACTGACTTTTATGGCCACTTTCCAATGCCATCAGCTAAAAAAGCCTCGAAAGCCTTGCGTGCGGTCACTCGAGAATTAGCATTCTTCTAATTTTCGAAGGATGGCTAGAAATCGGAGAAGGGCATTAATTTATGGCTTTCAGCTTTTACTTTTTGCAGCTGTTGCCTCGTGACGATTAACAATATATAACAAGAAAAACTCGGTGGGATAGAACACTGGTATCCTATCAAGAAACCAGCGTCAGGCCCGCGAGGCCCAGTCTCCCGGTTCTAGAGATAAAGTCAAGCTAGGAGTGGTGGGGGTTGCGCAGCGAAGAAGGGAAGACGTGGCAACGTCTATACGTCAATACGCCCTACAGGCATGTAGGGCTACTATTTTCATGTGACCACGCCGACCGCGCCGAAGGTAGATAAGGACAGTGCGTGTAAACACATAAATTGTGAAAAATGCCACAAATTAGTTGTCGAAGAAAATAATGAAAATTAAAGGAGTTTTGTAATTGGATTATTAGTGGTTCACACCAGTATACCTGACCCGGTATCGGATTTACGGCACGTTTACACTTCACACTGCTCGGCAACCGAGACAGCTCAAGCTTCTTGGCTCCTCGTGGGATATAACATCAGTAGATGGGATAGGCGAACTGACGAAGATCGTGTAGCTCCGTTTGACTGTTAGTTGAATCAAGATTGTACAGCATTGTCAGACTGAAGAATATATTCACATGGCTGCCTTTAGATGGATTGCTTTGTATGTTTAGTATACTGTTGCATCATATGTTTTGTTTATGTAGCGGATAATATGGTCCACAGTATTGTCAATGTATATTTTATTTACACATTGCAAACATCAACGCCTCTCAAAAAAAAAAAAAAAAAAATAGCAAAAATTCAGTGTACCCAGGCTTCTATTTGAAAATTGACTGTAACATTGGATCACAACATGAATTCGGTTGGTTATTTCCAATATCTTTATTCCATTTACTAACGAAGCACTGAATGACAATGCGTATTTCTCGAAATCACATTTTTTGAAACTGTTGCCACGATATCTCTAGTTCTAGTTGACCACTTGACTTAAAACTTTGTGAGAATCTTCACCACATACCCTGTTACCGCATCGATCAAAATGTTTAAAATCCGTTGTTTCCTTCATATTTTTTCAACGCGCTAAAACCGAAAGAATATGGAAAAAGTGCAATCTGAGTTTCAAATGCTCTTATTCTGTAAATAGATTTTTAATTTATCTTAGTTGAAACCATATCCAGATTCATACTGATTGAGATCTCATGTTTTTGTTTTCGATCAGCAGGAGATCCGGAATCATATACAGGTGAGTCAGTAAGAACTACTATCTAAAATAACTCGGTACCGATCGGTTTCTTAAGAAAAACATTTTAATGAATCATGTAGCATTTCAAAGGACGTATCGAGTGAGTACAATTTGATTTCTTTATGTCTCATTCTTTCCGAGATATAAAGGTCACTTTGAGTTTTTCAAAGTCAACGCACCTTTTTCTTCGTAACACATTGTTCTCGATGAAAACACGTATTAAGTTGACCTTGGTAAAAGATTTGAAGGTTACCTTGACGTCTCAGAGAAAATGAGATATAAAAAAATCAAATTTTAAAATTCGAAAAAGAGCCGAACACTGCTGCTTAACGGCCAAGGAACATTAGTTTTGTAGTTGTGAAAAAGGTTCTCTGATCGAAGGATACGAGACAGTGTTTCGGTGCGTTACTCGAAATTTTGATGATACTCAACGCACGACAACCGGGAGGGGGGGGGGGGGGGGGGGGGGGAGAGTGGAATTGTTAAACTGCGTTTCTGGCTCAGACTGCTGTGTACGGTGTATGCTGGTGAAACTCCGGTGCATGCTTGGCCGCGAGAGTGCAGCCAGACACTTACGAAGCGATACGATCTCGCGACGGGGTTGAATGGGACACACGGTACCGTAAATTATGGCAATGCTTCGACTATACCGTTGCGAATACCACTGACGACCTTTTAACTAGTATCTGTGTTTCTTTCATCATCCATCTTTCACGGGGACGATAAATGTTCCTCGGCTCGCGCCTTCAAAGTTTCTTCGTTGTACTTAATGAATACGACGCAACGCTGCCGCTCGCAACCTGTCATTCACAAAGCCACGTGTAATTAAAAAACTACGTTCGCCAAAAAACAGGACACCGCCACGAAACACGAATTGAAGACCCCGGTGAAGAAACCCGGTGTGTCGAAATTTTGGACATTGTTTAATTTCTACACCAAACACTAAGGAGTATAAGTACAGTCAGTCACATAAGTTAAATCAGAACAATTTTTTTATAAATGCACAAAACGACTTCAGTTTTTCTGCCAAGCCAAAAGGATTAGTTTGTCGCACTAGATGCTGTGCAATGAAAATTTTAGAAAAATTGCGTTTAGTCGGAATTACGAAAAAGATAGTAAAAATTGCGTTTCATAACTTTTTTGTTTGGGCCTGTAATGGAAATTACATCGAGATTGGTCAATTGCTTCATGAGTTATAACCAATTAAAATGGGTGAAAATCACAGTTTTTTATGCAAAAACTAAAATTATGCAAATGCAAGTTTTTAGTCTTTCTTTATGTCCTTTTAAGATATGTAAAACAATTCATTATTTCAAATGATTACTTGTTATCTTGTTTCAAATAGAACGTGCCCTACCCTGTTAGGAACTACAGAAGAAGCTTATTGATTTGATAAAAGTTTGATATGAAGAAGAATATTAAATCTCTGCTAACATTCGTTGAAACGGTTATTTTTCTGTAGTTATGCATTAGCATTCCCTATGAAGTTGTCATGATTCACGGTCTAGTTGCATGTGATCACGGAGAAGCACAGTTTGAAATAAATATAAGCCCTTTTGATATATAAATAAAGTGGAACTTAAGTATGAGCGACGTGTCGCATATTGTATTAGATACAATGATAAAACTGGGTTGAAATCATAAATTATGTAACTATTTAAAGTGGTGGTTAGGGAAAGTTCTGTAAAATCGGCTTGGCGGTGAACGTGTTAAGGAGACGCCTCGTTTAGTATGATTAGTAAGTCTGTAGCAGTAGTCTATCAAAGTATCGGTTGCAGCGTCCTGGTAACTTCATGTTATTTTAACTTTTTCTTCAGTGAACCATTATGTCCAGAAGTGAGCATCTTTTTCACTAAAGTTAGTTTCCTAGAAAACCTATACATTTGACAATTAGGTTCTGCGCTATATTGTTTATTAAAACAGAAAAATCTTCGAACACAGTCTTCTCACACAGTTTCAAATTTCTTAGTTTCAGTGAACAATCGTTGCTATTAATTCTTGTAGATTTCTCTACAGAAACAAGCACCAATTTTTTATCAAATCAATTGTTTATAGTAAGTGAAAATTGAAACTTCAAATACAATCTATATCATTTAAGGAGTCCATAAAACAATTTTATGCACAAAAAACTGCCATAGTTATTTTCATAGAATAATTTTTTCAATTGAAAATTTGCATCTTTGTAGATTCCCACAAAGGGAAAGGTAAAAAGTATCTATTAAAAATTTAAACACCTAACGAAATAAAAAAGTTACTTTGTCCTGTTAGCGACAAACATTAAGATTTCGAAATATTTTCAATGGAGGAATAGAAAATTGTAAACCACACTCGGCGAGTGTGAATCGGCTCCGGCAAAAGTTCATCAACCTATTCGTCAAGTTGCAAGCAAACGGTTATCGCGTGCAGACGTGACGATACAATTGTGTTGCTATACGGGGCGCTCTATAGTTCCCTAGTCACCCTAAAATTTCGCATTCATCGATTAAAAAAAGCAACTAAGAAGAATCGATCCATATTTACGTAGCTTCGAGCTTCGTCCACTTGAATTCTCATTTTCATCCTACGATTGGCAGCCAGCAATTTTGCACCGTTACAAGCATACACAAAAGATGTAAGCCTCACGAAATACAAGATTGAATGAAACTTAATACAGTTCCATTTTACGTTTCGCTCGCTGGAAGCATTAGCCGGGTAGATTAAATTTGACTCCGTGTTTCCTTGTATGAATGTAAATTTGCATACAGTCCCGCGGTCTAGTCGTCCATAATCAACGAAGATTATCGCGCGGAAGCGTACATTTTACTCGAGTCTTCGTACGCTCTCTTTTTTCGCCGCGCGGCGGGGAGAAAAATAATTACTGGGACCGTTTTAAATTTCTGTTTCTCGCGATTCCTCCCTTGAAACACGCACTTCGCCCCTGGTATCTCGGAACTCCGATTTCATTTCTTCCGTTTCCACGTTTTTAATTGTCGTGCAAGGCAAGCGACCGATACACGGTCGCGGCTCCACCTGCTTTTCGTCTCACGATCGACCGAGCCTTACGATGAAATTGAATTGCACCCTTCAGCTAACGGACACATGCAGCGATTCCCATTAATATTCGGACAACCTTAAAAAGCCACCAACTTTTTTGTTATTGGAACGCACGATTTCATTTTGTTGTAGAAGTTAACACAATTGGCATAGGTATTACAAATTGTATTTACAAAATGTATTTTTTAAATTTACAATATAGGCTCACATGAAAAAGTTATAAAATACAATTTTCAGTATTTTCCCCACAATACCGACCAACTGAAATTGTTGAAAAAATTTGTTTTCGCGTTACGTAGTGAACTAATTGTTCTAACTTCTAAAACAAAAAATTCAGGTCGTATGCGACTAACGAAGCCATTGTATGCCAATGTAATTAACGTAGTTATGGGTAGCGTTACGCTAACGTAGATGTAGAGTTAAGTGGGTGTGGTGGAAGTAGCTAAGTAGAAGGGAAATAGACGCCGTGTGGCCCGCGAGCCAACAGTAGATCGCGCCATATTGAATCGGTAAAATTAGTCCGATTTATTTGATGTTGAGACTCATTTTAGTTGGAAGAATCTCAGGCATCCATTGGTGCTACAATTATAAAGTTAAGACAACTGTTACAGAAAATCAATTTTGCTCTATTCTGTGTTTATTTTTTCCAGGCGTGGCATTGCATACTACATACATTGCGTTCGTTCTCTATCCTTGTTTACTGAGGTAGCTTCGCGAAGACTGAGTGTTAGGACAAGAATGGGGCTGACTCGTGTAAATTTAACCGTTTACTACTGCACATGTCATTATTTCGAAAGTCATACCCAAAATAGAAAATGAAACAAATTCATAACTATCGACGATCTCCGATTTCTACAGCCGATGTTATAATTTTGTTTTTTGGTACTCATTCCGTATACGTATAGAAAGCGTATTGTGTTTTTTAGGGGGTGAGTGCACCAGATTTCTTCATTCTACGTCACTTTGTCAGTCGTTTATTTGTCATTTCATTCGTTTCTTTGTTACAGCCCTCTCCCACTCGCTGCATGCAATCGCGCCCCCTGTGCCGCGCGATGCACGTGCGTTTGGGCAACTTTTACGGTTAATTACCAGTGATGAATCGTACGGAAACGCTAACGGCGTTCGCCCGTTGTCGGAGAAAAAATAACATTTATCATCGGCACATTTTCATCGCCGACACACACGGTACCGTGACTCTCACATTGTGCTCCCTTCCTTAACTCGTCTTTTTTCGATATCAATTCAGTTTTTATATCGGCTGGGCTGACTGCTCGCCACCGCCACGCATTTGCATCCTGCGTGTTTTATTGTTTCATCTTGACACAATATTTGCGACAACGTTGACAAACATTGTCATTTCAACAAAATTTATTATTCTTATTTTCGAAATAATACATCGAAATCAACTGTTGGTTTGTATGAAATTCCAATAAATCATGTATTTTAGATAATTAATTCGTTCGAGTAAAATATTATCTATATCAATCTCGTAGCCAGAATCTCTTATTTGATTTTATTTGCTACTTTATTCTCATTTTGTAAAATAAAAATAATAAAGTATTTTAAATAATTCATTATTTCAAATGATTATTCGAATTATTCAACAACTGAGGACGATAAAGAGAAACGGCTTTGGATTGACGTTCAACTTATCTAAAATAAGTAGAATACGGGGTTTAGCCATTTATGATAAAAGTGTGTAGATATTTAAAGCATTTAAAAATACAGTTATATTACAGTTTTCTTTGGATGTAAGACGGCGAAGTTGTCCATTCGACACCGCTTGCTATCAGGACGAAAGCTTATGTCATATTCTACCCTTCTCCAACGAAAGATATCGCTGCACGGCCGAGCACTTTGCGGTCTCTAGACAACTTTATGGAATTCATAAACTGTCCACCTACTCAAGAACAATGTCAAATCGAATAGGTACTCCCATCCACAATACGTCGAACGCTGCCCCGATCCATCGTCTTGTATCGAAAGGAAACGGTATTTTCAACTCATTCATTTATTAACCATCCGACTACTGGGACATGGAGTACTGTCAAATGCTGAGGTCATTTATGACTCACACCGATATTTCAGTAGTAATAAGGACGCGTTAACGGTTCCTCGAAGTTCGCTTAGGTATATACCTGATAGTCAGATTTGTTGATTGTACGGACGTATCAAAAAATGAGAATATACATTTCGCAATGTAAGGGTAAACGCTTCTCGCGAAGCAATGAAACACTTCTTGCGAAGGAATCGTTTTTCAAAATCATATAGAGCGTTACTCAAATGTTTTCCCAGGTGTATCGGAGCCCGTCTCAAACAATGAAATAAAAATATTCGACAAAGAAGGAACATGAAAACTTTTCAATAAAAAATATCGATTTGCGTCTTGTTGCACACGACCATCCTCAGCAGAGTATCGTAAGAAACTAAGCTATTCGCAAAGTCTCGTACCCCAGAGAACAAAAAAGGCCGCTTTGAGATAACAACTACATATAGGGCATACGCAAGTGGTGGTGGGAGCCTATGTCATTGTGTGCGTGGCCTGAAGTCAGCGGGTCAAAAATGACTCCGGCACAGCACTCGAAGGGTTCAGAAAAAAAGTCTATGTAGTCCCTGCATCTTGGAATTGATTCAGATGATTTTTATGTGTATCCGCAGTCTATTGGTAAAAGTGGTCTTCTGGTTATCGAAACGTAAAATGGGTGTCGTATAATTGATTTTTCCGCGTCGAAATCTATGGAGACAATCATTTGCCGACTGTTTGTACCCGTGGGATTTGATGAACCCTTAAATCGTAATAAGAAACTCCGTCGTTACCTCGCGGATTCCACGGCGTCAACAATTTCTACGCGAAAGCGTCCGCATATTCGGTAAATACGTAATTCTACTATGGCGTCTTTCATTGACACGGAGGGCTGGGCCACTCGTAATAAATAAAATCCATCCTCCCTCCTTTGGCCGCGCTCCTTCGCGGATCGCAATCAATCACTTCATTTTGTAGCTTCTCCGATGAAAAATCACCGGGCACGCAATAAATCACCGCGCGAAGTTATGAAATATCCACACGCTGTCCGCTCGGCACGATGCGTGACCGCGATCGTTTTCGAATACGTGCCAGCAAAGCCGTATTTCCCGATAGGTTGTACCCTGTCGACTTTTTTTCCACGGATAGAAAAGAAGTTTGGCCGCGAGCCGATCGTTCGCAATCGTGACAGATGTTGAGTGTAACGGCAACAAGATTGCGAGCTTTCGGTGATTGAGTGAGCGAACCTACTGTCTACGATCCGACGGAGTTCACTGCGACCGTGAAGACGAAATCATCAGGTGGATGGCGGCAAAGCGGAACTCATTCGAACCATTGTCAGAATTTACCGGATTTACCCAACTCGTTGCTGAGCACCTGTTATGCGAAGTGTTACCTATACAAATTCATTCAAATTAAGAATTCATTAATGTCTATACAAAATTAAATGGCAATGTAATAAAAAGTGTAAATTGCAACGTCTACACAGCTTTTCTGTCCCACGGGTAGCCAGCGAATCCGATTCCTATTAAATGATGGCGGTTTCGAATCAATGAAATCGGTGATGCATTTTTCGATTTCTTCGTTCGTTTTCAAGTAAAAATCCACTAAACGATGTTGGATGGGTCAGAACAAATGAAAGTTCGATGAAACCAGGTCCGGTCAATACGCCGGATCTGGCTTTTTGTAGATCAACAAATCAGGAATATGTTCAGTCGTTTTCACTGTATAACGCTTGACATAATTGTGCCGCGGTATAACCGGCCTAGGCTATGCAGGACTCAACGATTCTCTTATTGAGTTTTGCTTTGCTCAGCTTTTGCAACCGGACAAAAACGAGTGGCCGAGGACCACAATGAGCTCGTACGCACTTCCCCGAAACCAACGAAAACGCGAGCGACGCACGGGTGACTCGTTGATCGTGGCGACATATGCATTGAATTCAATTGACGGTTTCGCACAATAAACAAGTTCCTTGGCGACCACTACGTGCAAAAAATTAGCTTCGATACACAAAATTTTGTTTTAGAAATTGAATCCCGAAGTGCGATTTGAGATTTATCCGATAATAATTACGCGAATCGGGACATTAAAAAAGCAGAATGGGAGGAATTTGGCTGAATGTTAGATCGGTATGGTAGAAAATGACAATGAAATGATAAAAAATTTTTTTACGTCCACAACAATCCTTTTGGGAAACATGTTTTTAACGCAAAACGAGGCAAAATTCGAGCTCAATCCGACTTGACCGATTTTTGGAACTTTAGCCAGAGATTGTTCATGTGTTTGCACCTGAAGGTGCTTCAGAACATGAAAAAATGGAGTCTGTTTGATGATCTGCAAGATACCGACAGGTTTCAAGGAAGCGGTCATAAAATATTAAAAACGAAAATTTGTGAGGTGAAATTGCCATCAAACTGAAACGAAAGTGAAAGTGATAATAATATTAGGAAATTTATGGCTTCCCGACGCTTATAATTTTCATTCTCGTGTCAATAACCGGCTGTCCACTTGTGTTCACGAATGCTTTTTTTTTTGTTCCTGTTGGAAAGTTACACTAGAAAATTTTGGTTATTTTCACATTATTTAATACGCTATTCGAGTCTCGGTAAATTTTTGCATAAATGTCAATTTGGATTTTCGATAGCGGCAACAAATCTTTGTTTAATTCCTTCCTTTGTAAACTGTACCATGGGAATTTTATTTTCCATAAATATCCCCAAGCTAGTCGTCAATCACTCAGCTGTGGACGGAAATTTTTCTCCAAAACAAAAGTGAACACACACCGCACTGTGCGGTGAAAAAATGTTTTAAAAAACACGGGGTCGTCGTATTACATTGAAAAGTTTTTCCTTTTTTTCGCTTACGTGGATCAAATTCGCCGATGGCAAACACTGTTATCAACCGGCTATCGCCGGAGAACGCTTAACAAGGAGATTTCCTCAACGCCCGCGCCGACTTCGACGGAATGAATGAGAAGTCAACAATGGTTTTTGGTAGACGGTTCATTACCCTTCCTTTCTAGTGACTTTCTCAATTGAATTGTACTCCCATAATCCGACAGTATAGAAATACGTTCATACTTGAATTAAAGAGATTGTTTGTATTTAGAAGATCATTCTATTTTTCGAATTCCTGAAAACAATCGATATCGAATCTTTTTAAACAATCTGTTCTATGCAATATAAAGCAGACGATACATTTAAATTAATAATTTTGTATGTCACACAAACTACACGAATTAAAGTCATTTGAAGTCAATTGAAGTCAGACGACTTGAAATTATGTTTTTCAGTTTACTTGATGCTTCTCAAAAAATTGATGCATTTAAAATTGGCTCTTACAAACAGTAGTATTTTTGACACTACAAGAGAGCAGTGTTTAGGGCAGTTTACTTTAAAGAACTAGGTTGCTCCGTTTACTTCAACGAGATTGAAGAAGAGATAAATCTATTGGATTTGATGCGTTCATAATAGAAACGAGTAAGCGAAAATTAAAACTATTAGAGAAAGACAGACATTTCTGTTTGGTTCCCGCTGCAATTTCCGAAGAAAATTTTTGTTTTGCATAAAGATCCACGGGTCTATCTATTACTTTGAAAACGGATATCTGCCAAACGAGTTGTTTCCGATCGCCGAAGTTGACGATGTGGAATAAAATAATCCATTGAATTAGTCTGACATAATTCAACTCGTGCGGTGCACCGCTGCATCGCCGTTGAAACGTCCGCTTGCCTTTTCTGGCCGATACAATTCGGTAGATTGGCGAGTCGCACGACAAAACAACGGGTACGCGAATAATTGCAGCAGGGCCACTTTGTATTCGAAGTTCGCTATCCTTGTATCTTCCCTTGACACTCGATAATGAATATTAATAATTATTGCATCGCACTGATCATACAATTTAATTCCCGAATGCGCAGTGTCGGCGGATCGGGATGCGAACTGCATTTACGCCCCTCATCCATCATTCCGTCGAACGGAGTTCAAATTCATCGCGTATATTTGAAAAGCGCGCCGGTGTCAATCACTCCGCCTCTTTTAAATCAAATATTACTTCCAGTAATGAACTCCTGCATGCTGTGAAAAAAACCCTCGAAAAGGAAACCATTCATGCGTTACCTAGAAATCTAAGAAGCAGATGCATCGGGCTTCCACATCCACGAAAACGTTGATATTAGGTGTACAAATTCATTCGCGGCCTCCTCATAGAAAAATTAATGTCTATTTACTCAAAATCAAGTGACGGTTTAATCAGTAAAATTTAGTACACTTCGATTGAATGACAAGTTGATGTTATGCAGTCCCAACCTCGTGTAATCATCCAATACTTACGTATTCTGAACTTCACTTTGGGAGACCAAAAAATGTTCAACTCAAAAATATGAACTTTAAGTTCAAAAGTTATACACGTGTAAAGCTGGCCGATTTCAAGCGTTTTTGACAGGTTAGGGCACCGCCATATTGGTTTGTACCGAGTGGATTCGCTAGGTGGTAGCACACAGACGTAGGAACGGCTATGTATGTAGTGAGCGGATCTAGTTGGTGGCACCACAAGCACCTAGGAGCGGCGATTTTTTAGTAGTAATTTGAATTCCTAGTGAATGGTCTGGATTAGGTGTTTTGCGAGTTTTTCCCAATTTAGGTATCAGGAATTTAAATCACCGCTCTAAAATGTACTTGCATGTGCTTGTGGCGTGACGTAGCAGCGCTGCTCATTGAATAATGCGTAAGTACAAAGAAATATGGCAGCATTCTAACCTGTCAAAAACGCTGGAAATCGGACAACTTTAGATAATCTTTGAACCAGTGAACTTTGGCCATTAAAAAGTAAATTTTTGGCATTTTCTCATCCAAATCTATAGGATTATATGAAAAAAAAGTTGAAATTTTTCATTTCCGCAAAGTGAAATTTAACCCTTACGTACACAACTAGGTTACAATGGTCACTTAAAAAATATTTGAGTCTGGCCCCTGTGATGTCACAAACAAATAAGGTCAGGCAACCGGCTGCCCTCAATTCGTGATGAACGAATAAACAAAGAAACACGAAGATGAATTCGAACAAGTTGACAATAAGATGAAAAGCAACAATTACGAGGTCCCAATTTTCGAGTGGTAAATAATAAACATTGTTCCGCGGGAAACGGCAGTCAGCCGCGCGTCAATGCGGCTATCAGACCGCGGCGACATAATTAAAAAAGAAACAGCAGATCCCAACTGATTTTTCGTGCCACTATCCGACCCAGTTTCATTCTACAGTCCCGGGATTTCGTTCATACGAACTAGAAATAAATTTGGCTCATTGATATCTCGGCGTGAATAAATCTTACGGACGAACAAATTAATACGCCTCGCCGATGCATGTGCTTCTTTCACCGAAAACGCGACTATATGGAGAACTTTGGCACAAGTGAAACCTTTGCATTATTTTCCTAAGTGCCACTCGGCAAACTACCTTACTAACTAGCTTACATTCATTATAGTATTCTCTAGTAGATATGTAAGAACATTGAATCACACATTATATAACGTGATGAAAGTAATCTTATAGAAAAGGTTATACCTCGATAACTATTTGTTTGCGACATATTGTCCCTTCGAACTTTTCGTCTTCTCGATGAGTAGAATGCGCTGATGTAAAAATGTTTTTAACAAACATCCCCTTTTTTATAAACAACGTGGCCATTGGTCTTCTTACGGTGTACCGTTTTTGAAAAAACTGGGCCATCGGTCGGCGACTTAGCCTGTTACATGCAGTTTCGTGAAAATTGGAGGGAGCTACTTGCGCGACACCCCTTGTTAGTGTTTCAAGGTCGCCCAATTTGGCGACACGAACATCAAAGGTTCCGGCAGAAGTTCTGGCTGCGCGCGGGAGTACAGTACTGTGATAATAGGCCGACACATGATTGGAAACGATGCCGAGGGCCGGGTCCGGCGTTCGTGCACTCCCCGTGGGCGACGGAGCATCGGACGGCCAATTAACTGACTTTCTGGAGCAAGTGTTCAAACTTAAGTGCGGCTCGGCGGTGCTCGGAGGTCTTTCGGTGAAATACCGAATTCGCACAACCCGATTAACCTCTCGCCGTGAAATCAATGAGCAGTACTGAAAATGGTGAGCGAGCGAGCGAGCCGCGGCGGGCTATCGGGTCGGAACCAAGGACTATATAACCACCCCATTATCAACCTCATTAAAGGTACCTACTCCTTAACCGACCAACCCCTCTAGCCCCACGCCACCCTTTTCTCGACTCAGCTAAACTCTTCACCGCCACCGGGCTGACTTGGTCCCGATTTCTCAAGCCGCGTGCGCGGTAACTCGACACGCCAACTATTTTATAGTCAGTTATTTAAGCCCAATTAATTAGCTCGACCCGTTCCATTGGTTCCCTCCCTTCCACTTACCGACCGCCCTCTGTGTTCTGTTCTCTTGTACTGGCAGGTTCGAAAGTGGTCGGCTCGGGTTTGACAAACTTACATAATGGTTGAAGCAGTTTCACCTGACGGAAGATTTCATCGTATAAATATTCACGTGAAACCAATGTGTCATGAGATGATCCGGATGTTTTCCCAAGATTTGAAACGATTCGAAATATGGGAGCTTAAATGTGCTTCCATTAGGTGTTGTATACAGGGTGTCTCTAAAATATCGTATAGCCGTTTAAGGGGCAGTTCCTAAGGTCATTTGAAATGATATTTTCCTTTGCAAAAATGTCCGCCTTGGCTTTGTTAAGAATGTATTAACGAATAGCACGTTGACTCATCCGTAAGCGATTAATATAATTTTTGTGGTTTATTTCTATTTTCACTGTAAAAGACATCATTCGGCTTAACTTCGCCGGTTTAAAAATTGTCTATAGAAATTATGGTTTGATTGAAGACAAGACGGAAAAAAAATATCGACTGCCGATTTTTGATAGACAGCTGCGAAAGTGGGAGCAGCAAATAAACCATCACATTCGTAAGCTTGTCACTTCTTTCAGTGTCCCGCAGGATTGGCTTCTACACGTTATTATTAGACTGTGGATTTGATGCATTTATCTCAGAAATTAGTAGGTTTACTTCCACGGAGTATTCCTATTTAGCGCCCTCAATTTTAGATAATTTATGAGATCAAAAATGGTTAGGATATTATTGGTCTAGTGTTTCAAAATGATTTAAAATTGATAGCCAATGGGAATACCCCCCCCCTCCCCAAGCATCAGATAAAATTAAAAAGAATTTAAGAATACGTATTACTTTCAGTTTATTAAAAACTTTAAAGGAAGAATTATATTTGGCTCCTGTTTGTTGCAATTGATGCAAGCGATTTTTGTTTTGCATAAAAATCTGCAGTCCAGTTATTATACACAGGGTTCGATGGTACACAATAGAGCATTCTTGAACACGTCACTGTTCAATCATTATTAATGTAATTTCCAGTTCAACAAACTCATCAATCATTTCTATTAAAGCGAATTGGGGAGATACATCTGATGAATATTAATTCGATATTTTTCAAGACAATTTTGTTTTTCATAAATATTCGACGTTGTGTACGCAGTTACTAATTTCATCAAGTTTATGTAATTAATTTTCTTGATAGCTGGCTGTATGAAAATCTATAACGTTGATGAACGATAATTGTGTGTGACAAATGTGCTTATTTTTATTAGCACAGAAGCATATCATTCAATCAAAATAAAAGTGTTCAAAAACAGAACTACTAATTCTGTGTATTTATTTTTTTCTGTGTTTTTGATCTGTGTAGTTTATTATTGACGGAGAAAGGATTAATTGTACTATAAATAGATTGTCTCCTTTTCTCGACATTATCCCTTTTTTGATGTTGCTGTATTTAATTAAATTAAACACAAATAATAAAATCGAACGTATTGATCTTTCTTGCATGTTTGTGTATAAAATTGCTAATTCCAATCATCTCAATATAATTTAAAAAATTCTTATTGATTATTAGACAAAATAAAAATGTTCTAAGTCAATTGGAAGAACAATAAACTGCATAATCAAGAATTTTTTTGTTTGATTAATTTTTACGAGCCAGACGTAGTGTAACAATAGCAGTAACTATTTACTTAAAAATGATATTTTTCTTTCAATAATTTCGATAAGTTTAGAATAGTGTAACAATATTCACGAATTCTTCTAATGTCTACAGATTTCTATTTCACTTATTTATTTGTATGCGTATTTGTGTGTTATAGTCAAATTATGAAGACATTAGAAGAATTAAAAAATGCAGTTATACAATTACATATTCCCGACTTATTGAAATTATTGAAAGAAGAAATACATTGTCATATAACTTGCGTTCCTCGCAATCACCTTTGAAAATGTCGATTTTGCGGTCTAGTTATCACAATTCGTCGAAATTTCGAGGCAGCAGAGAATCCTTTAGCAAAGCTTCAAATCGGCAACAGCGCCCATGACTAACGAAATTAATCACAGGGGTAAAACTGTCTCGAGGCAGTTCATGATTCGCGAGAAATTTATGATTCTGTCGGATTAGGAGATGCAAATGAATCACCCAAAATTTCAGACAATGTTTCAGTGATGTCCTGTACGTGCCACGTGTCGAACCTGTCACGACAGTTCGTTCCGGCTCGTATATAATAATAATAATGTGGCACGGAATCATGACAGCTATAATGCCCCGTAATTTCTGTCGCATGAATGCTAAATCACTGGCGTAACGATAGCTATATTTTACAGATTTTTTTCAGCCGGGTGAACTGTTCGCCTGTTTTTGTCGTCTCGATTAAATCGCCTTTTCCCCGCCCCTGTGGGGGAGAAGGGTGGTGGGGCGTATCGAAACTGTCCGGCAAATAATATTTGATATTTGCAACGTTTCTTTGTCAACGCTTATTAATCCGCGCAAAAATTGACCGACGTTAATCGACCCTCCCGGTTTTGCGGAGTCGTTTCGCTCGGATTTCTTCGCGCGGAAACATCGCTGTTGATACGAATTGTTTTTCTTGCGGGCGAATTACATTGGAATAAATTGACGATGCAACGTTTTTGTCGATCAAGTATATTTCACTTCGTGCACCCCGGTCTTATGCAAATTCGTATGCGCATCTAAAATGTTCTCCACCCACCCAAGCACTGCCTATTTGTTTTTAATTAATTATAAATAATAACGCCGATTTATTCAGACTCAAGCGCCCTTTTTTCATTTATTCGGCCAGAAGAATTCACTTTTCTGCCGGTATATTAACATTAAATCTACCAATGCCGGCCAAAATAGCCGGTTCTAGATTTATTATTTTGCAATTACTGCATTTATAAAGATGCTTTCGTGAGAAATGATTAAATCAATATATTTGGTAGAACATGTATTATAATACGAACCGCATAAAATTCAAATAAATTCAATCTTGTCATTTTTAACACATGTGTTTAACATTAAACGTATCGAGCTTTAAAAGTAACCGATGCAAGTTTCCTTATAAAAATTACAAGATTGATTTTATTTAGACTTTGTGGTGCTCCTACTGTAATACGTGCTCTACTAAAGATATCAATACAATTATTTCTTATGAAATAATTTTCATCATCTGGGTTATTGTAAAATAGTAGATCTGGAAACGGTCATTTTGACCGGTGGTGGTAGGTTTAGTGTTAATGTACTGTATGTGGTCTATATTTTATTCAAATATATTTTAAATACTTTTACACAAATTCTGGATTTTCATGAGTTATTATTATATTACGGATTTTATGCAATTGTGGCGGAAGTGTGTACATGAAATTTAAAATAGTAGAAAGATTTAAAAAATTTAAGTATACCGATATATTATTTTTAGTTCATTTGAATTGTTCAAGAAAAACAAAGGTTACTATTTAGATTTCTTGCAATCAATACAATTTTAATTTTGCATAAATATCCGCAATCTAGTTACTACTTCTTAATAGAAAGAACGTTGCATATGGCCGTTTCTCGAAGTACCGTAAAATATATCGAAAAGACACGAATTTGTTTGTCTGCATTTGAAATGAAATGTTTGTAGAAAAACGTGGCACAAAATTCAGAAACTGTATATTTGATGTCTTCTCGGATGAAATGCTGTACGAATATTCAAACAGAACTTATTTTCGAAACAGTAAACCACTCGCGTTAGGATTTGCATTGCGGAAGCAGAAGTTGGAATATATTAACAATACAGAGACAAGAATGATTTTCTCTTGATTTTCGAACAGCATAACGGTTTTTGTGCAGCACGATGTTGGGGAAAAATATTGTGTATTCCGTGTCTCGTATAATTATCGTTTACAGTGTGTATTGGAGTGTAGCATACATATTGATGTGTTTCATTATCAAATGAAATAAAGGTATCGCCAAATACTACGATATGTGCAAGCGTAACAATTCGAGTCGAAGACGATAAAATGCGATAAAATGAATTCTTTGTTTCTCCTTGTGTCCTCGTTACATTCGGCCATCTTTGTCTACATGTGAGAGAAAAGAGAGGATTCGGCTATACTTCCGAAAATCGGTCAAGTCGGATTGAGCTCAAATTTTTTCACATAGCCTCATTTTTTTTTTAAATTTTATTTAGGCATTTCAGATCTCAGTCGAGATCTATTTCTGCCGCACCGAGACAGTTTACAGTATACACAAATATACACATTCATACGTACACAGTCCACACTAAATTAAATCAAATTCACAGCTTACATTTTTTCAACATTTCAAAATTTAAGGGCAACTGAAGGTTAATTTCACACAACTGCTGAATTAGCCCAGATCGCTGTACATCGAAGAGGCTACATTGCCAAACAATATGATTAATATCCTGACTACCATATCCGCAGTCGCATTTCGGGTCACTAACAATTCCTACACGAAATAGAGACGCATTAAGACCATAATGATCGGCTCTGTAACGATTAATAGTAACAATAAATTCTCGTGAGAGCCGTTCGTGTCTAAACCATGGCTTAGACCTTCCAGTATAATATTGGTTAAAAAATATTTTCCCCTTCACCAAGCCTTGCTCTTTTATAGTCTTCTTGGTTTGCATATGCGCATTTCTCCTGAACTCCTCACACAAGTCAGTAAATGGGATTGGTACTGTTGAGGCACTGCAGGTTTCTGTGGCTGATTTAGCTAGACTGTCCGCAAATTCATTACCTTGAATACCCTTAGGGAGGGGATCCAATAAAATTTAATGCCATTGCTGTTCTGATTGTTTTTTAACAAAATATTATATTTCCTTTTAACCTCGAGTATGATACTGTTTGATTTGATTCTCACTTTACAGCTAATGAGGCTTTGTAAGGCACTTAGTGAGTCAGAAAAAATTGCGAATTTACGATCCATATTTTTAACAGCGACATCTAAAGCATCATTTAGAGCGATACATTCCGCAGTAAAAAGAGAAACCCTATTGCTCAGATTTCTCTTAATCTCCAGATTAATTCCAGGACAAATACACGCCGTGCCCACAAACTCTCTATCAGACATTTTGCTTTCATCCGTGTATATTGCTATGGCATTGTTCTTTGACAGTTCCTCTTCCAGCTCAGCATTCGGACAACTTGCTTTGGCAAATCCTTTGCCAAATTCTACGTATATTGGGATTGATGTCATTATAGTTTTAAAATCATGACTAAAAACATTAAAGTAATCATGCGTCTCCATTAACTTACTTGATTTTAGAAGTTCTTCAATACACAGTGCCAAAATTCGTTTACGTTTAGTTCTATTTTTTCTACCTACTCTGTGATACTTTGACATGGCTTTGAAGGTTGACGATTTCTTATTTGATAGTATTTTACTTAAATAACAACAACATAAGTGCTTTAAACGTTCTTGAATCAATGATAAACCTGACTCAGCCAGCAAAACCCAGTATCCAGTAACCCAGTATCTTTCTTATTGCACTGAATTGAATTTTTTCCAGTTTTTCAATTGCGTTTTTACGAATTGGAAAGTAAACAAAGCCAGCATAATCTATAATAGAACAGACATAGCTCTTGTAAAGAGTAATGAGAACCTCAGGATGAGAGCCCCACCACGTCCCGCAAAGGAATTTAACAATGTTTAGAGCTCTTGTACATCTTTTTTGGATATTGTTTATATGTAGGTCAAATGACGTTTTGTAATCAAATATTACACCCAAAAAACAGGCTGATTCACTAGACTTAATTACAGTTTTTCCAATTTTGATTTGAGCTTTTCCAGGTCGAATGTTTTTTTTTTTTTGTTAAAATGTAATAAGGTCGTTTTGTGAGGGGCTAGCTCCAAGCCTATATCCAACAGATTGTTGCTTATAACATTCACAGCTCTTTCAACTAACTTATATCCTTTTTCTGTATTTGAAAGTATTGAGTAAATTGCAATATCATCCGCGAACATTGACACTGCAACACTCTTAGGCAGATTTTTCATGATGTTCGTCGCATAAATTATATAAAGGAGTGGACTGAGTACCCCACCCTGAGGAACCTCCTTACTAACCAGTCTAGGGTGATCTTTTAATTTTTCAACATAGATGTACCTTTCGTGTATTAGGAATTTAACAAACTGAATCAGCTTCAATGAACAACCCATCATTGCCATTTTGGAGAGCAGCACTTCGCTATTAACATTATCGAAAGCACCGCAAAAATCTAGGAAAACCGCCAGGACATCCTTTTTGTTTGTCATACCCTCGTCTACTTGCAATTTTAAGTTCACCAAATTATCCGTGCATGATCTGTCTTTTCGAAAACCACTTCGTTCTATAGGTAACAGATTATTGTGCTCAACCCACCACATCAGCCTATTCTTTACCATAGATTCAAATACCTTGCACAGACATGATGTCAAAGAGATACACTCCTGGACAAAACGATAGCACAAGTGTGCTATCATTTAGTTCTCCAGGATAAATCAAGAATTCCCTGAATTCTAGAAATGGTATGTAAACATCGTCTGACGATAGTATATTATATAGCGACAAACTGAAACTACTCTGTTCGTATTTGTATTTATCAACAAAAGTCGTGTAGCAGAGGTCGGCGAAATGATAGCACACTTGACTTTCTATTCGGATTTCTCACTGTTTCTACGTTTCGAGTTATACAAACATAGCGCGGTGTAGGCATTCGGTCTTGGTAGAATTTCCAATCATCATCGAACAAAATGGGACGCGGCAAAAAATCAAGCAAAGAAGACAGACAAGTTATCTTGAAATTAAGAAAAGTTCTTCATATCAAAAATTGCAAAAACTGTGCAGAGGAGTCGTAAAGTTATGTATAATTTACTGAAAGACAGCAATAAATATGGTACACGGAAGAGCAGTGCACGACCGCCCGCCATTTCTGATAGAGAAAAACGTGCCGTTTTGCGTGCTGCATCAAACTCGTGTCTCACATCACGTGAAATTGCACGAAAAGCAGGAGTTGAAACTAATCCGAGAAATGTTCGTCGTATTCTCCAGACATGTGACAATATTATACGACGAAAATTAAAACGGAAACCTGCGTTGACGAGGAGACATAAGCAGGCTCGTGTCAGCTTTGCAAAACGACACATCCATTGGAAAAAGAAATGAAGGCGAATTATATTCACAGATGAAAAGAGATACCAACCTGGATGGTCCAGACGGTTTTGACTATTATTAACAACATGTACGAAAAGAAGAATTGTCAAAAGTGCGACGTCAAATGGGTGGAGGGAGTGTAATGATTTGGACAGGCATTGGCTACAATGGAAAAAGCGAAATCGTCTTTATTGACAGCCGAATGAATGCCACAGCTTATCGTGATTTAATACGACAACAAATTAGCAAGTGTGCGGTACACATTGCTGGTAGCAATTTTATATTTCAGCAAGATAATGCCGCGATCCATACAGCTAAAATAGTAAAAGATTATTTTTCATCAGAAAATATTTCGCTTCTTGATTAGCCAGCGTGTTCCCCTGATTTAAATATAATCGAGAACTGTTGGGGCCAGCTTGCGCGAACAGTGTACAAGGAAAACAGACAATTTCCAAATATGAACGAGTTAAAACAGTGTCTTAAAAATGAATGGAGTAAATTGTCACAAAGTTATATTCGTAAATTGTTTAATTCTTTGCCAAAAAGAATGATCGAAGTCATTGAAAATAAGGGAGGTCCTATACACTACTGAGAAATAAAGTACTTGTTTCAACTTATGTCATTTTTGTTACATATATGTTTAATTTATTAACATGTGCTATCATTTCGCCGACATCCGCTACGAGATTTTTGTTAATAAATACAAGTACGGATAGCGTAGTTCCAGTCTACCACTATTTAAAATATGACCGTAAGATGATATTTACGTACCATTTGTAGAATTCAGAGAATTCTTGATTTATCCTTGAAAACTAAATAATAGCACACTCGTGCTATCTTTTTGTCCAGGAGTGTAGGTCTCACACTCTTACCGTCAGACTTGTTTATGAAGTGCACAAAAGACTGTTTCCAAGGCAAAGGGTAATCTTTTGTATCGTACATCTGATTATAAATATCCAAAAGTAACAACTTAAACTTGATTGGAATTTTCTTAATGATGTCGTAATCAATTCCGTCTATACCAGGGGAAGATTTATTATTCGTCGAGTTCAATGCAACACTAAGCTCCACAAAGTCGAATGGCATATCAAAGAATTCATTTTCAGTACACTGTGGAACCCACTCAGGATCAGTACAGACCCATGGAGGGCTTAGTTTGTTAATAGCCTTATTTATTTCGCTATCCGATTGATTATAATCTGATACATGCTTAGGGTTAATGTTTATCCATTTATTTTTAAAAATTTTGCATTTGTTCCATATGTAGGAAACGTCCATTTGAGGATTAATACTTTCCGCGAAATCTTGAAAATATTTTTTTTTCTTTTTCTTATAAGTCTTTGTCGCCCAGGCACACATCTTTTTATATTCAATTAAGTCCTGCATATTACCTGTGTGTATCCATTTTTTTGTAGGAAGCCCTTCTTAAGCGTTTAATTTTACTGCATTCGATGTCCCACCAAGGAACTGGATTTCTCCTAAGCCCTGCTCTTATACTTATATTTTTTTTTTCAGGTGTAATGGACTCTATTGACTTAGTTATGCTATTAGCAAAGAACTCATACTTTTTGCTAGGAGATAAATGATCATAATCTCTGTTGAAGAAAAGTAAATATTTGCTTTCCAAAACTGACTCCCAACGCGACCAATCTGTACGGGTAGTTTTAATTTTGAATGATTTTTTGGTAGTATTCCTTTTCCGTATCTACTGTTATATAAATCGGATAATGGTCACTGCCCAAGGTCTCATCCCCCACCTCTACTCGAATTTGATCCGCGATACTCATAGTGGACAAAACAAGATCTATATTGGATTTGGAACTTCTGTATAAGTCAATATGTGTATAGGAATTTTCATTATGTAGAAACAGGTTTCCACTATCAATAGCATTGTCAAGTGCCAGACCATTCGCATCTGAGTCATGACAATTCCAGTTTTTATTATGAGCATTAAAATCACCAATTAGAATGCCGTTTCGCGTCGAGTCTATATTGCCAATAATACTATTCCATTCGAGTTCAATGAGTGTGAAAGCCGGGGCCCTGTAGCAAACCAATAGATTCAGAGCCGGTTTAACATTATTAATTCTTATTCCGCATATCTCTACGTAGTAATGAGGGGACCTAATTCCCTTTAGGTCTACAAAAGCGAAACTCTTACGAACTAATACCAATATGCCACCATCTCGAGAATAGGTTCTGTCTTTTCTAAAAGGTACAAACCCCGTAATTTGAAAACTATCGTCCGGTTTAAGCCATGTTTCCACTGCAACAAATACGTCGAAGTCTTTAACAATAGATTCCAGTTCCAATTTTTTTGTCTACACTTCTGGTGTTCCAAAATAAAATTCTTAATTTCAAAGGGTTTAATGACATGGAAGATAATTTGTTTATTATTTTGTATATTAATTAGTGTTGTCGTCAGTAAGTGCGGTCGAGTCTTGCATTAGTTTCTTTATCCTGACAAAACGACTTTTTAAACTTCGGTCGTCTAGATAGCTGTATACTTCAGTTAGCATGTCAATTAAGAATGGAAAATCAGCTGTAAACTTTTCGGCAATGATTTTGACATTGAACTTGCCACGCGCTTCTGACATAAATTGAGAAAATTTTACAAAATCAAGCGGGTACTTCTCAGCATTTTTCCCTAGAAACTCCCTAGTAGGTTCTAGTTTATCCATTATGTCCAAAGCAGGGTTCTGCTCGTCGTCCGATGTTTCTGGAATTGCTTTTATTTTTTTTCTCACTGTTCTTTCCTTTTTACTTTTAGTTTTTGAAGAAATGTTGTTGCCTGTTATGCTAGTGCAATTCGATCTTGAAGTGGAAGGTCGAGGTCTCTTATTAGCTTCACTTGGTGGAGGCATATCTTGATGAATTTTTTCACTAGTAACAGTGTTCGTCTGTTTATCGTCTAGTATAATATCCTCAGGAGAAGGTCTTTGTGAGTCATTTTCAACAGTCCCATATTTACAGTGTTTGGGCGATTGACCCTCTTGTTTAAACAGGAAGCATGTGAGTTTTTCAGCCGAGAGATATATCCAATAGACCGTATCGTCAAAATTGATCTGTATTGATTCCGGTAGTTTTATTAAATCTTCTGGTTGTATGTACATTTGCCTCCTAAAACTTAGCACATGTGCATATCCTAGTGCATTTATAGCGGCTCTCACATTTGTTATTTGTGACGTCAGCTTAATGTCCAATTTAGAAAGTTCCTTACTTATAACTTCTGAGGGTATTATCGGGCATACATTCGATAAAATTACTCTCTTAACTTTAGATACTAAAGCACGAATCATCAGATTGTGCGTCCCAATTTTTACAGTTGCTCGTTTTTCTACAAGTTCTTGTACCAGCTCCTTTGTACTCAGACATATAAACACATCCGCCCGTGAGATATTCTAGACACAAACCGAACATTACTTGGCTGTACGATACTTCCCACGGCTAATGTATAGTCTTGTACTGAATATCCCTCTATAGAATCTAGAATTATTGCTTGTTCCTTTGTTGGATATTGCACTTGTTGTACAGCTTTGGCGTACGAGATTCCTGATGACTCCGCAGTAAGTTGATTCATTGTGGCGTTAGATATTGTTGATGTCTTCATATTTATAATAATAATAATGACACAAATGCTTCTGTAGTCAGAAATACTTGTGTCGTATATTGTTCACTACAATTTTTTCCTCTTGATAAAACTGTTTAATTGACTGAGTTTCTGTATACAGTGTATCGGAAACAACGAAACATAACCTTTCTCGCACTATGTAAACACTCGCTGCCACCAAACACACGTCCAGTCGCAACCGTGGCTCAAACGAGACTCGATAGCCTCATTTTGCCTTAAAAACATGTTTCCAACATATTTTCATCATTTTATTCTCATTTTCTACCATACCGACATAACATTTTCTTGACGTGACCGATTTCCGGAAGTTTAGCCGTGGTTTCGATTAATTCTAACGCCCTGCAATTTTAATTACAGTACGTTCCAAACTGAAGCAACTTTGTATGGAACAGTCATTTCGAAAATTTTGAACATGTTAGCGTAATTTATATTTATATTTAACTTCGAACGAATTTATATTTTCATAAGCTTAAAGTAACTCGTATTTAATTCAAGTTTCCGTTTGTCGGTTGAAATAGAAACGAGAAAGTATTACACAAGTTTTGTTAATCATGAATTTCATGAAATTTATCGATTTTTATAAGTTCAAAATGAATCAAGTTGTAATCTTTTAATATGACTATGGTCAGTGCTAATATATTATTTGTGAAATGACTAAGGTTTTGATGTATTACAGACGCATGAAGGTCTTGTTCGTGCTTTTACAATTAATGGGGTTTGAAATTTTACAGAAGGCGGTATTAAAATTTTTAAATGCTCAGGATAATTGTGGTCGTCTGCTTTATGTTAATTCAAAGACTCTCTCTTCCTGTTGCAGCTGGTTCAGCAGATTTACACTCCTAAGTGCGTTAACGTAAAGAATTACCCGCTCGTGGAAGAATTTGTTTGAATAATGCTCGAGCTTCCTCAAATCTTCTCCACGTATTACTTGATCATTAGGGCAGGTAAGTTATCCCAGCTCCCAGCGTACTTTTCTTTCGAACGTGGCTCACTTAGTTTCCAACCCCAGCTCTCCTTCTTTCCGCTTTTTGTCCCTACAGCCGACACTAACTTCTAACGTGTTGTTTGATTGCAGTCACGAAACTCTGCGAAATTATTCTAACATTATGGGAATTATATCCGTTGGTCGTCCTTGTGGTGATCTACCTCCCCTTTAACCTCTTAAGGGGACAGTCTCATGTAAACGCTACAAAATTTAACAATTTTCATGAATTTTTTTCAAAGTGATTTTACGTTTTACGTTATAACACTTTTTTGTGATTGATTCATCTTCAATTTTGATAATTATGCAGAAAGACGACTCTTCCTTTTCCCTATACATGTTACCGCCGCTCGGCCTTCGGTTTCGAGATATTTAAAAAAAAAAGACTACTATTCCGACAACATATATCAAGATCATGAAAATCCGTGAGGAGTCCTCTTTTCTGCATAATTACCATGAATGACAAGAACAATTTTTTTTCGTTCGAAAACCGTCTATAATCCAATGCTACGCATCTAATTTATCGCTGGAGCGGAAAATTAATTTGTATACCTGATGTTTGGGTTCGTGTTTGATCAACGTAATGAATACCGTTGTAGCAGAAGCCAAATCATTGCGGTTCTGTATTCGGAACTGACGTAAGCCGCGGCCGCGGAGTTTGTGCTCCTTTTTCTGGACCGGCACCGCACGGGAAATCGGGGAGGCGCGTACGCGTTCTGGAAATCGTTCCAAGAACCGCGATCGTTAGCAAGAGGGGGTTGCGAGTTTATGTGCGGAGATTTCTGCCCGGTCGGAAAGTAATAAGCACGAAACATGCGGGCCTGGCATTCGAGTAGCCGTTACTTTTTATAGGAACACTTGCCGCCTGTGTGACGCGGGACGAGCTTTAGCGGTACGGCCATGTCGTGAACGTAATCGCGCGTTTACAGAAGTTATTTCGTACCGGGCCCGTGCGTTTACAGTGAAAGAAGAAATCGTAAACGCCGTTGCATCGCCATCTTCTCGGCCCCTGACTTACCGTCGAATCATTCCTGGCCGTTGACGATTGGAAATTCGGATGAGAATCCATCAAGGGGGAGGACACACTTTTCTTTCGTTACCGGTTTCCGCGTCGTAAAAAACGAAAGATCCATTCGAACTCCTCCCAAGAAACGATGTAACGTCTTCCGTCCCCCCGCCGACCCCCACCTTTTGTCTTCTCCTTGCCCGCGTTCGCCCGATGTTTCCCTTTTTTTTTCTTCGGGGTGGTAAAAAAAGAAAAAAGAAAAACGATGGTGGATCGTAATGGAGGTTTCGCTAACAATCGGCTTCAACGTTGGGACGTTTAATATCCTGGCTTAATAATACAGAAGGTCTTTGTTCCTCTTTCGTTCTGATTGGCCTATCCTGCCTCTACTTTACGATCCAGCGCAGCTGGCCGGTGGTGCTCGTTCTTCAGCACGCCACTCCGTCTGAACGATCGAAATCCCATTTTCCACTGTCACAGACCGTCCGCTTTTTCTCCAGACGAGATTCCACCCACACTCCACGCGACGCTCGGAACGTCCGGGACGCCATCGCGCGTCTTGATCGTCCCCGCTGTCGCGTCGTCTAATTTCCTCTATTCTCAAACAGACTATCATAAATTACGATTGCATCGCAACGTTACGGGCCGAGTCGAGCTTCCCTTTGATCCTCTGCGCTCCTGTTAAAACGTGCATGGTTCCAAAGATGGAACTAATAGTTCTAATATGCCGCGAATGCTTAAAAGAAAGTTACACGCTAGCTCAGGAACCAGCAAGTTGTACAACGTCTGCAACGCTATAAATGATACCTTTACCGCAGAACAGAAGAGATCAATTACCTCGTGTAATATACAGGGTGTCCCAAAAATATTGTACTTCCTCGAAAGGGATGAATCCTCAGGCCATTTGAAGTCACTTTTCCCTTGGCAGAAATATTCTCCGCGGCATCGTTACGGAGTTATCAACGATAAACACGAGCCAATCACAGCGCTGCTACAGCGAACAGAATCCGGCCCGGCCAATGCCAACGCTACGCTCAGCGACTGATCCGTGTTTTCCGTTATTAACTCCTTACCAAAACAACGGAGAACATTTTCGCAAAGGAAAAAGTTACTTCAAATGACCCGAGGAATCACCCCTTTCAAGGAAATATAACATTTTTGGAAAAACTGTATTTATTATTTAACTGTATATTGTAGTTGGTAAAAACTGTATTTGAAACTGTATGTTGGTGAGGATAAAATGACGTACTCCTGATACCCGATCATTGACCCAGGTTCCCAGCATCGTCGCAGAACGTCCGCTGTAGTTCATCGTCAATGTCTTCGGTCAATAGCAACACTGCGTGCGGTGATGGGGGAGCCAAGCTAGAGTGAGAACCTAAACACCTTTCATAGCAATCATCTGACGGACGGACAGTACTTAGAATTCCGTTTGATTTCGTCTTTGCTCGTCAGTGAATGAGCAGGAGTTCATTAGAAGAGCCTGGATGGGAGGGATCGTTTGGTAGCAATGACGGTAGCGATTAATTAGAACGTTTTCTCTGTCCCACAGACGTCTAGTTTCCTCTATTCTCAAACAGACTATCATAAATTACGGTTGCTTCGCGACGTAACCGCGTCGGGCTTACTTTTGTCCCCCCCCCCCTTGTCCCGCTATGAGTATACCATTCCGAAAACCGTCTACCGCTTGCTGACGTTCCCCGGGAACAGACGATGGCATCAAAACTTTGACGAACCCGGTGATTAATTCTGGTAATTAGTGGGACTGCTACGAGCGAGAAGTTCGAACATACCGTGAAAGGAACGCGATGTTTAAATACCGTGAGCCGCAGTGCGATGATCTTATTGGCCCGCGTACGAAAGTTCGAGCATCGCTTCGAGAACGAGACGCCGCGCAGGAGTGTTTGAACATTTTGGGACTGATCCGGAACTTTCGAACTTTTTCAAGGATCCTCAAAATTAGTACGATTCACTATCCTTCGAACGAGCGAGCTTAAAACGCTGACGTCTTGCATATTTCACACCGTTGCAGCGTTTCTTACGCAAATTCAATGCTCGCTCGAATTACTGGAGCAACAGTACGAAAAAATTTTTTTTCCTAATCATGTGACGAGTATCGTTGCCTCCGGTGCTGCTAAACGTGCATTCGTAACTGGAGACTTTGATGCAGAAACCGGGTAAGTACAGATTTTAAGAATACCAACATGGCGGCGGTCTTACCTGTCAAAACGCTTAAAATCGCTCAACTTTAAACACGCATAATTTTTGAATCAATGAGTTTTTCACATTAAAATTTGAATTTTTGTTATTGTCTCGTTAAAAACTTCTGGGTTGCTAAGGTGAAGTTTAGGCAGGTGCTGGGACAGAGAAAACTATGAAGTTATAGTTTTAGTATAAGATACAGGTTTCGATTTTTCCAGTACGGCAATGTTCATCCTTAAATGTTCACAATAGCTGATTGTAAATGTAAAACTAGACATGGAAACTGGCAGAATTACCATTAGTCTCATTACTGACAAGTCTCATTAATGATATATTTATTATAGGGGGTGATCACGCTATCACTATCAGCGTTTTCCTGGTTTTATACGCAACACAATGGCGTATGTAATTTTTTGGTGTTCATACGGTTTTGTCAGATATGAAGGTGACCTTCAATTTTTTAAATAGAATGCTGTATATTTTTTTATATCACAGGAAAGCGCGTGTCTAGACGAATTCGTCCGTATACTGCACAGTGATCTTCAAGGTCATGCAAGGTCAGAAATGGAAGAAACATTTTGAATATTTCATACCAATGTGTTTACAAGTATTCTTTATTGGTGAGGCTACAGTAAATGTGACTTAATATGACTTGTTTAATATGACTTCCTTTTGCATAAATTCACATTTTGGCTGTTTTAATTACATTTCTGGTAGCTTCCTCTAATGTAGTCCGAGATAATAATGCACATGCTTGTGCTATTTTGCTTTTCAAGTCGTTTACATCTCTGGGTGGAGTATCATAAACGAACTCTATAATAGCACCCATGAAAAAAAGGCCAGAGGTGATAAATCTGGAGGTCTTGCTAGCCATTTGACAGGTCCGTATGTTCTAGTCCATCGGCATTGAAACATGTCGTTGAGATTATTTGTTACTATTCTGCTGTTATGTGATAGGGCTTCGTCTTATTGGAAATACATAGCTTGCGTAAAAGACAGTGATATATCTTCCTAATAGTCTCTAAATTGCGTATTTAAAAACTCTAAATATCTTTCCGCATTTAACACTAAACCTACCATGCGCGGTCAAATGACCGTTTTTGAAATTTCGTTTAGAATTTCTTGTATACAACTTCTTGTGTACAACGTTGCTGAAAATGCATGAATGTAAATAAAACTTTTCTAAATAGAAAATAATATTTTGTTTACTATCCAATTGGCTAAAATCTCTTTCTATATTAAAATACTTTTTTTTTTTTGAAGCGGTAATTTGAACGCTCATGATAGGATTAGGTATACATGAAATGTCGGTAGTGTTAATATTCCACTATAAAAATAAGGTCCTAATAGCACATTGTTAATTATGCCACACCATACATTTATGCGAAATTGCACTTGGAAACTTGTTTCCCTTCTCACTCTTGGGTTTTCAGTGCACCATACGTGAGCATTATGAGTGTTGGTCATCATATTGTTATTGAATCTTGATTCATTTGTCTAAATAATTTTTTTTTATAAAACTTACAGACGTTTCTGTCCTTCATAAGTAACCAATCGCAAAATTCAGTACGCCGCGGTATATCACTTTCTTGTATCTCTTGTACTTTATGGTAAAGTAATTATGGTTATAGGGTTTGTAATTATTAGTTGCACTCCGTCCAGATATTCTTTTAGACATTTCAATTCGCTTCCTCTTTTATTTCCATTGCACTGGTAATAAATTCGTACCATATCCGCCTTCTCGTCCACCGAATAACGATACGTTACTATGCGATATTACCAATCGGTTTCGTAAGTAACAATGAAATTGTCTCGCCGTCGTAGAAACTAGAAGTAAACACTCGAAATATGAATGACAACATCATGTGATTCATATGAATAAGAAATACTTGTAAACACATTGGTATTAAATATTCAAAATGTGTCTTCCATTTCTGACCTTGCATGACCTTGAAGATTACTGTGCAGTATACGGATGACTTCGTCTATACACACGCTTTCATGTGATATAAAAATATATACAGCATTCTATTTAAAAAATTGAAGGTCACCTTCACATCTAACAAAACGGTATAAACACCAAAAAATTACATACGCCATTGTGTTGCGTATAAAAAATAGTACTTTTTTTCCTGTTTCATTTTTTTCTAATATTCGCTGGCTTTCAATAGCGAGAATACCCTGTATGATTGCAGGTGGCTCTCATAAAGAGTTATACCATTATAACTAACACGATAGTTAGGTTCCAAAGAAGTGCCACGTTATGCGAACCGATATTATACGAACCAAAGGGATGGTATGAAACATAGAACTATGTTCCAAAAATTGACAAAAGTAAATTCATTTCTACATGCAGAATTCTTGAGCACGTAAGTAGAGGACTAATTGTTTGACCAAATCCATCCCTTTGTTATGTTACTATTTTAGACGTTAACACATTAATTTAAACAGATCGGTATAACTTCTATATATACGAATAGTTTTAACGCGACTACTTCAAATAAGATTTCAATAGTCATGCAAAATTCATCGTGGCTTTGCGTGAATTCCGTTTTGTACATATACATAATTAAAGCGAAAACGCGAAATAAAATGGGGGCTCGCAAAGTGGTATGCTTGAAAGGGCTGTAATCGGTTTATTGCCTTAAGGCGTATAGCTAAAAAGGCATTCTTTCTCTGTACGCAGTTAAATTCAGGCTAACTCTCATAATACACCACAATAAAAGATTTTTAATGAATAAGGTGTTCATATTATCGAACCGTTATGGTAATTAGGATAAGTTAAATTCTCTTGCCGTACCTATAATCCAAATCTCACCTAGATCTTTCTCAGGCCAACCTAGGGTTAGCAATAACATGAAGGTCTGGGTTAGATTTTACATCTAATTCAATTTCATAACCTAAAACAGTACATTACGAAGTGAAAGCATAGATCGAAGCCGCTACCCCTCTCCTGAGACAATACTAATTCAAAGATAAAACTTTCTTATTATTAATATGACAAATGTCGCGCGAATTTTGTGCATTTCAAACAAGTTTCTCTATTTCATTTACAGAAACGATCGAGCCTTATTAATAAAAATTGTTAGTTACTTGCTAGTGAAAAATATTCAAATCGCGTTTTAAATATGTTCCCGATGAAATTTCCAATAGTATATTTGAAAATTGTTCTGCACAAAATTCGAAAATTTTCAAATAGCATTTTTAATGTGTTTTTTACGTCACATGAAAGCTGGAAGAATGCTATTTACGTTGGCGCAATTTTGATTTGCCGTAAACCACGAATTCACATCGAAATTACGACTAAAACACTATTTACGTTGTATCGTCACAGTGCTCAATGAATCGCTAGATTTTGTGTTCACATTTCTTAATGAGCTAAATAAAGGTTAGCCACAATTAACGAATAACTGCCATATAATTAACAGATGTGAGGAACGGCTGTATCCTACCTTAGTTGTTCATATATTACTATTATGAATAAAATTTGGCTATAAGCCTGACAGCATGACACTAGCGATGACGTCAAGAATTACGGTAATCGGCGTCGAAAAAAAGGCGTTTCCCGCTGTGACTGGATTATAAATCGTTGGATCCAGCAACTAAACTAATTGTAAACTGAGCTGTAAAGGGTTCTAGAAGTTGGGGATGGTTCCTTTGTTGTAAAGATTTACGTCAGGATCGCAGGGTGTTCAAGAGTGTCGTGAAGCCGATAAGGAGCTGAAAAATGGCATCGCAGCTGTCGGGCGTATTTATGCGATATCGGAACGGTACTTGGCGGTGTCAGCGAGCATCCGTTTCTCTGTAAGAGCAAGAGCTCGGCCCGGAATAGACGCAGGCGTTGCAAGGTTGTTCGCGTTCTCTCGAGGAGTCCAGTCCGCAGGATACGACACATATACGGGGGACTTGTCAACGATTCGTGTGCGTTCAAAGGGACCGGGTAGCTGCGTTCCCGTGCCCTCTAATGGGATCCTTTGTGCGGCGCCACGCGGCTGTCGGCCGCAATACGCGTTCACTCGTAGCCAAGCCGTGCCACGTGCGCATTCTCTCGCCGAGCCGGTATTTTTTTCGAAAAGACCGTTTCGGATGGGAACCGGGTTCGGAGTTTGTTGTATTTGCTGTTGCACCGCGGCCGTCTCGTTTAATTGGAAATAATTCGTTTCGCTTTAAGCCGTTATCCGCTTTGATAAAAACTCCATTGTTTCCGGGAGTGTGTATCCTTTTGCACTGTTCACCGCATTGAGAATGGAACGTTTATATGCGGTTAGAGAGATCCGAAAGGGCCGGCTCAAAAGAACTTCAAACGCGCTTCGGCTTCAAAGTATGTAGCATTTTCCAATGGTCGAGATGCCGGAACTGAAGTGACTCGCAGATCGATGCACATGTATCGAGGATATTAATTTATTTAAAAGATACGCGTGGTGCCGCATTTTTTTCCCCCTCCGACTTCCGGAACTCTTTTATCATCCTCCTATATTCGATTTCGCGGACAATAGGCGAACGATTTATGCCGTTGCTAGTATACATACACGTAATCCTATTTGAACGATACTACTTTGTCAGGCTGTGCTCCCTACGTGTTTTCAAATTCACGGCTCTACGTGGGAGCGTTCATTCATATGCTAGGTACGAACACTTTTCCGTTTGTGACTTTTGATCCTTCCGGAGATATCTGCCGGAACAGGGGCCCTATTCAGAAAGAAAGGGCTATTCACTCAAAATCGAAAGGCTCTTTCGGCGATGAAGCGACTTGCATCATTTCCGAGAATTAAATTCTAATCAAGAGACACACGCGGACATCACGACCTTTTGAACCGATTTTTAGGATATACAGGGTGAGTCACCTAACGTTTGTATTTCAAATATCTTTGGTGTTTCTAAAGATACGTAAAATATGGTTAGGACGAAGTTGAACGGTACAATGGGGTGACACGATGCCATAAAAAAATTTTATTGTTATGTCATTTTTTTAGAGATATCAAGGTCACCTTGATTTTTTAAATTTGAACCACCCTTTTTTAAACACCTAAAATGATACGTAGACCCTTTCATTAGGAATTCAGTGACTATATTATTCCAAGTTTATTCAAGGTCAAGGACAGAAAAAACGTATAAAACTAAAATGTGGAAGCAGAATACCTGTGTATTATAAATGTTCGAAATGATGGCCGTCTACAGCGATACATTGATGTAAACGAGCTCTGAAGGAATGTTGGACTCTGATAAGTACATCTGAGGTGATTTTCGTACTAGCCGTGATTAGTGAAGGTTGCTTCGTTCGTAAACAAGACATTAAAAAAAAATTAATGATTTTAAAGCAATCCCTATTGAAAAAGTTAATTCTATTTTGAAAATCATTCCCGTGGAATTCTTGATGGAGCGATATGTGGAACGGATGAAATTTATGTCGGACCAGACTTTGTATTACGCTACTTTAACTTATGCCTGCTTCCCAGGAAATTTTTCTCGTACTCACGTGAGGATTGACAGCTATAGCTGCTAAAATATTAATTTCATTGTCTTCATTAGTCGTGAGATTCTTTCGTTTGTGCTGTCTGGAATGTACACTTCCAGTACTTCGAAACAACCTGTACGTATTGATGAAAGACTATCTAGAAGGAGTGTTTCACTCGGGGTACCTTTCTTCATAAAGTAATCGGGTCTGCACTGCATTGTGTCTACATTCACAGTAAATCGTGATCATGTCACACTTTTCAGTCATTGAACAAGACATAGCGGAATGGCGTTTGGAAACATAGTGATAGTAAATAAGAATGCTGAATAACAGCAATTCAATAGCATTGAAGGACCATAGTATGTTTACTTTAACTACGATCATAGTATGTTTACTATTTACTACAAGTTTCAACCATGATAAACGTATTATACGTTTTCTCTGTCTGTGACCTTGAATAATCTTGGAATAATTATTGTCACTGAATTCCTAATGAAAGGGACTATCATTGTAGGTGTTTAAAAAAGGGTGGCTCCATTTAAAAAAGTCAAGGCGACCTTGATATCTCTAAAAAAATGACATAAAAACAAAATTTTGTTTGGCATCGTGTCAGCCCCATTTTACCATTCAACTTTGTCATTATCATATTTTAGGTATCTTTAGAAATAACAAAGATATTTGAGGTGCAAACGTTAGGTGAGTTACCCCGTATAAGGGACATGGACATTCAAGTCTACAGAACTTATTTTAAATCGTACGTAAACAGTTTTAATAGTACATACACCGTCAGGCATCTTTATAGGTCATTTCTCGGTAACCGTTAATTGTCGAACCGCTTCTCTCCCAATTGTTCCAACGTTTTGCAAGTACCGAAAAAACAAAAGAGGTTAGTGTCGTCCCGATAAATCGAAACAAAAACATTTTTTTGTGTTCCGCTCAGACAAGTTTCCCTCGTTCGCCACTAACATAGAAAATGGTTTGTGCCGTTTCTTTCCGATAATGAGTTTAGCTTCATATGTACTCATTACCGTTCTAGAATCGCAACAATGGATAATTTCCATTCATAAGTTGCGTTGAGGCGCACCAAAGGCTCGCGCAATCCTAATTGTTGCCGCGCACCTGCTGGTTCTGGGTCTACGATTTTCTCGACACGAGCTTGCCTAAACGATTTACGTTAAGGTTACTAAAGATTTACCTTCTTGTATAACGGCAGTTAGAACAAATGACTTTTACAAATTTTTTCGGCATATATCCGTATATTTTTTTTTTTAACATATGGGACCATAGGTTAAACTTCATCTTAGCAATACAGAAATGTTTAACTTTTTTTATGTAATCTTGTAGATCTTGGCGAGAAAATTACAAAAATCGTAGTTTTAATGTGAGAAATTCAGTGCTTCAAAAGTTATGCGAGCTTATTGTAGAATGATTTAAAGCGATTTCCAATAGTTATTCTAAATAAATACTTAAAAATCTCATGTTATCACTGTCGTTACACGAGAAACCTTCTTTAAATCACGTTTGATTTCGTCTTTGCTTGACGGCGCGGCGGACAAGCAGAAGGAGATCATTAAAAAGTTCCGGATGCAAGGGATCGCTTGTTAGCAATGGCAGTAACGATTAATTAGAACGGTCTTTCCAGGCTATCATGCATTCGTCATTTACGTTTTCCGGTGTAACTTGTCTCGAGTAACGTATCTCTATACAAATTCATATTTAGGGTACGGCAACATCTGGCTTAACACCTCTTACTTCCGTTACCACCGAGTATCGTAAGTAACGAGGTCCAGAAGGAAACACGAACACCATCAAACATTCTACGGCTGCTGCGGGGTGACTAACTGCTCCGCTAACTCAGATTTCGATCCTGACACATTCGTTCTTTAACTTGTAAATTAAATTCCCGCAGAAGAATTGAATCTTTCTGATGATAAAAATTGCAACGTCTTTTCTTTTTTTTTTCTGTACATGCGGAGAGTAGAAAATGGATAACGTGCTTGGTTTTTAGAGTTACGTGAAGTTTAGTGTTACACAATTTTGTCACTCCGCGGCAAAAACATAACGTCACACCTGATTAGAGTTATAAAAAAGTGAAAGAAAATGTTTTAGTTCTTAAAGAAGAAGAGGGAATAGGGAGTTTCTTGTTGCGAGAAAGCATCGTCGTCTTATACCGAAGGAAAACTGTATACGATTTCACTTTTAAACCGTGAAAATAAATTCGTTTTAAATTATTATAAACTTATATAAAAAAACAAGTTTATACCTTTTCTTAATGTACTGTTAATAGCATTGTGAAGTGATACAGCTACCGAAGTACAAACACTTTTTCTCTACTGGAATCTGCTATATTTAACACTGGCTTGTGTTGACATGAATAATTAAAATTTCCGTTCATCAGACGACATTTATAATTCATAATTGGGATGATAAATGTAATATGTATGTCCACTTCAATCTGATCTTGATAATTCGATTGTAATAATTGATAAATTAATTTATTAATTCATTTAATAGACATGAATAACATAATTAGTTGATACATCACTTTTGAATTTTGTTACACAATTGTTAATCTATATAAAATATAAACAAATTTGATGTCTACAAATTTACTGAATGTACGCATAGTGGTTCGTATTTGATGATGATGAGTGAAGCAAAATATTAAAGCGATTCGTGATCTCTTCTAGTGTAATTAATCATGAAGTTATAACAGTAAATGAAGAATAATGATATGGAATTATATTTAATAAACTGTCAAGTAATGACAAGTAGTTAATAGTGTCTTAACTGTAAAATTTTGGATATTGCAGAATATCCATTGGCTGTTTAACTCGTAAAAATTAAATTCTGCAAATATTGAATTACTTCTAACTCTATCGAGAATAAGTAAATAATAAAGATATCTGACCAAAATAAATTAAGTGGTTGTAATTGAAAGTAACAAACTGCGAATTTCCAGAACTGCTGTTTCAAAAAAAAAAACTACCTAAAGACAATATTATAAAATTTACGAGAATATTGCATTTCGAAGTCTATGTGGTCGTCAAATTTTTGAATTCCTTGAAACGACTTACGACTATGCCAATAAAATATGAAGCGAAAAAATTCAACTTTTCTGTCGTCAAAAGAGCGAGACCTCTTAAAATTTTCAATAACATTACCTTAATGCGACATTACGTAATGGTTTTTCCAAGCTGTCCTTTTCATACGAGGTATCATGTTCGAGAAAATGAGATTTGATTATTCAGTAGGCGCGCGTGATGACCAAATAGGATTGTGTTAGCGTGTCCGACTATTCCTTGCCGTTTCTACTTATTGTGAACATTCTAGCAGGCGCGTGTATCAAATCAATTTTCAGTAGTTTCTGAAATACCACTCTACATTTCCCACTTGTATCAATTTCCCTGTCATACATATCAAACTTAATGTTTAATATACAGGTTGTGATCGGACAGAGGGTACAACCGTGCAAATGGTGACTCTACATGTAAAAATAAAAAAAAAATAAGGAATAACATTTTTTCGTTTGATGGCCCGTTTTCGCAAAAATTGTGCTCGTAAATGCAGCAAATACGCGTACTTAGTAATCGTCTGATGCGTCTGATCATGATCAACCAATTCTACTTTCTGCATATACTACAGCACGCGAACCCGGCGGGTCTTTTGACTCGGCTTTCTTGAAAACGAGGCGTTAAACGAAGAAATGTTATTCCTTTTTTTCGACTTATTTTGATATGTAGAATCATTCCTTCCCGGTTGTACCTTTCACCCGATCACACTCTGTATAAAAAGTAAAAGTAACCAGCAATGGTCAGACATACGATGTTACCAAGTTCATACGAGTAGGATACATCAAGTTTGTCTCTTGTCGAAGTCAGAATAAATCTTTCTACCTCTTTATACCTTTGTATCTCAACGAGTACATTCGTCATTCTGTGGACGTCATTATGGGAGTGTTTATGCAAAATAAAAATCTCTTTTATTTTTTTAATAATTTGATTATGTTGGAAACATATTACATTGATATTCTTGATATTTATTCTACTTACCGAAATAATTAATCCGAGTATCCGATAAACCTATCCACGATTGCTATTAAATGCTTGTATCATGGAATTTCTGACTCCTATAATTCTGAGCGTGCAGACGGTCATTGTTCCTTCGGGCGCAGAAGGGAAATTCAATCCAGATCGATGCCATTTAAAAACGGAATCGACACTCGCAAATCCTATTTCGCAAAGAGGAGGAGAGTAGAGAGGGGGGGGGGGGGGGGGGGGCAGAAAGGGGGGGGGGGGGGGGGGGGGGGGGGGGAGGGTGTAGACAGAAGTGGGGAGAAGGGCAGGAAGTGGATGGCCGTGTACAGGAAGGCCAGGTAGCTCGATAAAATAACCGGAACGTTCGTATGGCACCAAGTCGGTCCGCCCAACGGCATCAAGTTTTCATTCGCAGACGAGATCGCGTGTCACAAATTACCGGTATCCCGGCCTTCTCCGCTGACTCGTCAAATCGATTTTCGTTCGGACATTCGAATTTTCCACCCCTTTCGCAGGGCCGCTGTAATTGTCTATGTTGCTCTCGCGCGGACCGCGACCTCTAATTGCGAGTCAAACAGAAACCCGCGTGATCGCCGAGCGCGATACGAGAGAAATCGGCTGGAAGCTCCAGTTCTACCGTAAAACGAGAATTATCAACGAGATATGATGACTAACAGCCGATCGTCCCACATCGAATCGAAATCCGACGGAAGTACCGCGCTATCGGGTGATCGACGAACTTTTCCCGTGTATTTTTTGTCAGTTTTTAGGATAGCGTTTTTGGTTTATTGACAGTCGCGGGGAATTGTTTATGATTAGCGACCGTTCGTCTTATCGGGCGACAACGATCATAACAACGAATTGTGGATCTTTATGCAAAACAGGGATTGTCTGCACTTGTTGCAAAAATGAATAAATTGAATTTAATGTATCGACGCTCGCAAAATTTTGTTAATCTTTCCATTACTTTAAATTACATCTACTCATTTCTATCATAAATGCGTAAAATCCGCAGGCTGGTAGCTATTATGCGGGCTATTATCTGCACTATCAGACGGTGATTACACCGCTGACGCTAATACCAGGCTTGGGCACAATCTGTTTGATACGATATGTAAATCACAATTTCATTGATAAAGTATTGAATTGATTCTTGTTTTGCGCAAAGTTCAAATCTAGTATTTTCAAATAATTTCCTATTTGAGTGGATTAAAGCAATCGCTTGAAATAACAAATGATCTGATACAAGATTTTAACACTTTTTCTTATGTGGATACAAAATGATCCTCCCGAACTGATCTCACACCTTCTATGCATAATCCTAAAAGTTTGAAATCTAATCTAACATAATAAGTTTGTAAGCATGTTCAAAAATTATTCAAGCGGAAGGGAAAAATCGATTTGTAAAGCAAACATCGATTATTTCAAAATTTATGTTTGTTAAAGAAAGATACAAGTATCCTTGCATTTACTTATTAATCTGAGTTTTCTTATTATTTTTGAATAAAATTTTTAATGTAATATTATTATATAGTTTAGAAATCCGTGTTCTTCATTGAAGTTTTTTTCGATGAAATTTTGACGAGTAAAGAAGCAGTGGTGTACATATATTTTCAGGAGTAAAGGCTGTTCTGAATTAGTCAGGTATCTGGATGATGTGCTCACACGAATTAGCTGGTTTCGAATTGCAAAATTTCAATTGTTCGACAACCGGGTATTTTAGTCGGTTTAATACCTGGGTATCGTTTCCGTCCGATCGAGGTATAGGCAATGACTATACATATTCCCAGCCACAATGTGATTCAGTTTTCAAGTCTTTTTTGCTGCCTGCTGATATTTAAATCCTGAAATGGTACACCAATGTGCCACATTTACCTAAAACCGACTCAAATATAATTTACAAAATTACTAAGATATTTTATGAAATTTAATACAATAGAATTATAATATACATTTACGCTCTAATATTATTTGTTATTTAATTACCAGGCTATATCTATCAAAGCACTTAGTTTTATCATGTAAGAATATTTTATTGACAAAACAATGATGTATAACCAGATATTTCCTTGAATTAAGTAACAAACTCCATAAAATCTAACCAATAACTTCAGTTTTCGTTAACTCTGTTTATCAAGATACATCCGTTCTGTCAACCAATTTATATAAACAACGTCGGCATGTGTGTAAAAAATATATTCCCCACTATATTGCAGTCCGTCCTGCAGTTTGAACTTTATTTACTGTTATCGGTAGTTTACAATAATGCACCGCCGGGTATACACAAACAGCGGCTCGCTCTCTGTTATGTTAAAAATTGTTTTCAGTCGAGCACAGTGTACTTTCTTATATGAAACGTATGATAAACAGAAACAGAGTAAACAATTAAATTTTGTAAATCGTCTCCTATAAACAATCTTCTGGACCGATGGAAGTGACAAACATCATTTCTGAAGGGTATTACGGAAAGTATGTTGTACAGGTCGAAAACCTGGTAAAATTATTTTTATTCTCAGCTATTTAAAAATCTAAATTGACCAACATAAAACCCAGACTTAAATCCAGTCGAATAATATGGTCTATCTCGAAGGGACAATTAAATAATTCTGATTTATGAGACTGAGTATTTGCTTCTATCTATACAGTACAAGGTTCTTAAATAAGTTAATATCTTGGGCTGTTTCAAAATTTTTTCTGTGATCTCGTTTTAACGAACGCATAAATATTGCTGTTATGGAAAAATGGTTTCATTGGTTCAATTTTGCTTCTCACTGTGTCCAAACTAGTTTTATAGCTACAACGATCTACAGGGAGCCCTTAAAACTAACACCTAATAAACTTAAATTTAGAATAGTTGACTTTTGTATTAGATTTACGAGCGCTATCTCTTCGTTTTTAATTAAAGTTGCATACGCGTGTACGAAATCTGGACACTTCCGGTACATCGCCACAGCTCGGCTGTCCCTACAGTTCGTTAAATATTACACGAAGCGCGTAGGATATATAGATCACCCTTTTACCTATCCCTCGTGTCGAAAAAAACCGTTTCCCTGAAAGGTGATAGTTTTTGGAAATCGTCGAATTGAATAAAATACTACTGAAAACACGTTTCGCCTGTAACGCGAGAAATACTGATGGACGGCCTGGTTGGAAGTGAATGATGATCAGAAAGGAAAACGTATGCACTGCAGATCACGAGCTCGAACTCACTTGATCACTCAAATTGATCCAGTGCTCGAACATTCTGCAGTTTTGAAATTGACACTGCCCGGTCGACGACGGGAACTTTTCAAATTTCATCATTTTAGCGAATATACAGGGTTGACGGTTCATTCAAATTACTTGTATAAAATAAACCCTCTGCCTCTTTTCATTAAGACGTAAAATTTTTGTTTGACGTAGCGGCGAACATCATGAACTTCTCTATCCGTTTTCTTTTACATCTGTAGATTGTTGACCTAATCCGCTTCTCTTTCAATTAAACTTCCGTCTTCCGGAATGAAAATTGTTCAGCAGCTAAACAAATAGAAGCATAATCCTTCGATGCGGTTTCAACGAAACGCCACAAAATTGGTTCAATTTGTATTCATAGTGAGCTACGCCATTCAGAAAAATAATTCCCTGCGGAGTGTGTTGATTCATGTTTACTGAAACAGTCTCGCACAGCACATTTTTAATGCACCTCTATAAATAGCAATACCATGATGTCAGATCTAGCTTGATCTAGCTTAACTGTTTAAGCAATAATTTACTAATTATTAGATTGCGGATTTTATGCATACATGACAAAAATGAGTAAATTAAGCACAAACCAGTAACAATATTAAAAGAATTTAAGAGCAGTGTGGTATTATCCAGATGCAGATTATTGAAATGATTTTCTAAATATTATCTTTTCACCTTATCAAAACGATGGTTCAACAGAGGACAGAAGCATATCAAAAAGAAAGTAATGCTTTAAAAATTCCCTTTGGTAGAAAAGTTTCTCATTTTTAGTTGGACTCTGTCGTGAATCCCGCCGACTCGGAGATCTGAGGTTTACGTTCCTCCTCGTAGAAAAATATAATCTGTCGAGAATTCTAACGTGAATTCAAAAACAAGTCACTCGTCGGACATAAAGACCCCATTTTGCGTTGAAAATTTGATTAATTATGTTGAAATTCTAAGCACTCTGTCAACATACAATGAAAATTCCAATTGTAATTCTACCATTTATTGTAAAACGATTGGAGGGCCGTTTAAATGATCGAATAATGGTATCGGGTGCCCTGATACGATTTTTAGTAGAAATTAAAGAATACTGAATTACTTCAGTTCCCGTTCAGAAATTGTTACTTTTCTTCAAACGTTTTTATATTATTTTGAATTCAACAATATACTTGTATGCTTAATTAATACATTCTAAGTATGTAAAGGCTACATTAAAGATTATTGTTGCTCTAAATCTGAAAAAGTGACTTCTTTTTTCGAACGGATAACGTTTTTCACTACTCTGTTCTGGAAAAAATGGATTAAAAAATTAAGATTATGTTCAAATCCTGTGTAAGAAGCTGTAATTTTTCACTGAATAATAATTAGCTTTAAAAACATTCCCGAAAACATCTTTAACCTTCCGTATACTATGTAAGAGTTATTCGTGATCTGTCGCGGTAGCGACCGGGGAAATTGAGGGGAATACAGTGACCCTTTCTCTCTCTGCCATTACCGAGTTAGTCACGTGACATTGTGACACATGCAGGACAGAGACAAGACGCGTCACATGACCAGACCGTGGCAGAAGCGTGGGGATGCTCGCCGCCGGAAAGTGGGGGATTGGCGTCGTAGAATGGGAGAGGTAGAGTGGGACACAAGTCTTAATCTGGCGGCTCTGGGTAACGGTGGGGATAAGCTCGAGCAATATGTATTAGTGAAATATTTACATGTGTAAATCTACATATCTAAATGTTTACCTCCTTAAACCTCGGATGATGAACAGATTTTATATGTGTACAAATAATTGACGATTCTTAGAACCGTTCGCAGCAGCTGTAATTGATAATTTTCTAAAATATATTTTTAACGATATTTCTTGTAGACACATTAATCTGTCTGACGTCTTCGATACAACAGGTATTTATTTAGTTTAATTGTTAGAAATGAATTTAATACTTTGGGTCAGAATAGATCCAGGCACCGTCGTCAAAGGGTTAATAAAGGTTAACCCTCGAGATTTGGTACTAAATCGAACAGACAAATATCGACTTACACCACTTTTGTATTAAATAGCTCTAACATCGTTCGTCCGTATGTTCTCCATCGATGATAAACACTAAAATTAGAATAAAATAAAAGTTGCCTTATCACCGCGAGTTGCGAAAGGAGAATGAGGCCAGGATTTAGATCAGCCCTGGTATAGCTGCGGAGCTTGCAGAATGTTTTGTATTCTAAGGTTAAATGTGGCTCGGTAGATGATGCGGAATATAAATATTAACGAGCTGCCATGGAAGAGCGGCCGAACTACCTCGGAGGAGTGAATCTCTCTCCCCAGAAAAAGCAGAGCATAAGAACGATTTTCCTTCGAACGAGCTGCCTCGCCCCACTTGTTTCCACGGGTTATCTTACCCTTACTGTTCCGTGATGGATATAGAAGACACGCTGTTGCTAAATTGTGTTTTAAGCTGAAACTTTACGCTGTTCCCCACCGCGGCTCTCTTGTGGCACCGTTATCCCCGCTAAGTGTCTCGCCATAATGTTCCGCTTTACAAATCGGGAACGAGCGACGGATGCGCACAACCCCTTCAATCTGGGATATCCGATCATCAGATAACCATGAATAAACGTTTCCGAGATCAAACCCCCCCCCCCCCACACACACACCCTCCGCCGACATACGAATCTATAAACAATTTTTCCAATTCTTATCTTTATTCTTCGAACAAACGAAAATAGATTTGAGAGAAGAAAACGCGAATTTTCTATTTCGAAGATGACTCATGCTTCCATTGCGATAGCAGTCCGGTTATGTATCTATACATGTTAACACTTCGGGACTAACATATCACTTATATCGTGCACAGACACTATGCCTTCATCTGAGAAATGGATAGCGAATAAAGAAAACATTGACACAATAATCGGTGAGACAATACTAATCTTGTGATAAAACTGTTCTTGTTATTGATTACATTTTTTTTGAGACTTACACTAACATATTCGTGGCGATTTTCTGATTTGAATGACACCAAGCAGGATACAACTAGGATCGTATGTACTTGTCGGAAACTCTATCCGTACTACAGTATTGTCTCCATAAATGTGGAAGCCTCGGGTCTGCCGAGTTATAGTTATACAGGGTGACCCGGGTTTTAATGGACACACTTGGGGAGCATATCCTACAAGTGGAAATAAGAAAAAAATGTTATTTAAAGTTTGCTCAGAAACGCTTTATTACAAAATTATAAACAAATAAAGTTAGAATTGATGACGGTGGATTTTACTTTACTGAACATTGACAGGTCAAACGTGTTTATCGGATTATTCGTTCCTACTTCTAAATGAACTGAAATTGCATAATTACCGATGAGTAAAATAAATACAGAGGGATGAGGTACTCTTCTTCTAGGAAATCTGCATTCGTACTCTCGTACAGCAGCTCGAGAATTTTCGTCACAAAATCCGTAGATGAAATGAATATCAACGTATTCCTCATTTGAAAACACTCCAGGCATTTTCACCGCGTATTCTTGATCTAATTGGTCGTTGACACGAAAAGCAAATCATATTAAAATAGTAAACATGAGATGAATAGACAAATAAGATAAACACGTTCGACCTTTCAATGTTCAGTAAAGTAAAATCATCCGTCATCAATTCTAACTTTATTTGCTTATAACATAGTAATAAAGCGTTTCTGAGCAAACTTCAAATAACGTTTTTTACTTATTTCCAATTGTAGGATATGCTCCCGTAATTTGTCCGTTAAAACCCGGGACACCCTATAGAAAAGATGCTGCATTCTTTTTAGTGTGCCGAACGTAGAGGAGGATAGCGATTGAAAAAAAGAGGGACTGAGGTTCGACGCTACAGTTTTTTGCCTCTCTTTCTTTTCTGTGGACCGTCTTTCTTCACGCTCGAAATTACAATCGCCTATTATACGAGTAATTATCATCGTAATTATATAGTGTTGGATGTTATTTTAATCAGGAAGAAGAGACGAATACGGTAGTAAAAGTTTCATGAAAAGTAATGAAAAATTAGAAAAGTTGCAATCTTTTTCTTCGCTTGCATTAGTGTGAGTCTCACCGATACACAAACCCCTCGCTGGCTCGGTCGTCGAGCGTGTTTATCGCTTGACTGGTTCGAAAGGGAATCCCCCCAGTGGTGAGGATGAAATTATAACAGTTACGGTAGAGATCTTTTCCACAGTTACGGAGAGAATACTGTACTCGGCGGACCATGACGATTCGAATAATCGAGTTTTACTAAATCGTTAACTGATTGTGAGATCGTAAATGTATTCCAAATTGCGTCATGTTTGGGCTCATTTAAATTAGAAAGATGTCACGGATATGTTGGTAAAGGATTCATAAAAGTATAATTAAAAATAAATAGGTTTCGTAATTTTTTTAGCCAAGTCTCGGCGCTACAAAAACTTCTTTCCCGCAAATTATAATATTTAGATCGTAACTATGACCCGGTTCGAATATGTTTCGAATATGATTTTATGCGTTGCGAATTTATCGAACCACTTGTGACTTCAAGTTTCCTTTGTCGTCCGATGACGATCCTGAGTCGTGCATAAATCAATTATTTATTTGAAGTCTAAAAATATGACTTTAATACATTGGTTCGTACTGAATCTATAGCTACACTCATTATCTATGGCCACGAACTAATTGCGCTTCCTGATTTTGTTTCGAAATTAATGTAACGTAATTTAAAGCGTTACTGCGCGCATTTGTATTTAAATTATTTATAAAATGCATTTGATTTCCGCAGATGTGTTACTTGAATGGTCGAAAGGTACCGGTGATGAAGATAGGAAAATATGTGAAGTACAATAGATATGCAAAGATACCAAGAAAAATCGAATGAAACTGGTAAAGCGGTGGAGAAGATCGGGATCGTACATTTTAAGACTTCAACATCGTTATTATTCTTTTAAATAGAACCCTATATTTGTTTTCGGACTACCGTCTCGGATAGGGGGGAGGGGGAGGAGAGAATTTAAACCACATTTACGGCAGAAATTACAATTTAAAGATAACGGAGATTGAAATAACTCCGGTAGTCTAATGGCAAATTATTTTAATGTGTCTCAATTGCTTACATTACATTTTTTGGTTATCTTCTGCAAAGATTTTTCCTTGATCTTTGATATAGATTTTTCTTTTTCTACGCGCTTGATATTTCCAATTGTTATTTGTTTTTGCATAATTATGAGATTATTAGAAATGTTCATTCTCAACGAATCATTCAGAAAGACCATAACAAATACAATAGATACATTCTTTCTTATACTTGGAATGGTAAACAAGATTTTGTAAAATTATTTTGAAGAAAAAATCTGTGTTCTAACTTATTATTGTAACTTGCATAGTTAGATGTTGCTGGAGATCTATAATTTTCAAAATAAATTGCAAAACGTCCGGCAAAGTGACAGCGTCAAAAGCTTCTTGCTTTTTGCAAACATTGCTGAACACTAAACCTACCGACACTTATTGTATTCTATTCCTACCGTCGTGCGCGGTCAAAATGACCGATCCTTGAAAAAAGTTATTCTTAATATAATTAAACGTAGATAAACTGTTGCTGAACGAATTAGCAGATGAACCACTTCCATAAAATGACGATACAAATTTGTTTTTATATAATCTCAATTATATAAAAACTACTGCGATGCTTTCTTCCCGATTTACAAAATTTTACTTTCTCGGCCACCTTTGCGGTTTGGATGCATTTCTCATGAAACAGTATTGTCAACCAGGCACGCGCGTAACTTGACAGCGTCTCATTGAATAAGGCGGCTCATTTATTTATTTATTGTTTTAACTCAAAAGTTGGACATGCCACATTGAGAATAGCCTTTCTTTTATATTGATTGTTTAGGTTTAGAAGAGTAAATACCATATTATCTCGTGCGGTCAAATTGACCGGCTGAGGTAGGTAGGACAGGCTACAAATATTTCTCGGAAAAAAAATGAGAAATAAATACTGAAAAATACGTCGTATACATAGTTTAAAAACCTTTGAAAAGGTCAATTTGACCGAATACACCGTTGTATTCGAGAGGGTCAGCACAATCTTTCAACTCAGGCCAAGAATCATTCGTCTTGTTTTTACCGTTAAACCTGAAAGCTGAATTTTTATAACTAAAAGTTTGTACTTTTTCTACACGAAAGTTCACACGATTCATCCAGGTAGTATGAGAAGAGAAACGAAGCCAACGTTTTATTGACTGGTGTTATTAATCACCTAGAATTTATAAATAGTGTGCAGAAAGCCGAAGAAAACATTATTCGAGGATGGTCGGACAGACAGAGAGCAGCCCCCGCAAAAATTACGCGAGAACGGTTCTTCGGCCTTAAAACTATCGTTTAATTCGTCGAAACGGCGGTATTCGTTTCCCCGGGGACCGTTCGCACGAGGCAGCAATGCATTAATAGAATTTTTAATTAAAATGCGCCGTAATTGTTCTGTGGCAAGCGAAAGTATACTACTGGGAGCGCGAACAACAAAATCGCCGTTGTGTGCGTCCGCGTGCATACGTGTCCATGCGTTCGCGTGCATGTCCTGGTGAAAAGGTGCGACGTCAGGTGCAGAGGTGTGGGGCAAAGCGGTAGGCCGCGACGCGACGCGGGAAGACCCGGAAGGGAGTTTATAGATAGAGGAGTTTATTACCTGAATCTGATTACGACAGTCGTAGGGGATTTAATCTCGCGACAATTCCCGACCGTTGCGGGTGCATGGCTTAAATTTGAATACGTCGTTATCGTTGTTGTTGACGTTGCCCGGTCATTGTTCCGTCAGATCGTCGTGCCCGCTCCCGTGGAATGTAAATTTTTCATTACACTGGAAACTTCGTCATCGTAGCCTGGGGAACTCTATTTCTCACGCTTCAGACTTGTGGCATCCGGTTTTTGCGTACGACGCTTCAGTTACCACGTAATTGTGCGTCACACAGTGGTTCGAAATCCATAAATTCCGGAAAAAATACGAGCACCAACGTTTGAACTCCAGTTTCAACAAAATTGCTATCCCGGAGTTTAAAGTCGCCACTTACAGATTTCAAGTTAAAATAACTAGAAACGAAATGGCCGATTCAAATTTCATGCTACGTTAAAAATAACTTGAATTTGATAATAATCAATTTTTCTGCGAATGATTAAAATAGCATTCGATTTAATAGGACGGAGTCAATAACTTCCAAACTAATATTTGTAACTAACTTTTGACCGATCCTGTACGATATTAATTTATACTATTTTTGAAAATCAATCATGTTATTACAGGTTTTATTAAGCGATACTTTTCAGCGTCGTGCTTCCTTCTCCGTGTAGATAAAACGATATCAATTCTTCGTAGCAAGTGAACGATTGTAATTAGCAACTATGAATTTGTTGGAATTAATAAAAATTAATATATGTTCAGCTGCGCGGCGTGTAATTGGAAACTGGTCGGAAAGGTCGTTTTAGAATCGATGGCTATAGAATATCGTTGAAGTATTACAAAGTAATTTCCCATTTGGCGGACTTCCTGTGCCAATTATCCGATGTTCTCTTCTCTTTTATTTTACATTTTAATTTGATCCGCGCTCATTGAACCAATATCAGAAAAGTTTCCATTTTCCTTGTACTTGATTCGCGGCGTGAAGTTTGACTTGCCTCGTACGAAAGCGGCCGACAAGTTACACATACTTTGAAATGTATATACAATGATTTAGAAATCTGTGAATACATTCTTATGAACTTTCGAGGCAACTGCGGGATTTATTAATCTCCAGTCCTTCGCGAACTGTCAAAATAGAAATGAAATCAACATCAATTTAATCTTATGAAAGATATGAAATTTCATGTAAAGGGTCTAGCAATTAAGTTTTGTCACCATCTTTTAAGCACTTCCGATAGTGCAAATAAAAAATGTCGTAGACAAAAGTTTATCAGTATTTGGTGAGCTACATGTTCGCATATTTTTAAATTTGAAAAAATGCTTTTTACGTAAAAAAGAAAAGGTCACCTTGACTTTTTTAAATCGCATTATATGTTTTGGACATCATAGGATTGTTGCTGACGTCGAGAAGAATTCGACAGTGTATCATATTATGACCTTGAAATGACTTTGAAATTTTCTGCAAACGTAATTTTAATGAAAAATTATTTTTTACAAGATAAATCAAGTTACTTCAGATGTTCCAACTGCGATCCTTCTTCTATGATGCACAACTCCGCTCTTTCTATTAGATTTTTCGTTGTCGTCAAAATTAGGGCTTCTCTGGAAGTTTTTCTTCCAAAAAGTTAAGATATCGAGCAGCTGTCAAATTTTCTTCGAAGAAGTATGGTCCGATTAAGTGACCATTTAACATACCACACCAAACATTGACACTAATTTTCGTTTGAAAGTTACGATCTCGTGTCCAGTGTGAATTCTTTGTTGACCAATACCGTTGATTTCGTCGATTGAAAACACCGTTATTTGTAAATTTAAATTCGTCTGTCCACATAATTTTCATAAAGATTTCAGAATCCTCTTCATTAGTAGCAGCTAGCCACGACACAAATTCTAATCGCCGCTGTCCAACAGAACACGCAATTCTTGAACCAATATCTTTCGATACTACACAAAAATCAGTAATATTCAAGAACTTCGGAATCGCATATAATGACATAAATGCATGTAATAACATAAACCGAGAAGCCCTAATTATGCCGACAACGAAAAATCTAATACAAAGAACGGAGTTATGTATCATAGGAGATGGATTGCAGTTCGAAGATCTGATGTAACTTGATTTTGATGTAACAAAATTTTCGAGTTTGAGGTCATTTCAAGACATATGATGCGATTTAAAAAAGTCAAGGTGACCTTTACTTGTTTACGTAAAAAGCATTTTTTCAAATTTTTAGAATATGCGAACATGTAGCTCACCAAGTACAGATAAACTTTTCTCTACGACATTTTTTATTTGCACTATCGGAAATGCCTAAAAAATGGTGATAAAACTTAACGGGTATACTCTGTATACCACAATTGAATTGTAAAATGGTTACAAATATTTTCCTGTGAGATTTTGCGCTGCATTTTTAAATAACAAACCGAGAATAGTTGAGTTAATTACTACTTGTCCTTCATACATGATCGTAACACGCATAAAGGAAAATGGAACATTGAATATTGTAAATTGTAAATTGCATGAAAATATTCGTACCCCTTCAATTGTCGACTTCAAACAATTAATTTCTTTAAACGGCAAACGCATGGAAATTCCTTTCAATAAAAATCTGTTACGATCGATACCAACTTGATTACGAAATGACAATTTAATGTAATAAAAATACCAATTATGCGAACAAACGTTCTATAGAATATTCAAAGGTTTAATTTTCATTTACAATGCACAAGTGGAATCATAGATGAGAATTTATAATTCTCATCATAATAAAGCAATTGTTTCTAACAAATTACTTCGATGAATTATTTCAAAAACAAGCACAGACCTATTGTCCTATTAAATGATTCTGATCACCCGCATTACTATACTGTCAATGTATCTTAAAATATTGAGTTCGATGGGACAGGCGTTGAAATTTTATTTTTCCTGAGCAAAAAATAGCCTACAACAACGTTGCATGTCTTAAATCGTTTTTATCTCACTGCTCTATTTTAAATTCCAGCCATCGACTACAATTGTACAGGTTTGTTCTTCTATTTCTCGGACGAGAGCAACGGGTGAGAGTACATTTTATCATGGTGGCAACTCCAAAAAAGAAAAATTAAAGATTCCTGACGAAGCTACGAATTTTTTATCATTTTTTGACATTTTTACCAAGAATAGTATTGCCACAGTACTTACGCAATTGTGCATATATTTATATACCTATACTTATAACTAGAAATCGAAGCAAACAGTTATTTATTGTTTGAAACAATTGTGCTCGGACTTTATGTTTAATTTGGGAATGTATTTGTTCCCATGGAATTTTTATAGAAATAAATGTTACGTAGTTTACGTTTAAATGTTACGTTATTTTTAAGGGATCAGTGTTTAGATGGGCACATCAATATGGACGAGCATAACGTGTTAAAAGTATTGTTAAGGGTCCTCTGATTGGAACAAACATCCTCCTTCTTACTTCGATTACATTATTGTGATATATTAACATTTTTAATTTGAAAAAAATATTCTGATAAAAAGAAAGAGTTTGAGAATTAGTATAAATTTAGAACAAATCAAATTAAAATCAAATAATTCGTTAATTAATTCATGAATGAACAAGATAGTTTAATGGTACAGTAATTGGGACAAGTATGCTATATTGTCTCTAGCCCAATTTTATCCCGGGCCCCGCAATATGTAAGAGCGGCTATGAGCAAGATAACTCGCCTGTACCATTTAATTTTTTCGCCCTGGAAGTTTTTGCTTCTCCCCGGCCATACTCGAAACGGAACTTCTCCCAATTGCGGCTCTCGTGCAGTGCGGAGGAGAGTCGAAAGAATCGAACGGACGAGCAGGGCGGTCGATTGCTTAACGATCCAGAAAACTAAACAACGATCGACGTGGACAGAGTCCGTCCCGAACAAGAGCCATCTCGCGTGAAGGAGAAACCGAGCGATTTTTCGATGCGCTAAGATCGGGATAAGCCGGCTCCGGGATTGACCCATCACCCGATCCGAGCCTTAATTGTTCGTGAAATGAATTAACGGCTCGCATGCGATGCACTTTAACTTATTCGCCGTCAGCGTTTACCTATCTAGCCTCTGCAGCTGGTGTAAAATATGTTGCTTCAGCATGAACAACTTCTCATCAATGCGGTGGCAGCGCGCCTTGCCTCGCCTCGCCTAACCCAGCTACCATACCGACCCCACCCAACCCTCGCAATTTACTAATGAATATCGAAGTCTGTTGTTCATTGGCAAATCCGATTTGGCGTCAAGGAACTTGCGAAGCACGAGACCGAAACGCGAATATTCAAGGAGAAAAGTTTCGTCGTTGTATTGCAATCAACCACCCACCTCTTCGTTCTCGAACCCCACTGTGTACACCCGCCTTCCGCCGGGCTACATGCTTTCCTGGAGCAAAACGCTAAAACAAGATTATGTAATAGTACCGATAATCGTCCCTTTCCGAAAGGGCCAACTCGCGGAAACCCTCTGCCAAATGGCGTTTGTTGTGTATCCGGAATTCATTCACGATCGGGGACGAGAGTTATCGTCGCGGAGAAACTTGTTTTCTTTTGTTAAGGAGGCTACCTGTTTCAATGTAATGGAAAGTTTTATCATTCTCTTATCGCGTGAGAATAATATAGTTTAGATGCGTAATATATAACCCTATTTTTAAGGAATTTAAACTTAAGGATCCTTAAGGAAGGGTTACATCCTCCAAAGGTTGATAAATAAGAGAAGTTTATCGATTTTGCTTATAAATAAAATTATGTTTCCTTACGACGTCAATATATCCATCTTATTATATTCTCTGCAAATCGAGATAAATATCTTAACCAGTTAACTGTAGAGTTTAATTTTAAAGATAAGAAAGAATTACATTTTTATTCGATAAGAAATTAATAATTCATTAACGTCAACCGCATCGCAATAGAGTTTAGGATTGACGTGTATACACGTCGAACGCAGCTAACTGGTTAAACTAGAAGGACATAACAGTTATTTTCCCAGAGCCATTTGTATTGAGTTATGTAGCCTCTTAAAAAGGTACAGTAAAGTCTTGATCTAAGCCGAACAGAGCTACACAATCTTAGTCAATTCGCCTATCCCCTCCACTAGGGGACATACCCCGCGACGGGCCAAGAAGCTCGAGCTGCCTCGGTCGCCGAGCAGTGTGAAGTGTAAACATGCCGCGTAATCCGATACCGGGTCAGGTATTTCGGTGCGAACCACTAATAATTCAATTACAAAACTTTTTTATTTTTAATTATTTTTTTATACGACTTTCACCAACTTATGCATAGCTAAAGTCACATTCTGATTAAAGTCACATTAAACACTATATAATTTGAACTGTATTTAGTGGTTTAATTGAGGATATATAGTGTGAGTTTGGCCGTGGTTACAAGCGCTGTCCTTTTCTACATATGATGCGGTTGACACGGTCACAAGAGAATAGTAGTCTTACACGATCTATGTCACAGCAGGGACCTGAGAATTTAAGCTCAATCCTCCTCTTTTCAACGTAGTGGAAAATTTTATCTTTTCTTTTATTACTAAACCCTCGCGTGTGCAACCTATACCCAATAATAACTCTTAACGGACCAAGTCGCCATACAAGCGGCATGGCACTTTTACTTACTGAGTCCAATGCCGTGTATATGTCGGAAAAAATAAAAAAATAAAATATAAATATTTTCCTGTCTATACTTGATATAAAAATGTTGACTCCGCAGTTTCTCTGCATATGAAAAATAGCTTGGACCTAGTGGTAAGTAAACTTGAAATAATTTAATGGTTAAATGATGTTTCCTTCGGTAACAATTTCGTTTAAATAGAATAATCATTTCAATAATCATTTCAATTATACCTCTCATTTGTTCGATCGGCTGTGCTGATAATACTCCATAAAATTACTTTAACACGTATCGACGATAAGTGGTGTCGTTTCGGCTCCAGAAATCGATGTTTCGTAGGACCTATTCCCCCTCCTCTCCACTCTCTCTCTCTCTCTCTCTCTCTCTCTCTCTCTCTCTCTCTCTCTCTCGCAGTTTCATCGAAACGCAGAGCCGAATGGTTGCAACTTACAAACTTCCTCGAAGTATTTATTAAACGCGTGGTAAGCACTTAGACTTCGAAATTAGTTACAACTCGGGCCGATGTTTTGCGGGAGTAGCCTGATCGTTTACGGATCACGTCTGACTGGCGAAATTAGCCGGCTTGATTTCGCAGGTCTCATCAGCCACATAATTATCTAATTCCGTTGAACGATGTGCTCGGCTGTTTGACACGGGAACTGTGCCAACGTCGTCACGTCGTTCGGTATTGTACCCGCGGCCGCTGATAGACGTCGTAACCATAATCTATAAGGTCCTAAGAATATGCCACGAACGTGTCACTGGCTAATTAACATCGGAATGGGCAGGGAAGAGCGGGCGGCAGGTGCGTTTTCATTGCTGCGGCAATAAATTCAGGAAGCAGATAAGCGCTTATCGTGGTCTTTCGCCAGCACCTATCTGCAGGAGAACGGTTTCTCTATCCTCGGAGCGGACGCGGTGGACAAGGACAACACAGGGCACCCATCCACCTGATAAATGACTCATCGATCAGCGCGTCCGACGCCGCTGACAATGAGATTGTATAGATCGAAAACCGGCCGCCGGCGAAAACGTCGATTTGATACGGAACGTCAATGCTCACCACTGACCGTGACCGTCCACGGATTACCAATTGTCAATTTTATTTAAAAGTCCACCTGTCCGGGCTGCCTAATATCGGCGTTTCATTCGATACACCTTACGACTGACGGATTACCTTCGACGCTTGAACTAATCTGACGTCTATCAGCGTTCGCTTTATCAGCGGCGGACCGTTAATTTTTGGGTCCTGGGTTAACACTGTTCGGGGGCTTACCTAATTAACCCAAATTTACTCAAGTACGTTTCGGCGTACTTGAAAAGATTTTTTAGAAAATCTTTGCTCTGTAGAATTTTTATAATGTTTCCAAACACGTTTAGAAACTCGTCGGGGTGCAAGGACGTTCGAATACCAGAGGCTCACGGACTACTCCCATTTCCGGCTTTTATTTGACAATAGAGGTCGACCTTCGAATAATAGAAATTTTCTGTTTTTGTACATAGTTTAGGTGAACCATTTATAGTCACTTCAACTGTTTTCGTATGATACACTAATATACATATATAATTCACGAAAAAATAGGTCCGCAAAATTGAAGAATATATCAGTGCAGTCCCAAGTATAGAGACAATCAAAACATTATAACATACACATTGTTTGAGATATAGTAATTTAAAAAATTGCTGCATCATCGAATAAGATCCTTTTGCACCATTTGTGGCCACAGAAGCACCATTTCTCTCTAGCCATGTTTCCATTTGTGAGGATCCAAGAATTGTAACTTTTAATTTGAACAAGTCATTATTTCTGAACAAGTAATACAATAAACCACTATTAATGGTATAATTCTAAGAAATATATGCTATATAAAATAATTGTCAAATACAATAATTAGTTGTTTCCTTATTTGTCGTATGCTAAGCACTGTTTTTAAGAATATGGAAAGGTATGAAAGATTTGCAAGTTTACGTACGTTTCTTAAACCAAATAAAAGAATGAGTTAGTAAAACAATTTTCTATCGGTATTCAGTGTTTATGCATCAAACAGAAATTAGATAAAAATGAAAGGTTTTCAATTAATAATTTTTGTATATTCCAAATGGTGTAACAATATTCCTAAATTCGTCTCCTATCGTCACAGTTTCGTATTTCTTCAATTTTCATCTGTGTCATGAATGAATAATGTATTTTGTAATTGCAATAAGTCATCTTTTAGATTTGAAAACAAATTCTTGGTAAAAGAAAATAGTTTTATGTTGGTCGAGGAACTCTGAAAGCTTTGATCGAACAGCTTTACAATATCGCTAGCATCATCGCTCGTTAACATAAATTTGTACTATGAGGAAAAGTAACATATAAATCCTTTAAATGGAGGATTACAGGATTAAAGGATTATTACAATAACATGCGCAAGGGTACCTTTCGTTAGATTTATACATCGGTATGAACCATTTTAGTAAAAACCGCAATGCGACTTCAAAGATATCAATGATAAAGTCACATCCGCTAGAGTTCGAAAATCTTAAATAGACAGTTCATTAAATTAATATCAGGAGTTCATTAAATTAATATTGGACGTGAAAGTGCAGCTTTAGGTTTCTCTCAGAACGAAAGCGCAATTCAGGACTTTGAAAATATTATATTATATTATATATTATATATTATATTCTAGGCCTATGCCGGAGTCATTTCTGACCCATGGCGATATTTCTCTACAGCTTTCTTTCGATATAAGGCGATTGCTCGGAACCGGATTTCATCGTATTTCGGATGAAGAGGAAGAAGGGAGAATAGCTGTTTTCTTATTTCGAAATAAAAAGTGTCGTCTTATATCGAAATAAAATTGTACACGATGGCGGCCGCTCGAGATTTCCCTACCGCCACGGGCCACGAACAGTGTCGTCAGATCAAGACTTGTTCCCCTACTCTTATTTCCCCTTCTATCGCGCTATGCCCTGCGCTCCCGCTGCGGCACGGTCACGTGACGCGTTTTAGCTCCATCATGCATACGCCGGTACTGGCAGAGAGAGGGCCATTTTTCCCCTCAATTCGTGCTCCTTCCCCTCATCTGGCGACAATGGTGACGAATGACTTCGGCATAGTATACGGAGCATTAAACGAAGCCTATAACGTGAACCAAATGGAAGAAATTCGACCATGCCTTACGGGCAGGGACTTTTTTTCTCGCAATTAATTCGATGAATAAAAATCCAAAGAATCTTCTGAATAATTTGATTTGTAACCTTTTTGCATTTGCTATCCTCATTTTGAATCGGTTACCCTGATAAAAATTTGCTTAACGCGAAGAGCGGGAGAATGCGTAGCACACGATCATAAAAATGTAACAAGATATTCTCATTACGCTGTTCTTATGGCTATACATTGAAGACGATCGAACTTTTTCAAAATAGAATCCACCATTTTCAGTGCTCGCACTTTGTCAGATAAAAATGGCGCGTTTAACAGCGTTCTATGACGTGACCCTATGGAGGTTCATATCCAAGTTAGTGCATGTGAAAACATGATGGAAACTGTCGTTTTACACGTTGTCTGCACCAAATGGGCAGTAGTTACTGCCGTAACTAAACTCCCGTACGTTGTTTGTTTCATAACTACTGCAAGATGATTCTAAGCCGGCGTCAGAAAATTTATAAGCTTAATTTGTCTGGCAAAGCTGACGTGAACGCAGGTTGCCCATAGTTGATACGGAAAGTAGAACGACTCCGATTCGAAGGCATCTAAAATTGTACAGAATTGTGAAATATTCATGAATTCCTCTGGAATGGATATAGGGGGTCTAATTAGTAATTCTGATATTTTATATGAAATCAATATTGCAACATCGACCGTATATTTGATATTAGATATGAAACTTCTCTTTAAAGCGAGAAATAGAAGCTGAGAAATTAAATGTACAGTTTGAAATCAATGTTAGTAATTGTATCTAAGCTGTTTATTATTAAACAGTTGCAACGTTCAGGTTTAAACATTATTCTCATCGCTAATATGTGGCAATTTCTAAAAATCTATGACAAAATCTAGAAATGATGATACTGACAGGGGAAATTTTATTTTATTTTTTAAAAAATCACTTCTGTTATTGATAACTAAAAATAAAGATTTCTTGCAAGAGGTATTAGAAGGAAATACGTTCAATCTTAGATCATTAATCTTCGTGAAATACAGGCGCCCTTCTGAACCAGCGAATTCCTCGTCTAATAACTTTGTTTTTTGGCATTTTCTCGTAAAAATGTACAGGATTATAGAGTAAAAAGTAAAAAATTTCTGGGTTGCCAAAATGGAGTTAAGTCAGGAGTCGCGTGAACGGATGAAAGTGTTCTATTTGATATCAAGTTTGTTAAAACATTCGGAAAAAATGTAATCCGTGGTTCCAATCGTTATTCGCGGTGATTACAAAATTGAATCGATACAACGTTATTATGGAATAACAATTCTCTGGTATCGAGAATCCTGAATTTTTCTGCTCGTTGACTTTTTCTAGTTCCCTCCGAGAACACTTGAAAATAGAAAAATTGATTTTTGAACGGGCACAAGCTCTCGACGACTACCCGGCATAGAATGTGGATTTCTCACGTCCAATCCTTTTAGCTTCTAACAGTAATGGCACCTCCTATGTAAATTTTGTTCGGCTTCCATAAGCGCTAAGTGTGCATAGCTCAAATCTGCTTGCCGGAGCGAGTTAATTGAGGTTTTAAGGATTCGAAAATAGAACTGTGAATAGTAAAAGGGTTCCCGTTTGCATCCGCGCGGAGCATCGATCTTTCCGCAGCTGCTCGAAGGTTTCGGTATCGGTTGGCGCATTCGCACGCACCGGCTCGTTTCCGTTGAAAGAGGCGTGCTTTGCTTTCACCTCGCAGCGGGCCTGAACTGTGTTCCGATTCATTTTACAAGGAAATTTTGGCCTCCAGCGACGGCACACATCCTCCTTCCGCGAACGGAGAGCAACTTCGTTGATCGGCCGACATGTTGACACAGCATCGTCATAAATAGAATATCGATTCGAATTTTCGCGACGCTGCACAGTGCGTTGACAATGGACGAAAATAAAAAAATCAGCTTTCATATGTCGATACTTAAACCATTCACGGAAGTGTTCCCAGATATTTGTTACAATGGTATGTAATGATATTAAAACTGATTGAAATTCATTTACGGATTCTGCCAATGTGTTCGTCTCTAAAAAATGAAAACTTTTCATTATCTCCGCATAGAGATCAAATTAATAATCGTTTATATGGTACTGATAAATTGCATTAAGGTTTTAAAAAATACTCTCAATATCCTGTAAAAAATGATGCATGACTCATCTGCCCCAACCTGCCCGTTCATTTTTAACCATTTTTTTTTATATATATATATCAGTGTATGCAGAAAAATTTTACATGGAATAGAGGAGGACAGTACAAATTACAATTGTTCTTCGCAAAGTGTTCTAGTGTCCTGGTGTCAACTTCAAAAATACGTAATCAAAAATACAAATTTCAACTGTAATGTCTAAAAAGGTTTTCAATCTATATCCTACAACTATCGTCTGGAATAGTTTTTCAACGCCTCTGCACTTGTGCTGCGCCGTTCGCATCAGAGCGCGATTGAATTCAACGGTAGGAATGCGACAAAAGGAGAAATGGGGATAAAAGTGTCTAACGTAACGTACATACGTCCCCGCGTGATAAAACTGTGCAACTCACGGGGAACGCGACGTTTCAATGTTTATTTGGTGTCCATCGGACATGTATTTCATGCTCGCGCGACATAAACTCAAATTGTTTTCGCTGAACGGTCGCAAATGCAAATCCGCGAAGCATGATTCCACGGTTCCACCTGCTCGATCAAATATTGGGTTAGCAACTAAATTCGCGACTTTCGCATGTTCTTCAACGTATTTATTTATTAAGATAATACAATTAACAATGTGTAATTGAAATATGCCCGTAATAATGTTTAACTGACTGAGATATTTAATTCAATAACCTTTTTCCATTTCTTGTCTTCAATAAATTTCGTGCAAAATAAATTATTAGCTATGACGGCAGCTTACAGGCTGGCATAGATATGGTTCAAATATGCTCTAATAGAGCTGCAGAGAGAAAAATTTGATTAGATTTGAATATCTGCTTCTGTACAGTGCTCCCTGTACAGTTCTACTGTAAAGGCATTTATTGAAAAAGCGAAGCAACAAAAAATAGACCTTCCTATACCATTCAAATTTTTCCTATACAGATTTGTCCTACCTTCATCCGAGATTTCTAGATTTAATTGAAAGACGTGTAAAGCAAAAATAAAGTAAAAATAATTTCGCTTAAAACACTCGTGCTCACTTTTACAGGGGATAAAAAATTATTCGTTCTTGTATGTATAAAAATATCAATCTTAGTTTATATTTCCTCTGACGAACAGAAAATAAAATTTCTTTTACGCTGCTATTTTTCTTTTTTATTTGAGCAATGTTTCCTTTTCGGATTAAACTTATCATCGCATATTGCACTTAATAAATCTAATTTTTCTTGACATCTTTAATGTATCGAGTCGATTTTAAATTGATTTTTACCAAATGTTAATATCATTTAATTTTTTTTAGATTGAAAGCAAACGTTATCTTCGTTTTATTATTATTTAAGCGTTAGGGTAAGCGCAGACTTACGATAAGTATGGTATTTGTTTTGCAGCCAGCAAATTATTAACGACAAAGTAGCTCCGATGAGCACAATCGCGAAAGAAATCGTAAGGCAAGGGGTTAACGGAGCACAAATACAGCTTATTGATCGCGAATGTACCAACAACAAGAATGAAGCTTATATCTCGTTTATTTTCGATGTCTCCGTGCATAAAGATGCATAATGTACAACGCTTCGGTAACACTGAGTACTTGAAACATTCGGATCCGGATTGTTATTCAACTGCATGCAGCTTGTTTTAATGTAGTTTACTTAAAACCTGATATCATTCGTATCTTCCATCGTTCACTGAATTCTGGTTAATTGAAGTCGAAATCGTACACACGCCTCGCCGTTGAAAAATCAGTGGCCGTAATGACAGCTTACAAATACAATATTAATAGCGGAAAACCAGGGCGAGTTATACTATTTTTGTGTATATGCGTTTCCAATTTAAGTAATTCTCGCTCGCAAATGATTAACTTCAGCAGATACTGGAACTTTAGAGTGGCTAAAACCATTGAAAGCAGATTTCTAACAGAATTTTTTGAAATTCGAGAAACTGACATCGCCACGAGCGTTCGATCGACTAGAAGCCATTCACTCAGGATTTCAGTATATGTTGGTATTAACAATATCTTTTCACAAACTTCAGACATGTTCTTTTTAAATATGTATATTTTCTGAGAACGTGTGTGAAAGATTTCTTAGGAAGTATCTAAAAAATGTATTTAAAGTTTATGACTTCTTACTGTCGTCTAATCGCAGAACGTTGCAAAGTGGGTCGAAATTAATGTTTAAAAAAGCATATCCGAGAGACATGTTTTATCGAATATCTTGGAAACTTGTAGAATTGACAATCGTGTCTCCTACACGATATCTGTGAAAAATGTTTCTTCCATATATCGAAAGATTGCTGGAAATATGGTTGTTTTTAATAGATAATTATATGATATTTGGTGGACTATTTTGGTACAAGTCTCATAAAACAAAATAATTAAAAACAAAAAAGTTTTGTCATTGGATTAATATGGCCACGCCGACAAGCTGGTGCCGACTGTATTGGTCACTCGGTTCAGCGCTGGCGGCAAAAGGTAAAGGAATCTCGAAGAATCGTTTTCCTACACGAGATCTGTGAAGCGTCGGACCCGAGACGATCACTTATATAAGCGTGTCGACACTGTAATTGGAAGTTGGTCCGTCACGGAACCTGTTAAGAACACTACTACACAATTTCCGACGAGTAAAGCGTTAAGCAATATTCGTAGCTGGTTGACAGAACGAGTGGCTCGATCACGTCGAAATGATTCACTAACTGTTCGAAGGTTCGATATGAATTTCCAGTCATTGATTACAGGGCGAGCCGGAACTCACGGAACACAATTAGTTCATTGACAGCTTAGAATGCCTAGAACCTCGAACGGATTAGGATCAAAGCCGGGAGTCCTGTTTGGGTGGCACGGGCACCCTTTAACGTCATCAGATTTGTGAATTGTTCCCTCTGTCGATCGTATCCTTTCCCGTTCTCGTATCGCAGTCAGTCAAGGAGTGACTCTCGACCTCCCGGCACGGAGACCTTATCAAAGCGAGACTTCGTGCCTCGCTCCGTTAGTCAATATATTCACTAATTAATCTGATTTGCCTCGCCGATACACGGTTCGGCCGCGGATCTCTGTCAACATGCGCGCACACGCATTTCCAGCCTTCTGTCGTCACGAACTTATGCTTAATCAATTCCCGTGCTGCCGTGCCACGCCATCCGTCAGCCTTGGGTTAATGTACGGTGAACAGCGATGGCGAGACCTTCATGTTGCCACTCCACAATAATACTGCCACTTCCGAACCCTTTCAGCCGATCAAGATGTGACACTCACGGAAAGAAATACTTCGCTCGAAATTTTAGCACATATCCGACCGCATACACCACCACTAAAACTAATCGTTCACCGCCAACCACCAACAACGAATTACTGGTATTAGGTTGGTGACAAAATAATTGCTATTTTCCTTCTTGAATTTCGAAGCTACGGAGGTGGACCAAAATATGGGAGGTGTACCAGATTCCACCTAAGTCCGGCTAAGGTCGGCAGTTCGGCTAACTCCTTTATAACGACATTCGAGAGATAGAGAATTGTTATAAATATATGCGATTACGTTTAAAATCACGCAAATACGTGCTTTTAAGGCAGAATTTCGATCATAATTATGTTCTATCATTCGAACATCGATGATTCGACTTTTCCATTATTAAATTACATGCTACGGATATGCGCCTGTCAAACACAAGCTAGCATAGTTAACACTGTATACCAGTATGGAAGGTAATGAGGAAGTATTTTCACCGGAAGGCGATAATGCGATTCCATGAAATTTAGATGATATGTCATTATGTAGAAACTGTAGTAAAAGCAACGTGCGTGTGCTGTAATGCATAAAATACGTGCGAAGAAACTAATATCGAAAGTATTGAAACTTAATTTTCCAACCCAGAAAGATACAGAATATAAGAAAAAAAAAAAGAAATATCAGATAGTCTAACAAGTTATTGGTAATAACTAGACAGCGGATCTTTTTGCAAAATGAAATTGTTCTACCTGAATTGTAACAAACTAAAGTGAAATAGAAATTTATTTTCCTTCTTTCTTCTAATGTTTCTACTCTTTTAAATGAAATCTATTCATTTTTGTTATAAATGCATAAAATCTCCTGTCTAGTAAAAACTAATGCGAATGGGAAATGAGAATTTGCCAAGTCTATTATGAGAAACAGAAATCAAATAAAAATTAAATTCTCCTTTGAGTAATTTTAACAAGGAGAAAGTAGTGTAACAAAATTCTCGAGTTCTTTTACAGTCTATACAGTTTTGTACTTTCATTATGTTCGTTTTCGTCATAAATGCATAAAATTTGAAGTATAACCATTAGTGTTCTATAAATGTTTTCCTATTCCCTATAACCTGTTGATTGATACACGAAAGACTAATGATTATGATTATGATGATGATGTGTACGTGCGCGCGCCCGCGCGCGTGTGTGTGTATTGAAGGAGATTCATATTACTTACAAGTATTGCCAGCTACCAGCATTTGTTTTCGCAGGAACGTCCACAATAATAATAACCTACTAACCGTTTGCACTCGAAGCTATTTTAAGTCCAAAACGAAACATTTCTTCCGACCTAGGATATTTACCTTGTATAATTGTTTTCCTTCATGTTATATATACGAAAATGACGCAATTTACTCGTACAATACTGAAGTATTTAGTGATTTATTAAACACAAACGAATTTAATAGTCTGAAAAATATTTTGAATAATGATATAGCCTTACAGTCGCCATTCGAGTGCTAAGGGTTAAAACACACAGTGCCTTCTTGTGAAACATGTAGAAAAATATGGCCACGGTAATTTCAAGTAATGATATGCACAAAATTAACTAAATCTTCTTATCGTGAAATATAAAGTTATGGTCGTCACATAGCATGTGACGCTGCTAGCGAACGTGCTAATTATTTTCCTGCGAATCTGCCCGAGAATTTTGAACAGACGAGATCGAATTTGCGAGAAAGACGAATCGGAAACGAGAGATCATTTCCTATATAAAAAAGTTAATCGAGACACCGCGTGGGAAACGTCCAGAATTTTCCGGACGTTCTAATATTCCAACTGAAACTACGAATGTCCGGAGGTGATGTTGAAACATGTGACCCAGATTGAATAAATTGAGATAAATTTTGACAGGTGCTACAGCATTAAGTGTTCCGGTATAGTAATACAGAGAATAATTAATCGAACCAGTAAAGCACGCAGTATTTTAACGGTTCAAGTACTACCGTCGCATTCGTGCTAGATCAATTTCAAAGTGATACAGTTTGCATGTCCCATCGATAGAGGACCGGACAATTTGAAACATACAGGCTTTCGATAATTAGCAGTCGGCTAATTAATTCTAGGAGCACTCAGGCTTCATTATTGTCTCCTTTAGACACAATTGCGTCATAGGCAGCGCAGTCAGTTGAAGCACTTAAAGCAGCAATCTTCTTACATAATTAATTCAATGTGCGACATACACCGGAATTACAGTAAGTGCTGCTACATGTATCTCGACTATACTGACAAATGTACATCAATACTGCTTCTTACGAGCCAGGGAGTTAACCCTCCGTATGCTATGCCGGAGTCATTCGTGATCTGTCGCAGTAGTGGTGGGGATAAGCTTGAGCAACCGTCAATATGTACAGTTTTATTCTGATATAAAACGACGCTTTTTATTTTGAAATTAGAAAATTATTTCTTCTTCTTTTTCTTCATCCGAAATACGACGAAAGCTGGTCCCGATTCATCGTCTTATATCGGAATAAAACTGTACTATTGAAATAGCAGAAGTGAGGCAGAGTGGGATACAAGTCTTAATCTGGCGACATGGGGTAACGGTGGTAGCTCGAGCATATGTGTATTAGTGAAATATCGGCGTGGGTCAGAAATGAGTCCAAGGGATAAAGTAGACACATGCAGAAACTAGAGCCAAAAACCTTCTCTTTCTATCTAAATAAATAAATTTTCCTGCGAGTTTGGCTCGCATGAAACAGTCCCCGAATATGGTAACCTGCACAAATATTGTTCACGAATATCAGAGAGTTTAGTGTACACTATAAATAGTCAGATAAAATCCTCTTAGAAATTACCTCGCTGATGTGAACATTTCTAGTCGATTACTTTCTATAATTCACTACGTCGAAATATCATTACGTCGCCGCAAGGTGGCGTTATCAAGTACTTTTGCAAGGGGTTGCCAAACTTCATTTTCACCCGCGGGTAGTTCCCGAGGAACTAACGTAATCGAGATATCATAAGATCTCGGATCCGTCGTTCACGGTTCTGAACGAAATTTTCCCTCGGCACGGCTCGTTGGATGATTAACAGAACATAATTACGTGTAGACTGCGGCTCTCTGTCGCGAAATAAAAATTCTTTGCTTGAATTGCAACAAATTGGAACGAAATAAAAATTAATTTACTTCAAGCGAGTTGCGTTCTTCAAACGCCTTTAACTATGTTCATTTCACGAATTCAACCGAATCTGTTTTGCAGTGATATTCTACGACACTTATACTCACAGATAATGAAAAACAAAAAAAAACAAAAAATCGACATTGTGAAAATGAAAAACCAGAAGATTAAGGATCTTCACACTCGGTAGTTCCCGGAGCTGTCGCGATCGAGATATCATAAGTTCTCGGATGCGTTGTTCACGGTTCTGGACGAGATTTTCCTGGGCACAGCTCGTTCCTCGGGGGGATAATTTTTCGGCGAGAGTGTAACCGGAATCGAGTTTTGAAGTAATTGAACCGCTAAACGTAGCCCCGCCAGAATTTCAAGGGAGAACGGCCATTGTTATTCTGCGGGCGAGCACAATACCTCCCCCGTTATCGAGGAATTAGGCGGTGGCACGCGAAATTGAACAACAGGATATTCTCAGCTGCCGGTGATAAAATAAGTCAGAAAGATCACGCTCGCGGGCCCAGGATCCCAGAGACAGGACCAACCACCGCACCCATTGTCTTAATTCGCGAGGCTCAAAAGATTTCCGGTTCCATAAGTTCCACCGCGGAGTTAATCGGGTCACTGGAGGAAGACCAGAAAAAGGACGTAGGAAGGAGGGACATAGAAAAAGCTTAGCGAAATACATGTATAGTTATTGCCTCGGAACGGTTAGTATATGAAGTTTCCATATACTGTGGATTCTACATAAGCTCATGTAATTCCAGTGGATACAAAAAGGAGTTAATTACCCACTACATTTCCGATTCTCGAAAATTTGTCGATTTCACTATTTCCCCTATATGACAATTTCCCCATGAAACTAAAGGTACGATTTTGTTTGATCGATTTATTGAGCTTTACATGAAAGTAAAATCGTGCTCAAGTAAAAAGGTTAATTCAATGATCATCGTTAAAGTACTTTTGCAGCTTCTGTTCTTCGAGATTGTATTGCCTAATATAATATAATATGTACAGTAAAATGATTAGTATATGTAAAATCACACGTTTGTAACACGATTAAGCAGGTTGTATTCCATATCTAACACCAGCCAAATATATCACGGTTCCTCGCAACCTTATTTACTGTTACTCTATTAAGTGACTTTCAAAAGAAAGAAAATAAATCCGTAGGTTCTCCATTACGATAACGCGCCGGCTCGCATGTCAATTCCTGTGTCCGAACTTTTCGCACATTTTAACGTGATCGTTCTTGATTAGCCTCCATGTCTATCCGTCGTAGCTCCGGAGTCATTTTCACTCTCAAAGATCAAAATGTAATGCAGGGAGGATTGCGTCGAAACAATAAACCGGGAAACGACGAGAGTTCTGGAAAGCGTTATACATGAAAACTTTCAGTGCTCTCGTGAGCAATAGAAACGCCACTGGAGGCAATGCAGTGTATACAATAGGAAGAAGGACTACTTTGAAGGGAATAACATCGATTTAGAAGAAAATTGAAGCAACGAATTTGCTTGATGAGATGTTATGGGGCACGGAGTAGTATTTTACCGTGCCGTGCAGCTTTAGCGGAATGATTTACACGCAACATTGTCGTCTGGCCGCGTTTGAATTTCGAATGCAAGGGCAGCGTTTAAGCCCGGCCGGGGACACGGTATTTGTCCGACAACGACATAATTATCGTCAGTTTAAAATTCTCCCCGTGACTGGTCCGTCGGCGGTGCATTCTTTGGATATTTCCCCGGACGCCGCACGCGCCCCGGTTCAAGGTGCTATGCACCGCACGTAAGCTGCGCGTCGACCAACTTCATCTTGGTCCGGCTGCATCCGCGATGCGACTTCCTCTCCGGTGCAAAACGCGACGAAGAAATCACTGGCTGGCTGAGATTGTTTTCCAATTTGGCCCGGATATTATTTATAGGACTGCCCGCGACCGAGACACTTCCCGGTAGCGCGGGACCCTATTGAATTCCGATAGCCCTTAGGACGACGGATAAAATGTTATGTCCCCGCGATTTCTTTCTGATAACAACCGGCAGGACGATCTTCGCTGCTGCACTATAAACATTTGTACTTCCTCTGTATGGTCATTGCACCTGAAACCAGAAAATAAAATAATACGAGGCAGGACCACGACTTTCGGACTTTTACAGAAAAGAAGAATTCGCTTCCTAACCTTATTTTATTGAATTCGAATATTTTTCTATCTTTTGGATGCAGTCTCGTGTAGACGCTGCATAACATAACCATATATTCTATATGCCATACATACCTTGCATGGTTTAAATAAATAAATAAATAATAATAATAATAATTCAATCATTTTCATAAATTTTTCAAATTAATGGTACCATGCGTTAGAATTTGTTTTTCCATTGTTTCAGCTACTTCTTTCGTCATACAGAGCAATTTTTTATATAGTCTTAATTTCTAATTCGAGCCCTCAGTCATTTATAAAATTACATTTCATGTATTTCTTTTTATTCAATTTTGTAAATTTAATTTGTAAATTGTAATTCAATTTATTTACTGATACTACATACGAAAAACAGATGTTCATTAACAGTGGATTCCTACTCTTAATAATTTAAATTAATTGAAAATGACATAACGGATTTCGTTAAATTTTCTGATGTTCTCACTGTTTCGTATTTTGTTCATGCCGTAAATGCATCATATCTACAGCTTAATTATGATGTTATTGCTGGTGCTGGTGAGTTTTGATACAAAACGTTATAAAACTGTTTCTACCTGTTAAATGCGATTTATTCGCTTACCATAGAGTCGAGATGAAGCTTTAACAAATATAAAATGAAAGATCTATTTCGTTTATGCTCGATGTTTTGTAAAAAAAACTATTTGCTGTTTTCAAACATTTTTTTTAATAAAAATAATCATTCATATTTAAGAAAGTAGATTGTATATTCTATTCAATAAAGCTAAACAAAACTATATCGATGCAAAACTTCATCATGTTCACCGTTCTCCAAATAAAACACTATTTTTAAAATTAACGGCGACGAACATTTTATTTAACTTTTATTATGTGCACGCTTTAAAACAGCGTCGACCGTTATTCATCGTTTAAAATAATTTTTTAGCCAGCGATGCTGATGAGAGGGTGGTTTTTAAAAATTGTGATACGTGCGTACGCTACGTAAATTAAATTGTGCTTTATTGCTTGTTAGACGTATATCAAAAAATATTACACTACTTCGATGAAGTCGCTTCACTTCGAAAAACTCATGCATACAGTTTGCCCGAAAAGGATGGTGATGAAACTTCGAAAAATGAAAAGCCATTCTGGAATATCTCAACGAGCGTTTTATGGAGAAGAGAATAAAAGTTTTAATGTGAAAACGAAACGGAATTGTAAAAATAAATGAAAACTAGAATTGCTCGTAAAACCTGATGTAAATTGCAAAGATATGCCACAATACTCTACATCGAAACTGCGCATAGTGGTCGCCAACATCGTTTTTGTAGTTTTACAGTTTAATTTACACACTGAAACGAAATAAACAGAATTAATTTTCGTCCGAATGGATTTCGGTATACACGTAATGTTTATTAATAGAAAAAAATTAGTTGTCATCCGTCAACTTATTTGGTCTGTTTTTATATAATTTTCAAAAACCGTCCAATTTATTAAAAAAATTTTTCAGTTCGATATGGAAATAGAGGATATTGAATATTTTTAGCTAGAATATCTTCCACTGTGTAAATTAAATAAAGAATAGGTAAAAACTAACTTTCGTAATTTATTGTTTGTTGAACAAAATAGGTGTACTGCTTCAATGACAACAATTCAATATACAACATGTAAAAATAAACTTTTACCGTCGACTATATTAATTCCATATTCTTTGATATCATTATTAGTTGAAATAGTATTCTGTTTTGGGATATATGGTATGAAGAATAATTGTTTCAACTACTTTTTCATGCTCTTAAACTCATTCTTGGATATACAAAAATCAATTATAATATCGACGAGCATTACTTTGAATATTTATAATGTACGCAGTAAGTTCACATATCATTGCAACAATTTCATCGAATTACTGGTTTTGAAGGTCATCTGAAGGTCATGATTCCAGCATACTCAAATGTATTTTTTCATTCGTTACAAAATGCAATAGGGAAAAAATACACGTTTCCCAGGTACAAACACCAATGACCTTGAAAAACACAGAAAATAGCTGAGACACCTTGCATGCTAGCTAGTTGTTTTCTATTATTTGTATTCTTATCTTCACTTTAGCTTCACGAAATATTTTATTTAGTAAAAATATAATTAGCTTCTACTGTTCTGTAATGATGGCTATGGCTGTAATTCTTAATAAAACTACGATATGTGAATTCATATAATATGCTCTTTATACGTTGTCGAATAAATGAAAACGAACATATACATATAAATTTAATTGTACTTTTATTTACAGTCGAATTCGTTTTTAAATAAATAAGAACGTGATGGGTAAAAAAAGAACTGAAAACCGCCTTAGGGTTAAACTGAGTCGAAAATCGGAAATGTCGTGTATCAATATCTTTTGGAGCCACTGTAATAGTCGAGTAGCGCCGGTATCTGTTTTCGCCGACCGGGGCATAATTATGGTGCCGCTAAACGTCGCGAAATGAATCCTTTGTCGCAGCCGGTGTGTTGCGAACCCGGTTTCGCCGTGCAGCGGAAAGCGGTCTTAAAGGTAACATTCGAAACCTGCGTCGGTAATTACGATTTTCTCGTGGTGGTTCCCGTAAAGCCGCAATTATTATGGTACAAAGGGCGAGCACGGATAAGTGGGATCAAAACGAAGGTCTCGTTAATTCTGATGCTAATGCGTGGAAGGCCAGATTAGATTCCGCATCCTTTTTACGGTGGAACCGGTGATGGAGTGACAGATAACATCAACGGGAACCCGTGCAGCTAGCCGTCCGGTCGAGTTTCTATCACGCGACAATAATTCGTGGGCCTGCGACACCGTGCGAAATCGATGACGCGCCTCCTTCGAACGGTGTTAGGAGAGGGGATCTCTTGAAATATTCCACAAAATTATGTCCAGCGTTGCCACAAAAAGTGTTACCGAGGGATTACATGATGTCACGTTCCGAGAATTGTCCCACCAAAGTATCAATAGCGGGGGTAACTAGCACGAAACGCGGTGTCTGTTTCCCATCCCCACTACTTAAAGATTTCCCCACTCTAAAAAATTCCCTCGATCTGGGATAGACTACACCAGGGGTGACGAACTTCTCCTCGGAAGCCAGAGAACTACCAATACGATAGTTCTCCCATCGTGGAAGAGAACAGCTCTCCCACTTCCGACCTAACCTGTGTGCCAGAGTGATGGGCATCGCGCCTCAGTCTCCTACCTCTGTTCAGCAGTCAAGTAGAGGGTGCAACTTTTCTTGGCCTAAGCCAGAGAGAGAATGGGGATCGGAGTCATAACTAGTCTCGCGAGCCACTATTTCGTCACCCTTGGACTACACTATAGACTCGTGACCTCACACGGTCCTGACTGCAGCATTTCCCATACTTTGTTCCCCTCGATTCCCTCGATCTGGTAACGCTGATTGTGCTACAAGTCGCATATGTGCTTGCCCAACCTAATTTATTGTCGCATAACTGCATGCTGTGTAACGTTGGGGTCGACACAAGGGCAAGAGAGGAGAGCTTCTCGCTTCGCCTAGTCCTCACTTTGAACGCTCACGTTTTGATATTTGTTATGTGGGGGCTCCGTCACGCAGTGCTATAAACCAGTATCGCCAGATTAAGACTTGCCTACTACTCTACCATTTCCTTTCCATGACGTTATTCTCCCATTTTCCGGCGGCGAGCATCCCCACGCTTCCGCTGACCTGGTCACGTGACGCATTTTGTCTCTGTCGTGCATGTGTCACAATGTCACGTGACTAATTCGGTAACGACACACACACACACACAGGGTTGGGGGGGGGGGCTGTATTCCCCTCAATTTCCTCAGTCTTGCGTCCTTTCTGTAGACCTGAAGTACATAGTAGTTGTAACCAGTGTCGCCAGAGCAAGGGAATTGACACCAATTGAAGGGAAGACAGTTACCCTCTCTCCCTACCTGTACCGGATTAGTCACATGACATCGGACACATTGCGATGAGAGACGAAACTTGTCACGTGACCGGACCATGGAGGAAGCGTGAAGGAATAGGCTGGCCTGCATACAATAATTTCCACGTGCCTTCCGAGTCTCTTCTCCTCAGATCCAAACGATAATGGTGGATGAGTTTGGTGTGCCTTAGGAATGGTCGGTAATTTTCTCGAAAAAGTCATTATCGAGGTATATGTTAAAGAACTATTAAATATGGTTATTTATCGTGAATAAATTTCGCACGGACTACGTGAGACGCATTCTACAATAAACGGTATCTATAAATCATGCCGCCTTTCGTCTTCGCGATACGGCATAAAAGCCAGGCTACGAGTGTTGTTTGAATAGAATTCCGTTCAAAGAATTATTGGAATGATAAATGTTCCTTGCTTCGCGAGGAAAACGTGCAAGGTTGAGTTAAAGGTTCTCAGACGTTTCGCGGTTTCTTTGTTAGCGTTTAGCGCATTGATCGCACACTCAATCATTTAATCCTATACACTTACGAAAACGTAATGACAGACAAGCTAAATTGCAATAACGAAAATTTTGCCACCATAAAATACAATACAGTTTATACCAATATGAGACAACGAGATAAAAATGTTACTCGTTGAATTAAAAAGAAAACGAAAAGTTTTTGAAAGGCAGTAACGAAGTTAGTTACAGCTAACAGGTAAACGCTTGAAACACAGGAAAAGGAAGTGTCTATTGCAGACTGAACCTCGTGGGTGTAATAAACTTTTAAGACTAAACCTACCAATACCAGTCGAACGACCGATCCCAAAGTTTTCATTTTCTATTTACTGAAATTGCAGAGATGCTTTCGCGAGAAATGAATCGATACATTTCTATGGCCGAGCACGCATTCCAATAAAAGTCGCGCAAAGTCTAAGTAAATTCGATTCCGTTATTTATAAAGTTTCGCTCTCGTTGGTCGACACGTTCGGTGCTAAACACAATTTTCGCCGAGCAAAAATACTATGGAGGAACAGGGATTTCCTAGATTGTTGATCACTCTAAAATTTGCTTCGACAAGCGAAGACGCCCGAAACTTCCGAGTAGATTCTCGCACGTGAGAAATATCGCAAACGACCACCAGCAGCGAACAGTTCCAGCTCGAGCTAGCAGAAATGAAAAGTAGAGAGCCGGATTGGAGACATCCAGAGAACACCGGTCCCAATCGGATCTCATAAGAAAAGTTGCTTGGCGAAGGGGCCGCCGGCGTCTATTTCAAACATGATCGTCGCAGAAATGAGCGGGGCACGTGGGGCGAAGAGAGCTGAATATGAGTTTCCTCGAAACAATGTTACAGTTTCGGCAATGCGACCTTTATTTCTGGTGTCGCACAGTGGCAAAAAACTCGTCGTCTAGCCGGGAGAAAGTCAGGGAGCTAATAATAACGATGAGCAGTTTTTTTATTAAACGTTTTCCATACGTGTTAAATAAACATTAGACGTACTTCGAAAACTACTTTCAAGCCTAATAGTTTTATCGTTTGTTATGGTAAATAAGCAATTTGAAAAAAAAAATGTTTCTTTTTTTCGTACGCCTGGATGCCTAGTTTACCCCATTGTGTGTCAGTGTGAACGACAGAAGCTTTCCGAGCTTCTCCGTACGATTTTCTCTCGCTCATTTTTCTAAACTCAACTATGCAGATTAAGGCGCGTATGCATTGCATTGTTCATGAACATGATTCCAGGAATGGTTCGGTCGCGCCTCAGAATACGCCGTTTCACGGGTCATCGGGGTGCGCGTATTGATCCCTCGATCTTAGATAGAATCGTTACGTTTATTTCCAGCGGAGGGCCCCGAGCCTCCATCAATGGTAATACGCGGACGTGCCAGGATTCGAAACTCGTATCATCCCTTGCCTTTCCCGCCCCCTGTATCTTTCCCGACCGACCCACCCCCCCTCCCTTGCGTCCCCCTTCGATCCGTTCCATTCTTCCCGGCTAGGGATTTACATAGATCCTTGGGTCAAGCTGCGGATTACAACTCCGGACGTCCTCGTGCGAACGATTTCCTACGGTTCCCGTAGATACATGCTCAAATGGTCGAATTGTTTCGGTTCTCCTTAACAAAGGATCCGATGGTGCTCGTTTCACATTGAATTCTTCTCGTTCGATTAGCTCCCGCTGAGAAATTGGGATTCGTCCTTGCTGTAAACCCCTTGGGGAAACTCGGGCTTGGCAGAGTGCCTCCGGTGAAGATCGTTTCGCTTTTTCTTTTTTTTTCTTGTGAAACATCTGGATTTTAAGACGAGATTTGTTTTGGCCAGAACGTGCATTTACATTGCAGATATCCTCTGCGCGACATGATACTTCTGCAACATCGTTTTCTTCGGACGTAGAATAAAATACTGTGGTAGACGAAAGTACTATCCCTAGCAGAAAATATTCGATCAAATTGTGAATAAAACTGTTGGAGCAATTATTTGGAAGTATCTGGAACGTTGCGGTTTAATCCTTGAACGGCGGAGCTTCAGTTCATTTTGATCCATACAATAAAAATCGCCACGTTTCTGCTGAGTTTCTAGTAAATCATTTATCACTTATCAGCTGTTTCCTTAAGGCAATAGAATGATGTTAAATAACATTATAAATGACCTTGAAGAATATCAGTTCTATAGTTAGATACATGATTTGCGATCGGATAGTTAATAAAGATTTTATTCATAAAGAGAAACATAATTATACATAAAATTATAAACAATTACATATATAATAAAAAAATTCATAAAAACGCTTCTGCACGCGAGGCTGGAACAAAGTATTTTGCACCCTGCATACCAGCAGCGTCATTTACAATTAGCTAGACGGAAGTTTGATTAGTTATGTGACGAGTTTGACCATTACATTTAATTTTATATTAATAAAAACGTTTTCCGCATTGAAAGTATGAGTACTTAGGTACAATGGTAGGCATTCGATTTGTAGGATAGAATAATTTGTACCAGGGAAACTATTGGCACAGTACTTACGTAATTGCGTATATAAATGCTTATAGCAAAAAATCGAAGCAAACAGTTATTTATTTTTCCAAAAAGTTATGCTCGCATTTTATGTTTCTTTTTTGTCGGAGAAACGTTACCCTTAAGAGCTTTTATAGGCAATATTCTAATGGGACTGATATTTTAGAACCTGGGTAACCAAGTTTTATGAAAAATAATTATTTTGGAATATTTATTAAAAGGTTCTTTATAAAGGACACATCAAGGACCTGTGAACAATGAATTATACACGAGAATATTAGAAATTAATAATAATAGTAATAATTAATATCGTTTTAATACTAATCATTGAATGTTATTCAGTATTTAGGACAATTATTGAGAATTTTGTTAATATTGTGTGACGACAACGTTACAACTGATAAACAGAATATCTATACTTCATTCATATTTTGGATCATTACAAATTTCTAGACAAGCAAATGATGTACATACATGAATGTTAAATGTGTCGATTTAATGCAAACGACATTGCTCATTATGAAAATAACAATTTATATGTTTAACTATACAGAACAGCGACAATTGAGCAATTTATTTCTGTAAGGATTAGAGACAGAAAGAATACTTTTATGAAAATAATTATATAAAACACTTGGAAATTTGCAGATATTCTAAAAGATAAGGAGATCCAGTATAGTTGTACTGTTACTCTTTTATTCAATGTACGAAACTACAAAAAGTTTTATTTGTGTGAATTAACCACTAAGTTACAAAATCATAATCTGCCCAAATATTCCCAACACTCTGAAATACATTCTGCATTTTGGTGTTTATGTCGCAACCATGCAATCAACCGCCATGTAGTAAGTGTGCTGTCTGTAACAAAGTCCTGCATTTGATACTTTGAAGTGTTTCGAGTTTATAGATAGTGGAATCTAAAGACACGTCTTCTGCTTTAACTTTCGAAGAGTGAACAGAAGAGTCTGCTTGGTTAATGTTACAGCGGTAGAAGTTAGAGCCAGCTGAAGACTGTATAACAGTTTCTGTATTACCACATTTAAGATGAAATTCCCACATCAAATACTTCGGCATTTGTACTTAGCCATCGCAATTGCTTGGTCGTGATAAATTAATAAAATTGAAATCATTTACTGTAGATAAAGTATATACAGTAAAGGAGCATAACTGAACCAATAACTACAACTTTTGTGTAAATCATTATTTATTGCTAGGAATATAGAAGAATAACAAAAAATAAATATTATAATTGTTTTTATCACAGTTTAGTGTCTCCTCGTTTAGAAACGACAAAGCAAAAATAGATTGACTCGGTTTTGCGCTGATCTGTACAAGAAATGTGTACGTGGAATGTTCTGGTAGCATGTTTACATTTAGCACTTTGGTATGTATGTTTACAAAATTTTCTACATCCTAACACTCAGTTTTTCGCAGTCAGTCGAACGGAAAAGCACGCAAATGAAGTAAGAATAAATATGAAGTCAATTGCTTCAAATTGTTTAACAAAAGTAATTTCTCTTTTGAATAACGGTTTGTCAACGCGTAAGACGGCGAAAAATTGCAGTGTTAGTCAGTTGACAGTGCAGAGAGTAAGAAAAAATACTGTGAACTTATATTATTAAATGGTGGACGAAGACCAAAGAAATTATCATCGCGGGATGAACGAAGGATTATACGGTTTGTCTCATCTGATGAAGCTTCAAGTGCCAATATGGCTGCAAAATTATTAAACGAAGATACGAATATACAAATAAGTCAGTGGACAGCACGAAGAACCATCAAACGAGGTGAGATTAGATGCATTAAGAAAGAAAAGAAGCCAATGTTTTCGAAACAAAATATTAAATCTTTGTTTGGAATTTGCTGAAAAATATTGAAACTGGACAACTACTGACTGGGAACGGGTTATTTGGTCCGACGAGAGCAAAATTAACAGAATTTGTTCAGGTGGCATGTCTAGGTGCTGGATTCGTAAAACAAAAGACTTAAACCACGACATGTGAAGGCGGATCTCTAATGTTCTGGGGGTGTCCAACAGCATTTGGTGTTGGATCGCAGCACCGAATTAATGGCATCATGAACCAATACATGTACAAGGACATTTTACACGATCATCTTATAGATGCTGTTAAAAATATGCCTTTTGAAGAAAAAAATGTAATTTTCATGCATGACAGAGACCCTAAGCACACGGCTAATAAATGTTCTCTTCTGGATTAGCCTGCAAAGAGCCCCGACCTCAACCACATAGAGAATCTATGGGGTTTACTAAAACGACATTTTCGGGATTCATATGACTCCCAACCAACTTCAATCACAGATTTGTATGATAGAATTCAAGTACAGTAGGAACAAATATCTCCGGATTAATGTAAAAAATTAGTAGAAAGTATGCCAAAGCGAATTCGTGCAGTTTTACAAGCAAAAGGGCTGTGAACGAAATATTAAAAATAAATAATATATTAAATAATGCCATTTTGAACGTGGTGCAAAACCGACTCAATTTATTTTTTTTTGTCATTTCTAAACGAGGTGACATTAATTATTGAAAAAAATTTCTTCAGTTACTTCTAACTATGATAAAAATAATTATAATGTTTATTTTTTGTTATTCTTCTATATTCCTAGCAATAAATAATAATTTACACAAAAGTTGTGGTTATTGGTTCAGTTATGCTCCTTACTGTATGTAGACGCATTAGTACGAAATATTCAAAATGTTTTATTCATTTATGACCTTATATGACCTTGAAGGACAGTGTGCCATATACGATTGAATCTGTCTCGACACACGCTTTCATATGATATGAAAAAGACGTATAGCATTCCATTTAAAAAATTAGAGGTCACCTTCATTTCTAAAAAAATAGTGCAAACACAAACAAAAATTAGATACGCCACTACGTTGCTTGCAAAAACAGTATTACTTTTTCATGTCATTTTTTCGAATATTTATTATTTGTAACAAACTCTGACAAGTAATAATGTGAACACCTTGAATACACCAGTTCAATTGAGTATTTTTACGTGTCTTGATTGAAGTAATTATAATTCAGAAATAAAAGTGTGTTTCTCTCCGAAACGCTTAGATTAGCTTCTTTATTTTACTTCTTATTATTCACCCTACAAAATGTACAAAGTGTTTTATTAAAATTTCCGGATTCGTAAAGAGTTTTGGAACACTTTTGGAGATCGATTACCGATATAATTACGTATTCAATCAGCGAAACTAGTTTAGCATTTGTTGCCTCTTTAACGGGACATCGCACTGCTCTACATTACCCAAAATTTGTCCCACTGATTCGAACGTTTCGTATATCTAAAAATAAACTTAGACGAAAGCCGGACTATTTTTAATGGACATCTCTTAAGGGTGTACATCAATAAATAATTCGCCTTTCTCCTCAACTGGAGGATCGGCAAGAGGTTAAGTGGGTTATCCAGCGCAAAAGAATTGAATATTCCCGTGAAGTGGGAGTTTAAGGCATCCAATTAAAAACGAATCGCAGCCGCGGTACACATCCTGGCCGAGCAGTGAATGAATTTCCACGTTCATTCCCCGGCTGGAATAATTAGCGTCGTTCCAAGTACCCTGGCACTATCGATTCGTTTCATCTTCGCGTGCTAATTTTTGTTTTCCGTTTACTCGGTTTAGCAGACATCAGATTAGATGGCTCTTTAAGGAGCCCCGAGGAAATGAGCTCCTAATTTTTCATGTTAGTCCATCGTACTTTTCATAGGTATTAATAGATTCGTGTCCTGACACGAATCGGAGAGCCCCGTTACCCTCTTGCGACGGCCAACTGAAATTCTTAATTAATTAATTTCCTCGTCAAGCAGGTCCATCCCTGTTCATCGCGGTATCAAGCGCTGATAAACCGGACTCAATTGGTTTCTTGAAAATCGACCCTGTTCGCGCGAACAGGTCATTCTCAAGATTTTCCGCAAAATAATCGCCCAAAAAGTTCGTCGAATCTAATCAAGGAAGTTCGTGGCTTAACATCACCTTGACAATCCAAAATTTTTTAACTTTTTGCTACGTAATCCTGTACATCTTGACGAGAAAATGCCAAAAATCGAAGTTTTAAGGCCAGGAAGTCACTGGTTCAAAAATTATGCGTGTCTAAAGATAAGCGATCACACTTCGTTCTGGGAAAAGCTGTCATTGAACAGTAATTGAGATATAGAGAATCATATACAGGGTCTCAAAGAGAAGATCCAAGTTGGTTGGTATTAGGTCCTTGGGGGGGGGGGGGGGGGCCCCGACCACACTTGCAAATGTACGTTATCGACATCAGCGCGTGCATGTGGTGCTATCCAGCGGTCCTGTTCATCAAACTACGCGCAATACCGAGCACACACCAACATGGCGGCGCCCCTATCTGTCAAGAGCACTTCGTCGGTCCCAGGGGACCGACATCAAACTTTCCATTCAGGCGACGTCGGTCCACGGGAACCGACACTAGAGTTTTCGTTTAGACGACGCGTGCTAGCAGTGTGAACGGAAAGTCCATACGTACAAGCTTAACGTATTAAAACGAAAATTTCGATGTTTAGCATTTTATCATCAATATGTACAGGATTATATAGTACAAAGTTAAAAATGTCTAGGTTGCCAAGGTGAAGTTTAACAAAATTCGTTGCTTCAATTTTCTTCCAAGTGGTTGGTATTCCCTTCAAAACTTTCCCCTTTCGAATGTATACACTTGCTCCAGTGCATTTCCATTGCTCAAAACAGTGCTGGAAATCTTTTTGTGTCACGCTGTTCTGGACTCTCGTCGTTTTCGCTTGTCGTTTCAACGTAATACCCTCCATAACATTTTGATCTTCGGGAACAAAAAGTTGTCACATGTGGTTAAGACGAATTAATATGGAGGGGGATTAAGAACGGTCACGTTACAACGTGCGAGAAATTCAAGGACAAGAATTTACACGTGAGTCGACACCGCACGTTGCCGTAATGGAAAATCCATCGATTTCTTTTCTTTCTCCTTCTTCTTGAAACCTAATGCTTGCTGGCTTCACAGTGCTCTCTCCATACGTTTGCTTTAGCATATCAACCTCTAGAGTTCCCTTCTTCCCGCGTTTCACGAGAAATTTCACAATAAAACGATGTTCCTGAAAAAGGTCACCGGATATTTTTCAAAACGGCTAACGACCAAAAGAAGCATGGGCGTACTAGACACGTTTCCATACGCAAACGTCTTATCTCAGGCACGCAAAACTTTAAGTTTGTTTCCGTAAACAAACTCATCTATATAAGACTATAAACAATATTTGTCGCCCTAACAAATTGCTACATCGTTGTCAAGATAACGGTTACAAGTGTCACTCCGCGAATTTTGTTTACAGAGTTTTTTTTACAGAGTAGCGTACCCTCGATTAAATATTTACGACAAATTTTGTTCGGCTATGTTCTAGTTCATATGAATGGGGATTACGTATGCGGACGACGTGTTAATAAAGAGCGGGACGGTCATTGTTTTTGTGTTTTTGATTGAGTCCAATCACGACGATATTCAACGCCCGGCTTCGCGTCGATTCGCACGGATCCGGTGTTTGTTTACAGCACGGTAAATTCGCGCACTTTCGCTGACAAATTTTTTTCAACGTTGAAGAATTCGTAACGATAAATCGACGCCGTTCTCGACGGAATATAAACTTCCCCGGGCTGTGGAAGAAGGTGCGATTTACGGCGACGAATCGACGCTCCGAAATTAATGGCCCAGAGAATTTTCAACGGAGAATTACTTTCTTCACTTACCCGGACGTAAAGCACATTTATATTTCATTCCGATAGCTATTTATCGCGTGAATATAATTGCAACGCACGAAACGCAAGATAGCATCAAGAAGATGACTCCCGGATAGCAATATGGTCGGTTCGACCTTGCCCCGGATGATTAAATCTACTATGAATTATAAATGTTGCAGCACTTTAGTTGCGTTTTAATTGCGTTCAGTATGAACTTAAAAATTGATTGATGGAGATTATGGCGTATGAAACTTTCTCGCAATTTTTTTTTCAACTGCGCAGTTAAAGGAGCAGTCAATTCTTGTCGAATATTTAACAGATGATTATTAGACAGCGGATCTTTATGGAAAACAAAAATTTTCTACCAGAATTGCAACAAATTGGAGTTTTAGTGTTTTCAATTGCACCTACCCATTTTTGTCATAAATGCATAAAATCCGCTGTCTAATGATTACTTAGGCTGCATGTCCGTTGAAATGTGTATTTGTAAATCGTCATTTCATTTCCTCAGTGCTATTAAATACTTACATTCCAGAACACAATTCTAACAATATTTGATGGTTATATCTTGTATTCAAAATCTGGCATAAGGTTAAATGAAAAATGAGCGAAACGATCAATCAGACATTAATTTTTAACGAATCAACGGAGGTACACCAGTGAATGGTAATTATCCAAAATTTCTAATAATTTGTAATTTAAAACGAGTCTAGAATGATTGTTACAAGATTTGTTGTCACAAAATTACAGCAATTTAAATATCGCCATTCTTCGACAAAGTAGCACGCCAGTGTGCATTAAAAAATAGTGAATTGTCATTATTGTATTCTTATCTTATCTTTATTAAATTACAATTATACTTTAGTTTCTTTGAAATTGATAACACCAGTATCTTAGTTTTCATATTATTTTGCGATATTAATTAAAGAAATTTCGTTTGCCAACTCCGCTCGAAGAACTGATTACACGACATACACTTTCAATCTCATCTTCATTCTATTCCCACATCCACGATAAATTTAATTTTCCCATACGAGGCTCTAGACTTTTAATTACCACGGATTCCGAAGCAGGTCAATTTGCATAATCGCGATCCGATCCCATCGAATACAGGTGTATATCGGTGAGTCAACTTTCCACGGTGGCGGAAATACAGAAATTATGCAATAAGTTTCATCTCGAGGACAGCTGCGCAACCCCGGAACGAACCTATTAAAACACAATTCATTAAAATCTCGAACTGTATGTGAGTTCTCGTACGCGAGTGGAAGTAGGTTAAAAAACTGGTTTAAACGTTCCACTCGGTGTAACAGACGGGAAATCCGATTTGCGCAATTAGATACGGTTTTCTGTACCAAATAAATAATTAGCCGAGGGCTTGCACGTGTCTCTCATTGAAACCATAACTGACTTCCCTTGGTATTATGTCTAAGCATTTAAACAGTAAAATGCCGAAAAGCATTTAAACAATAAATTTCCCATTCTCGAGAAATGCTCGATATCTAAATAATGATCATTTCGTAAAAAAGTAAAGTACAACAATACAATTGGAATCGTTTCAAAGCTTCAAACCTCTCCTTTCGTTACTCATCGTTCAATTTTTTTTCGTGAAATCATTTTGTCGAAAAAAGTATGTGTCAAGAAAAATACGTTTAGAATTTTGCGTCGACACCGTTACTCATTTCCGTGAATTTCAGCATAACGTTTCGGAAAAGTACTTTTAAGATTCTATACTTTTACAAAATACAATAAAAAAAAAACCGATCGAATTTTTTTGTTGTCTACACGAGACTCTCCCTTAAATGGGAATTACGTTGCGACAGTGGAGTTGACTCCGCTTCGGAAAAAATATAAAATGAACCGGCGTTTATTGTGTGCTTTGCGGCTTCAGCGGATCTCAGCGCCCACTTTTCACGAGTACGCCTCACTGTCGATGGAGGATCGCTAATTGATTGCTTAATAGAATCCTCGTATGCTAGTGGGGGCGGGGTTCAGAAGCGTTAGTCTACAGATTAAATTTCTTCAGCGAAATCTTTATTCCTATCTGTTGATTTAATCTATCTATTTGCATAATCTGGAATATATGAAAATAAACTAAATATCATTCGTAATCACTAGCCTGCAGTTGTTATGCGGAATAAAAATGTACTGGATTACAGGAAGTGGTCTGTAGAATCTTTACGCGAAGTAAAAATTCTTTCTGTCAATTGCAATATTTTAATGGTTCTAATAAGCTGCAAGTAATGTCTCGATATTCCGAAGTTCGTTTAATGTTTGCATTGCTCGAAGTTACACCCAGCCAATTTATATGTAAATGCATAAAAATCCGTAGTGTAGTTATTGTGGTATCGAAAACTTTCGTAAATCACTTGGTCAGTATATTCTGGGGACTTCCGAGATTAAAAATAGCTAAACAATCGATGTTTTCGTCTACAAGACGGAAAATCCTTGTGAAACTCTGGAAAGGCAGATTTTCTCGTCAATCTAGTTTAAAAATATCTCGATCGGAAGAAGTACATTGATGTTGGGACCTCTGAACCAAATGTTTTATTGAACCGAATGAATATTTTAATTTTTATACCATCAGCACAGGAATCATTCGCTTCGTATATGATGCATCATTTTTTATTTAATTATGTTAAACATAAAACCATTAAAATTGCAATTGACCTATTGGTTGGTGCATATGAAATCCGATTTTAGAATGCAAATGTAATTAAGCCTTTTGATCTAGAAGTATTATTATAGCCACTAGACTTCAGAGCTGCTCAATATGCCTATATATTCGCGGACGAAGCAGCCCGCTGATGGCCGTGGTCACAGTTTCGAACAAGCATAGTCGCCAGATGAGGGGATTGAGCATGAATTGAGGGGGAAAAGTTACCCTCTCTCTCTCCCAGTCACGTGACATTGTGACACAAACACGACAGAGACGGAACACGTCGCGTGACCGGGCCGTGGCGGAAACATGGGGGGATAGCGCGATAGAAGGGGAGATTAGAGTGGGGGGACAAGTCTTGATCTGGCAACTATGCGGGAAAGTGATTTAGCGGAATCAAGGCAAGAAAATCGGTGCCCGTACTGTCAGATGCTGAACAGCTCTGGTCTACAAGTTAATTATACATATGTATACAGTAAGCTCGTGGTACAAAGGCGATCTTTAAGGGCCTCGTCTGCGTAGATTCGCGATAAGGTAGAGTGACTACATTACCGTCAAAAAATGGTTTTACGTGCCTCAAGTTTTCGTCCTTATATAAGAATGTTTTGTTGCTGGTAAAGGGATCATTCGAAAGAAGAAGTTTCACTCTAGTGCACGCTGGTCAGGAGCTGCCGAGATTATGCAGATATTTGGTAATATAAGCGTTAGAAGTAGGCCAAAAATTGACGATGCGCATGCCGTGGAATCGAAGCATTTTTATGCTATTGGATGACTTTTTTGGATGAAATCGAGAGCAGCGCGCACTAGAAAATTGATCTATATTTTGTCTTGATTCTCTGCGAAATGTAGCGAAAAACTTAAAGCACGTTTCTGGCGTCAGAATTCATAATATCGACAATTCAGAGCAAAAAATGTGACAAGTTTAGTCAGAGACTTAAGACACGTCGGACCAAGACCAAGACGGATCTTGAGTTTGTGCCTGAAGACTGTGAGTGAAAATTATTAATTAAAAAGTCACGTGACTATCCCGGGCCTTTAAGGTCCCGTGTCCAGTTTTATTTCACTGTTCGTCAACATGATTGTTATGTGTTCTTCTTATATGCGTGGAGAACTGAACATATTGACGATAACATTACGTGATGTTCCGTCAAAATGTGGCGGTAGATAAACGCACTATTCGTCAATGATAGAAAAAAAAAAAAATAAAAAATAAAAAATCTCGCAAAAGTAGAACCTCAACGGCCATAAAATTCAATTTCTATTCATACAATTCAAAAAGTTGTAATTTGTTGACAAAACGTGTGGATTACAATGGTGTTTACCTTGATCAATAAGTTTTATTTAAGAAAAGCAATGTTACTTTAACGTTAAAAATCATGCAATTTTCAATTGCAATTACGCAATATTAAGTCCATGCAGTGTACATCTCTTTTATAGTAAATGGTTCGTGTCATTATATGCTTTCCCCGAATTAAGCGGGCAGAGATGCTAAATATTGCTCAGCGCTTAACATTGTGGAGCGTTCAGTTTATTTTGAGCTATTCGATTCTGATGGTAAACGGAATTACGTGCGAGTTGCTTGATAGACTGTTTATGAAGTAAAGTTCACATGCGGTAGGTGTGTTTCCCGTGCAGGTATTCATCTGAACGAATAAGTAGAATATTGCATATGTTTGACGTTTCTAGGTTATTTGAATACGTCGCATAGTATCTTCCACGACGCGGAGTATTTGAATACTTACCAGCCATTGAATATTTACAATGTCCTGGTTTATCCTTTCATTCTACGTCAGCTTACTCTCCGCGCATTCTCTCCGCGTTTTCTAAAATAGCTCGCACGAAAATAATGGGAGAGCTGAAATTGACGGGCGACGTTATCTTTGCAAACGCCGAGTACAATGGGTCTTGTTTCGGAATTATGCTGTTCAGAAATCAAATTGATCCACCATACGAAATTAAAAGTTCGCCAATCGATTTCTGTATCGACATTCGTCCTGCCAAAATAATCCATTTCAGTCCCAATTTTTAGAGAATCATTAAAGCTTCAGAAGAGAATCAATATTTTAAAGTACGAAATTTTTTACAATTGCTACTACTAAAATTGCCTCGAAATTCCCTTAAATAGTCGTAGTCATAAATTGTTCATATTCACATTCGAATTTTTGGACAAGACCGTTTTGAAAATGAAAATAGCTGCGCCAATAATTATATATGTTTAAGTAGACCAATTTTTATAGAGTAAGTTGGAGGTTGGTACCTGCTTTTTCTTTTTACATCGAAAGTTACAAGTTATGATGAAATATAAAAATTTTTATTTTTTTTAATTTTATAATAATTATAAGCTGTGAATATCGTGGATAATTTTAACTGAAGGAGCAGGTTCCGAACGAAAATTGTGCAGACATTTCTCCTATTTTTATCTTGTACAAGAAGTATTCGTTGCATTTCTTATAGTTCTTCGAAGTGTATAAGAAACCAGTACACTGTGTCATTCTGTATGAATCAATACTAAACTGAAAACTCTGTGATTTTGGGATTACTGGATCAATACATTTCGATGCACTTGTCCAATTGTAAATCAGATGTGCTTGATGCAAATTCTGCGATGATATTTCTTAAAGATCAAAATTTCTTTAAAGTGGTTTGTTTGGGGCTAGGAGAATATTAAATTGAAAATTTCTTTATCTATGGAAATGCACTTTCCCAGTGAAACCTTTATCTGTCTAATTTATTGCAGTATAACATTAATTATCTAGAGGTATTTATAGTAAAGTTTGCAGACCATAATGAGGACTTAGATCAGAATGAGCAGATGAGAATGTACAGTGGGGAGCAAAATTAAGTGGACATCCTAATCATTTTAAGCTTACACTACCGTAATCATTTCATTTCAACGGTCTTCAAAATGTAAGCGTCAGAAATACAGTCGAGCAATCCGTAACAGATTTAGTTGGAGGAGTCCGTACAGGAATATCTTGTTAATAATCGCGTCACGTTGCCGAGCAGTGTTATTATGTGTCCAAATCGCAAGCACGAGATCAAATTGCTTAAAAGCAGCTTAAGCCAAGATATCAGAATACGCAAGACTGGTTGACAATCTACGAGAATACTCATTGCATAATTATCGTGTATGTGATATGTTGCCCTGTAAATGAGCGTATGTGCCCTGCGTACGTACTCGATCCACAAATCTGAGATAATTGGATGATCCGTATCACAGTGCCCTTTAGGTGGTTGCATTGATACCAAGGGGATGTTGCAACGATTGCCACGATTATCGTATTTTCTCTCTAATGATAAAAGGACCAGCTGGAAATAGCGTAATAAGTGTTGGAAAGTGTCCGTAATTACACATAAATTCGAAAACAGCTGCCTCCAATTGACAGAACATCGATTTATGACTGCAATTGTAGCCTATTATCGTTCCTCATGTAATTTATACACCTTTTACGGTCACTATACTCTTAAAAATAGCTACTCTTCGTGTCTGTCACGTGACGAGATAGTTATTTTTCGTATCTATCGTTAAAACACACTAACAAATTTTAAATTGTTCATTTGGAAACAAGCATAGCATTGGTACAGCGAGAAGTTTACAATAATAAAAATGAACCATTTCAACGGCTATTCATACAACTACGTAATTAATGTTTGCATAATAAATATGTATATACGAAGATATACCGTGTGCCTTGTTAGTTTATAACAACGTTCCATTATTTAATTCATTTACTCGAAAATTTTCCATTTCAATTTTTAATTTATTGGATAAAGCATATCAAATTCATTGAATTTTTTTGTAATTATGGGTGTTCATTTACTTATTATACCCTACATATTTCTGAAACCTTATAACGACAAATTAGGTACCATTTGTTCTGGCTATTCCAACATTCTCTAATTAATTCACAAATTCTACAATATAAGATAATCTTTTAATTTTTAATTTGGACATTAAATATTCTTTTGAGAATGAATGATAACATTATCTGAGGAATAATGATAGAAAACAATAATAAGCATATATATATAGTTTATATCGTTCCCCTCAGGGTTACAAATTCAAAACCTTTACAATCCACTTCCTCGCTCCGCTCCTATGCTACCTTAAGGGCCAGTTCTTCCGGGTGACCTTGATCCGCCTCAGTGTGCCTGCTGTGTGCCTGTGCCATGGTGTGCGGCACACCAAGGCACTCGCACACGGCACACACACTGGGGCGGATCAAGGCCATCTGGCAAAGCTGGACCTTAACCTAACTTACTAATAACCTCTGTACGCAGAAATCGGATTGCCAGAGAAAGAGAGAGAGAGAGAGAGAGAGAGAATCACATTATCTTAAAATACTAAAATACATAACTAAGAAATAAAAGATAAGAACAAATAATCCGCAATTAAACAACAATTAAATAGAATAAAATACATTGTGTAACAAAAAATAAAAATAACAATAAAAATAAAAACTAATTCACTCTCTCCTCGCTTCCCTCCATTCCTCCACCCTCCTCATCCACTTCTCCTCTCCCTCCTCATCCTCCAACACTTTCCCCATCTTCTCCTGCCACCCTCCTTCCTCATCCAGCCTCATGTATTCCTCCCATACGTGCTCCCATGTCTCATTCATCCAACCACATACTCTACATTTTCTCCCCCCATCCTTTCTTTAAGTAGCCCGGCAAACTTTACCATCCCATACCACTTATTATATCTTGATTTCCTTATCCTTCCCCACCTTTCCTCCCTCTGCCTTTCCTTCTCCCTTCTATCAGTTCCCCACTTACCTTCTCTCTTCTCTCCGCTATCATCCCCCCCTCCTGTACTGTCCTACCCCTCTCCACAAAGAAGTCCCGTTCCTCCTTCTTCCACCCTTCTCTTACTATCCCCCTCCTATCCCTCCCTCTAATCTCTTCCCAACACAATCTCGCTAATTCCCCTCCTTTGCCCTCTCTTAACTTCTTTTCATACCCCCATGCTCTGAACCCCGCTCTTCCCCTCAATAACTCTCTCTCTGCAATTCTTCCCTAACCATGTACCCTCGTGTACACCTTTCTACACCTAACACCCACTTTAGGTATCTCTCCTGTACCCTCCTTTCCGTACCCTCTCTTTCCTTTCACCCCCACATTTCCATTCCATAACCCATCACCGGCCATACTAATTTATCGAAAAGCCAAATCTTCCTACCCAACCCTTTCCAAATCTCCTCTTCCCTATTAGCCACACTTGTCCCATCACTGCCGCCCCCTTCCTTATCCTTACCGCCACTTGCTCTTCTCGACCACCATCCCTCTTTAATGCATATCCTAGATACCTATACTGACTGACCTCCTCTAGTGCCTTACCTTTCCACCTCCACGTCACCTTCTACCACCTTCCTCCTCCCCTCCTACACCTCATCATTTTGATTTTTCTGCGTTCAGCCTTCACTTGTCCATATAGCGCTCTAGCACCCCTATCATCCCTTTCATCCCTTCCTCCTCTTCCGCCAGTATCGCTATATCGTCCGCATACGCCAAGGTGTATATTCTCCTTCCTCCTATTTTCACCCCTCCCCATCCTCCCTTTCAAGTACCTCTTCTATGTCCGTCAATAACAACGTGAACAGCAGAGGGCTTAGCGGGCACCTCACCCCTTTTGCTGTCCATAACATTTCTCCTTCCTCGTGCCCTACTCTCACCTTGCCTCTCGTTTCCCTCAAAATCTCCTCACATCTCCTTACTAACCCTTCCCTCATCCCCTTTTTTCTCCCCCCCCCCCCCCCCCCCCCCCCCCCCCCCCCCCTTTTTCCCCCCCCCCCCCCCCCCACCAATATATCCCTATCTATTGAATCAAACGCCGCTTTGAAGTCTACAAACATCACTACCAACCTTCTTTCCTTCCTCCTCACCTGCTTGTTCACTGTCTGGTTGAGCACATAAATATTGTCCACACATCTCAATCCTTTCGTGAAACCCGTCTGACTGTCTGGCAGTATCCTCTTCCCCTCCACTCCTTTACTTAGTCTCTCCACCAAAATCGCTGCCTGTACCTTGTATGCCATTTGCGTTAGCGTTACTCCCCTGTAATCCCCCACCTTTCTACTTTCTCTTTTCTTTGCTATCTTTGCTACACCCATCGTCCAGTCATCCGGCCATCCTTCCCCTCTCCATACCCTATTACACACCCCCATAACCACTCCTCCACTTCTTCCCCTCCATACTTCCACACCTCGTTCGGTATTCCATCCCCCCTGCCGCTTTTCCCTCTTTCAAACCCCCCCTTCACCACATTACTGATCTCCCCCCTTTTTACATTTCCTCTTCCCCCTTTTTCCCTCTCCTTTTTCTTCTACTCCTCGCATAGCTTCTTGTACGCTACCTTCTTCTCCTTTACTTCTATCCCTTCTTCTCCCCTCTTTCTCCATCTCCTCAGCTTCTCCCTCGCCTTCTTTTTTTCTTCTCTACATTTCTCATCCCAACAACCTTTCCGCTCCCCTCTCTTCTTCTTCCCCATCCCCTCTAGTACCTCATTTACCTTACCTTTAAATTCTTTCCAATCCTCCTCTATTCCCTTTTCTACCCCATCCTTCTTCCAAAATTTCCCCCTGAACTTCTCCACCCCTTCCTTCGTCCAACATCCTACCAACCTTCTCCTTCCACCCTCACCCCTCCTTCTTCCCCCTACCGTTTCTCCCTTAAGCCATACCGTCAGGGGCAGGTAATCCGAGTCTAGAAAACAATAATAAGTAATTGAACGTAAAATGATTAAATATTTTAACTTGACTGTAAATTCAATTTCAGGTTTGCAAATACAAAAATAATCGGCAGCCAGTAAAATAATTAGAGCTTGAAACTTTTATGCTGATTCGAAAACGTTGGCTCGAAACACTATGTTTAGTTAATTAGAAAATTAGCGCGCAACGTATTTTGGTAGCAATATTCTTGGTTAAATGTTTCACATTCGCTTTAATTTGACCAGAATATTCAGCTGAATACCGCTGAAACAAAGAGTTGTTTTCATTGATTTTAATAGACGTATGTGTCGAGAATGTTGCAATCAATATTAGAAACACTGCAGAATTTTAAGTTATTAAATTCTCATACAAATCCAATATCTGACTGTTTTGCGGATTACAAATAAAGGTTTACGACACATTAATTATAGGAACTTACAATTGTAATTGATCGAAAAGTCAAATTTCCAAAGAAAATTTCGTTAAATTTTCCGGTGATTAAACTTACCCGTAAAAGTGTAGATTTACATATCATATAGATCTTGCAGTTTATTAATAACTTGAAATGAAAAATTGAATTTTTTCTGTACTTATACTCATATTATTTAATAATCGAGGTATATGGCAGAAGTGTGAAGCGTGTGTAATTATCGGCAACGTGTGAACAATACGAAAGGAAAAAATGGATATCTTCAGTTTAATTAATTTCGCCGTTCGGGAAATACTATCCGGTGTTCGGCAACAGGTGGGGCAAGGTTCGACGCATGATTCTTCATGATGACGTAAAATGAAAATTAAGAGTCGCGAAATTGTTGTTTTTACGTTGCTTTCAAGTCATTAAAACTTAAAATTAACAAACAGCAGCGCATTGGAACATTATAATACTATCTGTCTGACTTAGTACATGTATAACACGATTGTTGGATCACAGAAATCTCAAATTGTTAATAACTAGAAAAAAAAACAAAGCCGTGGACTCAATTTTTTGTGCCCCTAATTTCTGTCGTATGTTGCCACCACTTGAATTTTTAAACACCTGTTATTCAACATCCTATACATTAAGAGAGAAAGAAAACGGTGATTTCAGCTGTAAAAATTTACGTAAAATCACGTAATTTCGAATTAATTAATTGCTGTTTAGTAAAATTTTCTCGATTAGTTTCGAAACTTCAGTCCAACTTACAAAATGTAGTTCGCCCACTCAAAGTAATTGTTATAATTTCTATGGACAAAGCTCCTTTGTTCATTTACCAAGAATAATTTACAGGAAGAACATTTCCAGTTACAGATAGCTGCAAATTTTTTTGTTTCGATGGGATTGAAAACTGCATGATCTCGTTGATCTACAAATATCCCTTGGAGAACAGAAGCTTCCGAACAAATAGTTTCCACGTTAATCGAAAGCCAGTTGCCGCACAGTATACGAACCCATTCCAGTTTACGAAAGCTTGCGATAAAGTCTCAGAACACTATAAGGAAGTTCTTCTGAAATATGTGCAGACCATGAAGCTTGAAAATTCGCTCGTTTAGTTTTGCGAGGTAGAATTTCGACCGATATCGAGTAAGCGTTAGAGAAAATCTTCAAAAGATTTCCTCTGTGACATTTCACGAATTGATGACATATTTTTTGATCTTTAATTTCCGCGCAGAATTACAGTGAATTCCCGATATAACGGTTTTTTACACGTTATCGCTAAACGTTACATTTGAAATACACATTGCACGCTGGAAATGTAAATGTTACTATCCGTCTATCCGCCTAAATCTGTGAGATATAGGCGGAAAGTGACAAGGAGGATGAGAAAATGTCTTTCTCTGATACAATGCTGCACGTAGAGACAGACAGTGAAGTTGGAGAGCCGTTGCCGCCGAGGAGTGTAACAATACACGGTCGGGTATATCGGTGTGAGACCCGAAGACCACTAATAATTCAATTACAACACTTCTTTATTTTTCATTACTTTTTTATGAGACTTTCACCAACATATTCGTGGCATTTTTCTAATTAAAATGAAACCAAATATGATATAATTTCGATGATATTTACTTGTGTAACGATCAATGAAAGTTACTTTCCATTACTATTATATTAACGGAAAATTAGTGTAAATATGATACCAATGATATCGTATTTGGTATCATTTTAAACAGAAAAATTCCACAAATATATTGGCGAAAGTCTCATAAAAAATAATGAATAATAAAGAAGTTGAATGTTTTATTTAAAGCCCTGGGTCACACTTCGACTCTCCGTGTCTCTTTCTTTCGAATACGCTGTTGTTCTTTGCGTCCGAAACTTTAATCGTTCATTACACCAGTAAATATCATCGGAATTATATAAAACTTGGTATTATTTTCGTTATAAAAATGCCAACAAATTTTGTTATTGGATTAGTAAAGTGGTCTTCTGGTCTCACACCGATATACCCAAGCGTGTTATGTTATACTCCTCTGCGGCGGCGGCTCTGTAATTTCGGCTCCTCGCGGGATATACCCCGCGGTGGTGAGGGTAGTTCCACGGACCTTCAAACGCGATGCTTGTAGTGACTTATATCGGAAATTCACTGTATAGTTACACTTTCTAAGCATGTATAATTTTGACTCTTTGTACAGCAAATTGCACACAACAGATCATCCTTAGACATCTATTACAGCAAAACTAAACAATAATCTAATTATTTAGTCTAATTATTTATTTCTAATGTATTGATAACAAATAAAACAAATATAAATATAAAATATACATATAAATACGTATAAAAATATACATATAAGGGTGGTAAACGCAACTTGCTCAGTTACGCGAAGAAAATTTTCAGGAAATAAAGTGACATTACTCGTTAATAATTGCGTTTAGAGCAAATGGAGGTCAATACTATTTTACTCAGAATTCGACATTTTTCCATATTTTAGTATAAAAAATGTAGTATTCCACTTACACAAGCAAAGTTGACCTTCAAATTTCCGAAACGCTTTGGCCTATAACAAAATAAATACATTACATAATGTACCCGTACAAACCATGCAACTTTTGTGTACAAAACATTTTCGTACAACTCATACTTTGGACTTTGGAAGTTATAGAGCAGTGCGAGTTACGTGGATCACTCCATCGATAATTATAATTTTTCAACGCACGATTTTTCCGTTATAAATATTTTCGTGCATCAAATCGTCAATGTGGAAGTTTGTAATTTCACCTTACAAAATCTAAAACTAATTTTTGTTTTTTGATTTTAGACAATTTTGCGAAGATTCGCGTGTTTCAGTAAATACAGTATGAAATAAAATTTCATCTTTGAAATCAAATTATGCCGGACTACGTCGGAAAAATGATTGTTACAGCTCCATGCCAGTTACTTCTCTTGTAATGAATTCGTGAAAACACTTCATTGTTTGTCCGAATTAACGAGCACCCTTCAAATTGATTGCGTCTGAAAGAAACTTTGCAGCACGATGCATAGCAAAATGAAACCATAACGAGGTACATCTGTAAATACGTTTTGCAAATTACTTTTTCGAGTAGTTCAAACGCCGAAGCAACTCGTGCACGCAGATAATACGACGCTTCGTGCGAGCATAATCACGTAACGAGCAAAACTTTTGCCATTTTTCCGAAACGTGAACCAATTGCTACGTTCCCTTAAGGTAAACGATATCGACGCACGGGTATTGTGTGAGCACATCGCAAATACGAACAATCCGAAAATCGGCTGGCTGGAAAGGATTCCGGAAATGAATGTTTATAGGCAGCAGCTTGCGCCTGAGAGTGTGTCTCAGCTTGTACGAGGATCAATATTTCCTTTGGAAGACGATCCACGTCTAATTATCGTTTACTGGCTGAACAACAGGATCGTTACGTGTTACGATTCAGGAAAGCTATGCGTAATATCGCAGGAATTTAGCCTGAACGGTTCGTTATGATACTGGAGAGGTTCCGCTACTGGATCCCGGTTTTCTTGACGTTCCATCGTGTTCAGAACTTCAAACACGAATGTGTGGAGTATCCCAGTGAAGCGCCACCATTTCAAATAAGAAGTAATCATTGCTAGGCCTGTACGATTGTGGGGAATTTATTTCACCGAATAAATCCTTGTAAATTACCAAACGCACGGCACAGTACCGACGAGAGAAACTTTATTTTCAACAGACCGCTGTAATCCGGCCGCGGGATGAATAAACTATTCTTGATTAAACCAGTTTATTCACTCAAACGCTTCTTGTTCAGTCCGGTTAGAACTTCCAGGCTTACAATGTAAGGATTCTCAACTGCAGTCTCCTTACTGGCAGTGATCGATTTTTTGTGTGCTCGGTGGTAAAAACTGGAATAGCCTTCATTTGGTAATATTCGAATAGACCAAACTTGGCGTTTTAAATTCAGAATTAAATACTTTAAATATTAAAATAGGCTAAAATATGAATGAGTATATTATCGTACAGGGTGAGGGACCCGATCACTATGGGGGTATCAATGATTGTGCCTATATTAATTATACTCAATTTTAGAGTATAATGAATATTGAAGAAGAGATATATAACGTATATGTATATTAACTTATTTTAATGAAAAAATTTAATATCTCTTGTTTAATATTCATTATACTTCATTATGCTTTAATATAGGCACAGTAATTGTCACTCCCACAGTAATTGGATCCCCTATCATACCTACTGAAATTATTGAAGGAAGAAATACATTTTTTCTTAGTCCTAGTAACTTACAAATTGATACAGCAAATTTTTATTTTGCATAAAGATCTACTGTCTACTGGCAACGTATCAAGACGCAATAATTCTTATTACATTACAAATTATTCTGTAATTTTTATAAAGCTGATTTAAATTCTAGAAGTCGATTTTTGATTCTAAGATGGTGTACACGCATTTCGAAAAAATACCGTCCTTTAAACTAACACAGGCAAAATTGTATTCAAAGTATTATTGTTCGGAATATTCTAGGCACGATCAAAAATATGCAAAGCTCTATAGAAATGTGTGGGTGTCTTCCCCAAAGCTGTGACATCTATAGATACTTAGCTCTAGGGAAAACAGACCTATAAATCCTTCTGAATGTCCTCGCGTTGTCAGGCTTCACGATATGTTAATTGCCGTTGAGGATGGGTCGACGGAAACTGTCCCGAGAAAGTTTGAATAATTCGATTGCCGTTAAGGTCTTTACCTAACAATAAGATAGAGTGCTTTCCTCAAAAACAACACTGTCCGAATCAATTTCTTCTCTCCTACGTGAATCCAACATCGAAAACGTCCACATCGATCATAAACTGACGAGTGAAAATAATTTTTGGTTCGTACAAATAAAATCAAACAAACAAGTAATTTGAGAAAGGAATGAAATTCGTCGAAATTTGTTGGGTTCTTTTAAATCTTATTTACGATGGGTCAGTAACGCTCACTATAGTAGATCCTGGTTGAAATCTTCATTCTAAGTCCAAGTCCAAGTCCAAGTCATTATTATGTAGGAAGAAAATCTGAAAATCCATTAAAATTGAAGCATCGCAGGCGTATATTACATCGTAAGGCTTAACTTCACCGTGGCAACCCAGAAATTTTTGTGCTTTTTACCATGTATAATCGTACACATCATGACATCGCTTAAAACTTCGATTTTTGGCATTTTCTCGTCAAGATGTACAGCATTGTACATAGCAAAAAGTTAAAAAATGTCTGGGTTGCTAAGGTGAAGTTAAGCCTTACGATGTAATATACATACGTCTTAATATAGAACCCCTTGCTATATATTGTAATAATAACTTAATCTTGGACTTGGAATGGAGATTTCAAACAGGATCTACTATAATGAGTGTTACTAATGTCTTTTATATAGAAATAAAATTGTATTCTGCTATGAATATTTAAGTTTCAAAATAAATCTAGTCGTGAAGCGTTTAATTAAAAAATATTCCAAGTCAAATAATGAGGAATTTAATGAGGAATTAATTCAAAGTTCTATAAAACACCATAATATTGACGGATGTTACGTTTGTCTTATGAAAGCCACGCTAAAATTATATTACAATTATTTTATTTAATGTCGATTGAACCCTTCGGATATGGTGTTAAATCAAACTTTTACATTAAACGGCACACATGCGATAAATATAAATTTGCTTTTCTGATTAGTTGGGGAAAAATTGTACGTGAAGGGATTGATGAAACTACAATAGAAAACTGAAGCTTAAGTGTCCTGCGAAACTAAATTACCGTACTCGGTAAATTCGCCGAAACTTCGTATTTGGTAACACGGAATGGGCGATGACCGCGACCCTAACTTCCGAGATGATCGAACCGTGTTCCCGGAAGTCTATAGGATAAGGATTTCGTCTGAAAATATAAAGAGGTTAGGCTTAGTCTCTGCTTGACCCGTTTACGTTAACTCGCCCCATTCACAGACGAGTTTCTAAAGTACTTTGCAAAGTTGTGCAGGCTGCTAGGTGGGTTTATAAGTATAAGTAGCAATAAGTAAGTAAACGAGTGGGTGAGTATATGTACCCGCGGCTATGTAAAGCGTTCGCCGAGACGGGATACTTAAGTCAAGGGCCTTTCGTGTTGCAGATTTACCCAGGTTCGGCAAACCGTTGAACAACGTGACGATCTCGGTGGGTCGCGAAGCCATTTTCACCTGCATCGTCGAAAACCTTAGCCAGTACAAGGTAAGACGCGTTCTCCACACTCGAGCATCCCCATTACCACGCGCTGCTGCAACTGTTCCACGATTATGGTCGCCATATTATACGCGTAGACTGACTTTAATAGTCGCCACGATTTCACCAAAAGCTCTGACGATCAGCGACTACATATGGTGGAACTAAAAACTATTTGAACACTAAATTTCTGATTCTCTCAACGATTGTCAATGTTTCACCTGTGGTAGTTTTGTAAGAAAGACTATATTACAAAAATCAACTTCGACTCATTTTAGAGCTTAAGGCTTCTTCTTTCGAAGAAAATTCCTGATTTTTTTTTAACATATTTCTGCATAATGTAGCGGGTGGGAAACCGAAGACCCATTTTTCCTCGAAAATCCTTTGAATTGAAGCTTCTGTGAAAACACAGTTCCATACGTATACTCCCGAATTATATGGAAAGAAATAATATACTAATGTATATTTTCATAACTGCACTTAAAATGGAACGCTGATTTTAAAAGCTTGTTAAAAGTAGAAACATGCTGTTTCTCAATGAAATCGAGAAATATCTTGTACCTTTTAAATGAACATTGCATTATGTTAATTTCCGATGTCGAGCGTGATCCATGTTCGGTACGTACGAATTTCGGCCGAAAAATAATTATACTGAAATTAAAATTAAGTTTATGGGAAATTCCCTGTGAATATTCAAAATCTTTTCTAATGATAAATTATACAAAAGAAATATTTTTTAACTTGTCTACACCAAAAAATTGTGAAAGTAAACGGGATCGAAAGTATAATAATTTTCTAATAATCTAATATTAGAAGTACCGAGCACAGTGTAATCTGGTAACAAGTTTATGTTTATCGTTAGCCTTTCTAGTTTCGTATAAGGCAGCAACTTCTTGAAGTTTTGTTTGCCATATTGTATTGTAGTATCTGCAATAGAATGTATAGAAAATGTAAAGAATTTAAAATAATAACATGCTTTACGATGCATCTGAGCTACGTCTTCCCACGCCTACCATTTTTCCTTTTCACGACCAGGCCATTCCCTCTGGGATCATTTCAGACTTGTCAAGTTAGACTTGATTGAAACCTAGTATGATAGATTTCGCAGCATCCGTTTATTACGCTCTCGTATGTGCGTAATAGTTGGTAATGGCTGCTCCATTATCAAGATTAACTGGGAGTCATTTTTTTACATTGTTACGTACGGAGAAGTTTTCTCCGCGTTTATCACGATTAGAATTTTACTAATCTTTTTTCTGAGAACGAAAAATGTCTCAACCGACCCCTTTGTTTATAGAAGGGATGATTATGCCCCAGCTGGACACAGTCGGCACGAAGCATGATTCAGTAACGATAACGTACGATTTCCTGATATGGAAATCTTGAGAACATTCCCTTCTGGTATATGTCAAGATCGTCTCTGACAAGAAACATCTTGGCCAACCCTTCGTTTAACTTTATAAACAGAGATCCAGCGGCAAACCTCTCTTTCGCAAGTTCTCTTTCGTATCAATAGACCTGATAGTCCAGTAATAGTTCTATTTCAGTATTCAGTAACTGCTCTTAGACCCCGCATGTCCAGTGCGTCAACACCGAGCATCTTAGGTAAAATTACTTTTATTATACATTCAATCGCGACACCATTGTTTGTTTCGTTTGTCATTGTTTTATCGTCCAATATGCTAATCTAGTAATTGCACGTTCTTCACCGTACGGATTGTATCGATTAAATTATATTAGATACCAGGCCTGCTAACTATCCTATCGACTCCCTGTTTTCGCAGCAGGGTCGTTCGTGACATACCATAGTCCAACCAGAGATTTCTCCAACCTAGCGGCTCTCCAATTTCGCATTAGGTTCGTCTGTGAGTCATCCAACCTCTCAGCGGCTCCCCAATTTCGCATTGGGTTCGGTCACGAATTTTTCCCCCCCCCCCCTCCAAACATCCCCCCGGTTTCGCACCGAGTTAGTCTTCGTACGACTCCATTCCTCCAGGCTCACTGAATTCGCGTCAGGTTCGTCCTCGACGTCTATAATCCTAGCGGCTCCCTGATTTCGCACCAGGTTCGTCCGCGTACCTAACTAACAAATTGAAACCATATTACATTCGCCGGCCATTCGCGCTGCCCGCAGTCCTGGCACGGAACAAGATTCTTATTTATCGATGCAGTTTGAAATCTTATAGAATATGTTACCGTGCATGTCAGCTAATTAAATTGATTTTATGGACTTATAACCAAAATTGGTAGCTATCATTTGTAACGGTAGAAACATTAACAGAATCTAAAAGTATTGACACATGCATAGCATATTACCAACGGCAATTACTTTTCTTAAAGCGTTCATGTAGCTTCGTCTTCACTATTAATCTTTTTGTTTTGCTTGGATGACTTCCAAAGTGAAGAGCACACCCAACACATCGCGAATGTCTAGCACTCATCTTAACAATATACACCTATATTAATGTATATATTATTAGTTTTTTAACGTAGCAAAAAATGCAAAGTACATCTTTAGATTAGTTCGGAACGGAACGCCCTCTGGCAGAAATCGGGTTAACCCCGGAGGTTATGTTGATTCCTACTAGAGGGTGCTCGAAACTTACCGATTTTCAATTTTTTTAACATGTACCTTCACTTTGAAAAATTTCAAAAAATTATGTATTATCAACCATAACGAGATGCTAAAACTGTAAAAATATAAGCTTAATATATTATTATTTTTTAAAATTCGGTTTCGGAGCTAAAAATTCTGAAGAAATTCATAGACGTGCATTCTAATAGCTCAAATATGCCTGACTTTTTTCAGAGCTTTCAGTTGAACAGGATAAGAGAAACTACGGCAAAACCTGATTTTCTTTGTCACCCCATTAATGCCCTCCATGTCGACATTTAGGGTTGAAAATTGGCACAAAGCCTTTCCTTTGGATAAGCTATGGAATGACCTATCGCTAATTCAATTTGGTTCAGGGGAATTTTTGAAATGATTATGTTATTAATAGTTAGAAATTAAATAATTATTAGCATAAGCTTAAGCGGGGCTGTATCGGTCCTAATAGTTTTCTCAAGTGTGCAAGAAAAAATGACTAAAACACTGACAAAAAATTTGTCGGTTTTCCAGAGGAGCATAATTTTTGGGGGTACGACACCTTCGCTACCAGCGCTCGATATCGTTGTCTAATAAATTCCTCTGCATATTCTCCAACGAACGTCTGCTTCCGCGTTCCATTCAGACTTCGACAAAAGACTCGCGGCTATACGATACCGCATAATAATCTCGCGGCATATTGCAAAGAATAACCGTAAACAATCCGGCTCCATCAGGCGGTGCGGAGAAATTTCAGAAAAGTCTCTGCGGAGAACGGAAACGAAAGTGAAGATAGAAGGGGTTAACAAACGGGTACAAATAAACCGGAGAGCCAGCCAGAGGATTCGGTAAGAATCCGTATCCAATGCGTATCTCGGCAACTCCATTTAAGTAGAAATAAAATCCCGCGGGGTGTGAGTTCAGCAGTTTGTTAAGCGGTTCTTGGCCCCTTTTTCCTTCCTCCGCCAATACTTTTTATCCGTCTATTCCTTTCCTTTTCTCTCTCTCTCTCTCTCTCTCTCTCTCTCTCTCTCTGTCTCTACTCTCTCTGTCCCCGCGGTTCATTCTCTCGTTCATCCGGGGGTTGAACATCCCTCTCGGAAGGCGCCCCTTTCGATTTGCTAACCCTCTTAGCCCGGGTCCTTCTTCGCGCTCGATCCGCAACGGCACGAGTTATAGTTTTCCAGATAGAGGCCGTTCCCCGGCGACCGGGACTATGTTTCGCCAATAAAAATGCGCCCGGAATTGTTTTATGGTCCCGCACAAAGGTCCGCGTGTCTGTGGGCGGAGCATGCTCGGGAATGGAATCGATGCATTATCTTTACGCTGGTAGTCAACGACACCTCTCCGGAAATGAAAATACCGAGCGCCGCGCCACGCCGGTCCCAACCCCGATACTACCTCAAAAAGAAAAAAAAAATTGGGAAAATGAAAACGAGTGCCGCTTTACCGGCACAAAGAACTGCACTCTCGATAATCGAAGCGGCACCCGCGGCATTGCTAACCCGCTCCAACGGAATCCGCGATATCCTGTATGTCGGTTCGAGAATCTTGATATCCGATTGATTATGTCTGGGAAAATCTACAAGAGTCAGTCTTTGTTTTCCGGTTTTCTGTCAAGTACTTATGAAGAGTGGCGATATTTTCTTCAATTTAGCGTAAAAAAATGGAATATGGTACATACGGACTTTCACGTAATAAGTATTACTATCGTTGTAATATAAAATAATTTGTTGAGGGACGTAAGTATAAAGAAAATAACACTGCAGAGCCATTTTCAAAAATACTTCCTGGGGAAATGTGAGTTCTTTTTTCAATGAATAAACGTTAATTAACGAAAAGTAGAAATTGTGTAGAAAGATATATAGAAATTTTCGCAATTTAATTATTCGAAATTGAATCGGTCCTCCTAGGCACTAAAATTCAGATTCAGTTCGGATTCAGGCACTAAAATAAAGCAAACCACCCCATATATTTACATTCATCTAGCAAATGCACTTGACACAGTGCAAATTAAATCCTGTGTTAGTAATTACACGTAACACACACTAAATAACAGTGAAATGTAGTCTGCACCGTACAAGATGTAATAACTAAATTTTGAATTCTTATTTTTCAATAAAAAATATTTATAAAATAAGGATTTTAATTAATAATTTTATTTAGTAAAAAGTGACACAGCAGAATTTTAAAATTCATTAAATGTTTTTACCGTTTTGCATTTGACATGTTCATTATTGTCTAGTAATAACAAATATATTTACTTTCCATTTCAGCGTCAACAAAACCAAGTCTGCCTGGAATCGGAAATGGCGTTTTATTAAAGAAATATTAATTATGTTTAAATATGCCATTTTTAACGAGAATCACTAAGAAAGATTAAATTTTATATTCCGCAAGAAGTATAGGAAGCGTTGGCGGATTTAATAATTAGAGAAGTTATGATTAACTCATAAGAAACGGAGTTTTGAGTGAATTTACTGGAAAGGCGATGACGAGCACTGCGCCACGTAAACTTCATGCGACAAGCGGATATACTGCGTTACTTTAGAAGATACAGCGTTCCGCGAAGTCAATTTCTCGACGATAATTAGGACACTTATAGACGAGTCGGTAACTTTGATGACTTTATCGGTCGTTCGACACGCTCGTGTCACCGCTAATTTCTTTGGAAACGATGAGATCAGGTTACATGGTCGTTTACAACAATTTCGGAACTAACATTTCCGGCATGATCGCGAGCGGTTTATGCTCAGTGCATTAAGCATATAAATAACGAAAGGCAACTTTCTCCATTAATAAACAATTTTCGTACTGAAATTAACCGTCGAACGGAAGAAGCATTAAACATATTTTGTAGGAAGAGAATATCTCATCAAAGCGTATTTGAAGGATAATTAAATATTATCCTAGATGGACTTCGTTACTGGCTAATTTACCTTTTACCACAGTGATGTTTGGCGAAGGTAGTAAAACTATTCATCAATATTTAGTATCAGTTAACAGTGAAAATTTTACAGAATAAATATTATTCTTTAATGGAATACGAATTCTGGCGATGAAAAATTAATTCTCACATTTCTCGGAATAGACCACTTAAAACTGGAATTTCAAATGGTTGTTTTCAGTGAAACGAACGGCGGAAGAAATTTCATAATATTCGATAATTGGAAAAGAGCCCTATTTATTAAAATATTATATGTGCGTAACTTCACCTTGTCAATTCAGAAATTTTTCACTTTTTTTTATCTAATCCTGTAGATTTTTACGAGAAAATGCCAAAAAGTTAACTTGGATTTTTTTCTGGGTTGTCAAGGTAAAGTTTAACCTTTATACAAATTCGAACATTGTACAGTTAAAAAAACTCTGTCGTCTCGATAAAAGCCACGAAAATATTTTAAGTTACAGTATTGCTCACTCTGCTCGGTCGGCCGTATACTTCGTTAGCATTTTATGAACAGTAACTACGTTTGTTTATTTAGCACGAGTATGTTCGTATGAATAATTTAATATCAATGACGCGGGAAAGAATTATAATGCCCTTTACTTCGTCTATCATTTAGGAAAATTGAAAGCATCCGACCTATACCAAGTTCAGTCTGATCGCATTAAAACCAACTGAAAGCACCTACATGCTTTGTTACTTTCAACTTCTACGTTACAACAATAAATTATAATATCTTCGGTAAAATATTGAATTTTATGATGTCGAACGTATGAATTTAGAAGTATTAGATCCGTGACACCGAGTCTGGCGCACGTATCCTCAATAAACTTTCCAAGCAATTCTCCCGAAAATAATATCTCGACTGCGAAAGCATTATTCTACATTTCCGACACATCCTTTCGTGAAATATCGCCACACTCGCCATTGTCTGTAACGCAGGGTTGTTCGTTTTCGTTCTTTTTCTACGAACCCTAAACTAAATGTCTCTATCTACGAACACGTTATCGTTCGTGTTAGAAACATAAGTACGTAATGAAATGATCAGCAACGAATTCTTAATTTGCTTATTACTGGCGATCAAAGTCGAATTTTTAATGGTATAAATTAATGGTAGAGTACTGTACTACAAAAAGTTTGAAAATCGCTGCAGGATAAATATTTTTGAAACTATTTCTTAAAAAAAGAACTGTTTGCAACCATAAAATTACACATACATGTAGATTAATTAGAGAAAAAAATGATCAAATAAATCGTGTGTTCTCGCTAGACTGCGGATTTTTATGCAAAGTAAACACTAGTAGACAACTGATGGGTACGGTAGGGGCTCCTTAAAAGTCTGCTTCTCCCACCAACCTCGCTTTCATACAGCGCGCACCTTCGTCGCGTTCACTAGTGTCTCGCATCTTCGTTACCCTACGGCAGGCCTGGACCTATGTCGAAAGATGAGGGGAGGAGCACGAATTGAGGGGAAAAAGTTACCCCTTCTCTGCCAGTACCGAAGTATGCACGACAGAGACGATACGTGTCGGAAACTTGGGCGATAGCGCGGAAGAAGGGGAAATTAAAGTGGTGAAACAAGTCTTGATTTGGCGATTCTGGCCTGAGCAACTTGCGGCTCGCGAGCCATAGACGACCCCTTTCCCTACCCCTGGTTCCTCCCCGCTGGTTACTCGAGGAAAAACACGGTGAGGGCAATATGAAATAGTTGATAGTGGGGGAACCGGTACTGCTAATGGGAGTCTTGAAGCGACAGCGGGGAAGAAGTTGTCTGGGCCTGCCGTACGGCAACAGCGCTTACTGGAAGGTAACAGTGGGCGCTTTGGTGGGGACGGTCTTGTCTCAACTGACACTAAAATGTCCATTCCTGACATGGACTTTACTTCATTTCTTAATCAAACAGTTTTAATATAAAATTTAATGCTTGAGTATGTTTACAATAAGTTTACAATGAATGTGTTCACAATTAGTGTTACAATTGAAATCATATGAATAATAATTTTCATATATAATTTTCGAGTCACTAAAATGATTAAAGAAAAACAAGTCCTTGTATTTGGCTTCTGCTTCTTGCAATCGATACAGACAATTTTTATTTTGCATAAAGATGCCCATCCACAATCCAATGATCACGAAAATATACGTCTACGTTATTGCCTAGACTTATTGTTTCATGTTTTAATTCGTCTTTGTTCGTTTATTATGATGGGGACGTATGTATTTATAAACTAATTGCAAACCCATCAACAGCCATTTAATGGGATATCCTGATTGCACGTGGACAAGGTGTAAACCTTGGACCACGGTACGAAACAATTTGCACATTATCCGAAGTCGGCGGGAAATTTAAAAATTTCATTAAAGAGTCGAAATTACTTCCTGCGGAAGCAGCAGCAAGCTGGGAGGGGCCGGAATCCCGGGGCTGCGTATTTTTACGGCTCCAAACCTAATTGAAGTTGGAACCCTCAAATTGTGTCGGCGTTTGGGAGATTAACGTCGCGTCGTGCAAATTTTACACGACGAAAATAATCGTTTCGATTAACACTTTGACTGCCAAACTAGAAACTTCCAAAATTCCATGAAATCAAAGTAGGTTATTTAATGAAATAAAAATGGAAAAAATTAAATATATGATATTTAGTAGACCTGCAACTTTCTTTCTTTACAGATCCTAGTCAAATTTGGTAAAATGAATATATTAACGTATAAATTCATTTTAAAGCCTGTACAAATAATTCCGTCACCCACATATGGGTGACATGGCAGCCAACGTGTTAAAGTCCGGTAGTTTCTTGTACAACTCCTGGCAAAAAATATTCGATCAAAACCGTGAATATGATTGTTAGCGTATATTATAATAGATACGAAAAACAGTGATATACATACACAGGGTGATCCTTTTAAGTAAGGCCACATAAATATCTCTTCACATTATTGTGATGCAAAAAATACTTGTTACCGAATGTGCATGGTGTATATGGACCAAATTTCAGACAAGAATATTTTTTTACATATTTTTTTATTGTATCGTGTAACTGATAAGAAAACATTTAAATATGTATAATAACATGACCTTGAAATCACCATGATCTTTGAAAATTAAAGTTTTACCTAGAACTGATGTCAACTGTTAAAACAACACTCACTGTCTCTTAAGTTATCATCGGAGATGTTCAAAATGGTGTACTACGGTGATACATTTTCTGAAACGTCCAATGACCAACTGTACAAATCTTTCAATTGTTTCGGAACTAATATCAGTACAAGCTCTAGTTAGAATAATTATTCGGTTCTTCATGTCCCCTGGTAGTTGGTTGTTCATTACAAACTGTTTGTTTCAATTTTACCCACAAAAAATATCCATCGGTGTAATTTCTGGTGAACGCGATGGCCATCCTATAACTCCAGCACGACCGATCCATCGATTTAGAAATTTTAAATCGGATATCTAGCACAAACATTTGTAGCTCATTTTGCAAAAATGTCGCATACTTTTCTCCATTTAAAGTACCGTTTATGAAATAGGTACCAATTATTTGATTATTTAAAATGCCACACCAGACGTTTACACTCGACCGTCTTTGTTTATTCACTGATATTAGCTGGTGTGGATTGCCAATTGACCAATAGTGCATGTTTTCACTAGTAAATAGTACTTTTTTGGCAAACCTCACCAAGTAAAATTCACACGACTTAGGAAATCTGTTCCACGAAGATCTTGATGTAACGATAAATGATAGGGATGAAATATTTCTTCTTGAAGTATCCGTATTTCACTACCAGTTACACGGAAATTACCGTTCACCTTTGCATAAGTACAACGAGATGAACAATTACCGTCTGCAAATGTATCTTTGTACATTCGAACCGCTTCCCTCAAATAATGATCAGGTTTACCGTAAATGAATACCATATCAACTTTCCCTTGCATTGAGTAATTCATTTCAAACAGTACGTTGATGCACTGATAGATAAATTGAAACTGATCGGGATTTCAAACCGTTAGGTACCATCACTATTGCGACAATTAACATGTTTATTTACATTCACACGCTTGATTGTAAAGTCTTGGTCAAAGCCTACGATCTCGATAGATATCAGTTCTGGGTGAAACTTTAATTTTCGAAGATCAAGGTCATTTCAACGTCATGTTATTATACATATCTGGATGTATTTTTCGATTAGTTACAAGAAGCAATAAAAAAAAGTGTAGTTATGTAGCAAAACGCACTGTTGGCTTTGGTAACTCCAAAAAAATGATTTTCGGAAAAAATATTCTTGCCAGATTTTTGGTCCATTGGCACCATGCACATTACGTAACAAATATTTTTTGCATCACTCTAACCTGAGGCGATATTGAAATGTCATCACTTAAAGTGACCCCCCTGTATGTACAGATTCTTTTGCCTGTCTACCAAGTGGAAAATAAACTTTCTACCTTTATGAGAAAATTATGAAGTAATTGCAATAGCATATCAAAGCATATCGTCAATGTAAATATTTTATACATTGAAAGTATGATATACAATGATATTGCATTTGTTGGGTCGAATAAATTTTGTCAGGGCTAGTATTTCGACCATCCACAGATAATTGAAATATATTTCTCTAATAAATTCATGAACTTGAATTGAAACGTTAAACGTTAAACGTTATATATATATATATTATAATATATAATAATATATAGATATTAAATTCGCATAAGTTGGCACTCTAGTCTCGGTAAAGATATTTCTATGGGAAGCCACTTTTACTAAAAAGTGTATAAATCTCAAAGTTTCTCCAATTAGTTTCTTCATCTCTTTTCTACTGTATCGAGACTAAATTAGATAACACAATTTCTCCTACCAAGAAGTCATTAAAACAAACAAACACTTTATTGTTTCTTACAGTAAAAAATATATACATATTACATTTTTCCTTTTTTTGTAGAAGTTAGTGTTCGAAACACCAATTCAAAAGGTAACATTGACTATGTTGCAGATGCGTTCCACTTTCACAATTCATTCGATCTAAAATGATAACGTTCACCTGGCAAATATTTTAGGCGTCAAATGCCGAAGCATAAATTTCTTTACTGCACTGAACAAGTTATTAAAATTGTTCTGTTACAATTTACGCGACACGTTGGAACCGGTAATTTTAACAGAAAATATGTTCCAGCTCGATATATTGGTAGTTGCAGAGAATTTACATCGATCGATAAACTTTAAACCGCTCTTCCTAGTTGCTCCAAGCATATAAAAAAAAAGAGAAAGGAAAAAACATAATTGTACGCCGAATATACTTTTCCATCGTGCATCATTTCGAAATTTGCGCGGACATCGTGATCAGGATTTTTTATTTTCTTATCTTAATGAAAATGCATAATCTTCTAGCAAATGTAAAAAATGATTACCAATTTGCACAGTAAATGTGTTTATTTAGACGAAGGGCTGCCTCTAAATGAGCTCCAGCTTATTTACCTAGCAAACAGATTTCACTTCACTTAATTCTGAATAAATTTTCCTGTAATAGGACCAGAATTTTATTTTCTGTTTAACTTAACGAAGCTCGACATGCACTTCGTACAACAAAAATGGCAATTTTGACAAATACATAAGGCAACAATGTCGACAAAAATAATACGATGGAATGTACGAATTTGTGCAAAACTCATTTTGAAGAGAAATTATTGATTCGATACAATATTTTTCAAATTCTATGTTGATAAACTTTGTTTTCCAACCTCTCGGAAATATTTTTTAATGTTATCTCGAGCATATTTTAATATTTTACGTACGTGTTATTATCACGTATACGATTCTCACTCTCATTAGAATGCTATGAAGGTATCTGTTAAAAGTTGGACTTCTGCCAAAAATGTTGTTCCTAATTGTCAATGCACCTGCACTGTGCCAATATAATCATTCCATTTATGTTTAACACGGGATCAAGGAAGCATTAAAATTGACCATTTTACATTATTTTATAAACATAATTCGAATATATTTAATCAAATTCGTACCAATGCCTATTAAAATGTATGCATGTTTAGAGGAAATTGGCTGAATAAATTGTCTGTAAATGAATTTTTAGAATTTCATAAATTAATTATCTTTGTGACTTTATAGTATGTAACTTGTTCATTACAAATTAAACGTGGAGAAGTGATGAACATATGATCGTAAATTTATAAGAGTTTTACATATAGGATACATATAGGGTACATATAGGATTTGTCATAAATATTAAATTGGGTGTTGGAACGAGACTCGTACAAAGGATCACTTGGCGCATGCATGTATTCGTTTGAGATCCGTTCTCGCAACATTTTATTTGTACTTTCGACAAAGACCGAAGTTTCACGCTGTTCGAGCGCGAGGAACTGTCTTTTGCTCTGTTTATGGCTCTTCGACGCGTGATAGTGAGTTCGAGCCGTGCGTTTCTTGCTGCAATTCGTTTAAGGAAAGTACCAGCTGCGCTTCTGTCACGTTTCGCGTTTTCAACTTGGATTTACAAACAGCTTTGTTTGCGTTACGAGGAGCGACGCGCCGACTATTTTTCTGAGAAATGAAGACGTATTTTTTGCGAAGTGTTTGCGTGAGTCGACAGGCTGAGAAAATTGATGTAGTTTTCGTAATATACAGGGTGCCCCAAAAATGCTCTCCTTCCTCGAAAGGGATGATTCCTGATGACATTTCAAGTAACCTTTTCCTTCGCGAAAATGTTCTCTGCGGCTTCGTTAAGGAATTATTAACGGAAAAATACGGGCCAATCGGAACGCGTCTACAGCGGACGATTTTCAGCTCGGCTAATGTCAGGAGTCCGTCTGTTGTGGCCGAGCTCTGATTGGTCCCTCTTTCTCATTAATAATTCTTTAACAAAGCTTCGGAGAACATTTCCGCAAAGGGAAAGGTTACTTAAAGTCATAACCTGTCGTAATAATGACCACCTCTCTATTCTTAAACATGTATTTATTATGGGCAGGATAGAACCAAGAAACAAGTAATTAAAACTGTATAAAGTTTTTGTGTGACGATAGAGTAACTAAATCAATTACAAAAATAATCATAATATAAGACGTGCCATCACTTTGATAAAAAAATTATGAAAAATGAAATTTGAGCAATTGCATGAGTCGCTTAGAATATTCCCACAACTGTGTGTTCTACTGCGCTATCATCGCAGAAATGATGGTTAAACTAGAAATTGGACACCGGAAGTTGTTCCTTGCGAGACAAATCAGCAGATCGGCCAGCAGCCACCGAAATTCGCGATCTTGGAAGTTGGTGAACACTAGGCCGTCTTGTTTATATCTATTGACAAAACGTCTACACATTTTGTCGCGCAGTTGACTGCCCCATCAGATTCCCGGCTTGATCTCGCAAGAGCCAGCCGAGTTTGCCAAATGGTTACACGAATATATAGCGAAATGTATTGTAATCCAGTTTTCGCGAATGCAACTTTATCGACCTGGTATCGAGTGCCAAGCACGGGAAGAATTTGTTCCGGCGAGCTCGCGACAAATGTTTCGACATACACGACCAACCAGTGTACCACGTTGAAACAATCGAAGCCAAGGTTCCACGTCCGAATAATGCCGACGCTGTTCAAAAATACAATTCGAAAGCTCACGGTCGCAGGTAATACGTAATATTACGTCGGAAGATAGCGTGCGGGCACGAACACCGGTCTCTACATATTCAATGAGCAGCACAATACATCGCGGCCACGATGAACGCTACGTGGCAAACAGGAACCGAAACAGAAATAAATTAATCCCGCGAATAAACGATAAACACGAGTAATTTGTAATGTAACTGGAAACAGGATGATTCTCCGCGGAATAAATCTTTTTTTTTCTGTCCACAGCTTCACACCGCGGAAAAGTAAATCGATGTGGCCCTTTTATGCAAAAACGCTTGAGCATTCGGTCACCTGATTTTTACCTAACTTATGTACTATGTGTTATGTTTTAACTGGTGGACGATATATTTTTGAAATTTTTATTTTGTGATTTTACTTTTGATATTTGGTCAAGAATCCATGCAGATTTTACAACTTATTTAAGTCACACTACAACTTTCAAGGGAGCACACCGAACTCGGACAAACCGGATTTAATGAAAATGTAAGAGGTAGTTTTCGGAAAAAAATTTAACATGTATTTTCTTATCATCGGCAATTATACATGTCGAAGAGTTGAAAAGAACCTTCAAAATTGGACGTCAAATGTATATTTCAATACCTCGAGTAGTAAAGAATGTCGAAAAAATATTTTTGCAAATTGACGATTGCACAGACGATTCGATTTATAGCATTTCCAACAAAAAACGTGTCTTCAGTTTTTCACCTACAATATCATGCATAACTTGAAAAAAATTGAATGATGGTCTGTGGAAGTAGAAGCTTTAACATAAGTACAAATTTATTATTGTACCATTTTACCGTGTAATCAATATCGTCGGCGAAAGTCGTTACTAATTTTTTATTATAATTATTTACATATTGATTATGTTGTAACCTAAAACTTTGATCTCGTAAATAATGATTAACCGAAGAAATATCTGGTGTATTATATTGGTTACTAGTAATCGAAAAAAGCTTTCATCATGTCGGTTACTAGTAACCAACACGATAATCATTTAAAATGGTTATTCGTAATCAGAATAGTATATAAAAATTAATGTTTTTTAATCGTTTTGGAAAGAAGGGGGTGTTTGTGTTTGTAAAAAATGGTGCGCGCGTTTTGTTCTAAATAAAGTTTATTACAAACTTAACGATGCCCTGTCACCGGCCGGATTAACATTGGGTGATAGTTTATAGGATGCAGTGAATAGTAGCGGTAATACTGTTCGACGCGATTGTTTGACTCGAATTCTGTTGTAGCTAGGATGTCGATTTTGCTGATTCTGTCTCTCTGCTCCGAGGCCCGCTTGCTCGACACCTCGGTGGTGACGCGATTTTTTGGCCATGGGCCCGTTTTCGGGGGAACAATCATCCCCATTCGTTGATTTGACTTGAGGGAGGAGGATCTTCTGAAATAGCCCTTACCGGTGGGGGAGGAAGTTCCCAAAATGCGCGATCTATGGGACCCCGGAGCAGCGCGACGAAGGCCTAAGTGGCCCATAGATGCGTTTATTGTCTCTGGGTTCCGTCTGTTGACGAAAACCAGAGACACGAAAATTCGAGAAGGAAAAAACCCGGCATAATGGAAAAATGCCTCGGCATAATGAATAATGGTTCGTATGGCAAGTGCGGTAGAGGATTGACGACCGCTAGGCCGCCGCTTGTAGTTGGCCACAAGGCCCACTGTGTCCGAATTCGGGACCTTCAAGTACCTTGCGGACGGTACACGGAGTGATAGCCGCACTTATGACCACTTTTACAATGCCATCAGCTCGAACCCTCAAGTGCCTCGCGGGCGGCAACTCGAGAATTAGCATTCTTCGTGATTAGTCGAAGAACGGACAAAAATCGGAAAAGGGCATTCGTTACGCAACGTTCTTTTAGGGCGAAAGAGCATGCTCCGTACAGCTGTGGCATCCTCGCTTGCGTCACGGCCGTAAATGCGAGGACTCACAGTAACAAGGTCTGTTAGGAATCGAACACGTTTTATTTTCCGGAAAATTTGTTTAAGATTTAATTATTGATAACAGGTATTGCAACAAATGAAGGATGCCCCGCGCAAGCGAGGTATATGTACATAGTTTCAAATTAGGCCACGGCGAGCGCCGAAACAAACCACGATCAGCGTTGTATTAATGTAAAATGAACAATGTAAAAAGTCGCCAGTCGTGTCCGGACGTCGCTAAAGAACACATCGCTTGTTTGTTAGCATCATACCTCGTTCACATCATTACCTATATTAATGAAGTTGCGTTATAATTATTCATTGTCTGGGGTCAATCCATTCAAAACCCTCTCCTACATACATATTAATTTTCACTGAACGACTTTTTTCGAAAACATTTGAACAAATAACTGCTATCTTGTACCTCCGATTTCCGTTCATCTTCTGCGAAGCTATAAAGAAAATCGTACGGCAAGTGGTTAATACGATTGAAACATTCGAGCACTCTTTGCCTGCTCCCTGCGCGCAATTCATCTTCATTCGTGAGTCGAGAAACATCCCTCCAGGTATATATCTCCGGCTAAATGCCTCGGCCTATTAAGAATCCGTAATTACCCGAAGATCTCATGCCAGCCAGACGCACGGTTGCCGCTGCGTAGCCGCTGTCGTGGCTTCTAATGCCGGGTTATTCGGAGCAAGGAGGTTAACCCTGGAGAATGCGGGGGGCGAATCCCGCGTCTCGAAGTCAATAGCTGAAGTGGAGAAGCAAGAGGTGGTTGCAGAAGAGCTTCGAGAACTTGTGTGCACGGGCCGGCCTGTGATTGCTCGTGCAAACAAACCGCCGTATTAATTATTCGCAATACTGATGGTTACGACGTACCAGGCATTCGGAGAGGGATCCCCACGGGTCTTGGAACTTCTTATGCATCAACGATGACTCGCTGGATTCCTGATTAAAGGGGCTAATCTTGCGTGAAGCCGCATTCTCCTTTGTTCGAAAAATCGGAATTAACCCGACTATTCTGGTGTAAAGTCCCGCTTTTTTGGGAAGTTCGAAAACTGTTGTAGTATCGACTTTAATTCTGAAACGGATATCAAGTTTCTTCCCTTCGAATAATTTTGAGAAAAAACCGAAATTTCCAACCATTATCTACCTCTGTTATGGTTCCCAGTTTCGATTTCCGTATCAGCGTCATAACTATTATGTTTTCGGTTCAATATCTATTGATATTAGTAATCGTTGCAACTATAGAGTACTGTAATATTCTTTACAAAATTAACACAAAAAGGGGGAAATAAATGACACACACACACACACACACACACACACACACACACACACACAAAAAATATTACTCAGCATTGAACGTTCATAAACCGAAATTTCACTTGGATATATCCAATTTGGGATATTATTCCGGAAGGCACCAGTGGCCGATCAATATGAAATTTGGAGCATGTTATGAAGAATGTGGAAAGACCCCAAATATAAAATTTTATCTTCGCGAATTGATTCGGGTTTGAGTCCCCGTAAACCCTTGCAAGTTTCGTATACGTATACGGGTTTTTCCTAATATATGTATATGTGTGTGGTTACACAGAGTCATCAAGGAGGCCCTTTTAGTCGTCTATTGTTTTGTGGGAGGAGCTGTCGCCCCTAACCCAAACTTAACCCTTTTTTCTGTGAGAAAATGCTTTTCGCATACCTCGGCTCCCTGGGAGAAGCCGGGATTATGTGGGACCCTTGTCCCTAGTGGCCCTATCCCTGGGATAGTGTTCCCGGACACTACCCACTAAAAACTCACGCCCACCTAAGCTAAAGGGGAGGTGCCTGGATCACGCGAGTACTCAACAGGGCACCTTCCAGCTAACATACTAACCGGGTGAGAGGGTTAGCCTCCCCCATTGCCTACTCTATAAGACCACGGGCGGAGGGACCCGCACGGTATCCCCAAGCCTGGAGCATTCAGATTGGGCTTCTCGAGCCCCAGCTCGGTCGACTCACAGCTCCCGGTGTCTTCGTGCCTCGCTCGGAGCTGGTGTCCGGAAGGAACCAGCCCCGGCCAAGGCGAGAAGACGCCGCCACCGGTAAGGAAGGGTCATCGGAGACGCGATCCGGCATGCCCCGGCCCTTCCCACTCAATCCACCCCCCCAGATCCCCCCCCCCCCGTGGGTCTTCTGAACGGACCCCCCCCCCCACCCTCCACGGGAAACGTGTCGCGGGGGGTGTTGCTCCAATCCGGGAAGAGCTATGCTCCCCCTACGGAAGCCAGCGTCAGCTCGCACCCCGAGCCACCGAATCCGCAGCCCCCCTCACTGGTGGGGTTACTGTGCGTCGTGGGGAGCCCCCCCCCCCGGGCAGAACCTTCTTCGCCCCCCGCTCCCGGGGGCACCAAATGGCGCGGGGGTGGCCCTCGCGCTCTCCTACCCAACGCCCACTACCGAGTGGGGGCATACGCGGGCGCAAGGGACGGCCCCGCGGCCATACCCTTCTGGCCGATTCCGGGTCTTTCTCCAGGTCCCACTCGGCGGCCTCCTTTTGCGACATTACGACCTCGCAGAGGTCGCACGCACCACGATACGACTCGAACCGTCTCACATTTCCGTAAGCATCGTGTTTCCAGCAGAAAAAACATAAACAGATTACACTACACCATCATTTATAATACACACATGCATACACATCCCTCAGGCATTCTTACATTGTTGCTGAATATAGCGTACAAAGCATGAAAAACCTATTATGGCGGATTTGTAATTAAGAACCTGTATCTTCTAAACGCATAAATTGCGGAAGCTAAAATTAGAAATCTGAGGTCTTCCACTATCCCTCATAATACTCATCAAGAGTCATCTCGATCGGCCACCGGTGCCTTTCGGAAGTATAGCCTCAGTTTGTATTTCATTTTATATTGTAGTTGATATAAGAAATTAAAAAAAAATAATAAGAATTCAGTATAATCAAGTTAATTTTTCATTTTGAAATTCTTTTGTACATTCAAATAAATCAGTAAAACATTGTGAATGTTGTGATGATGATGACTATGATGATGAAAATTCAGAATAAATTTTAATGAAAAAAATATAGTAGAATCGAACGTAACAACATAGAGAATTCATGAATAAAAATTGAAGAAAAAATCATAAATGTTAATGTTAAAGCATTATAAGACGCCGTGGACGCTAGTTTGTATGTGAATGATGCACACACATCTGCTGGTTTTGTTCTTTGGTTCGTGTAACGCCACATGTATTACGAGTGTGTCTCCTACTTTATGCTAATTAAATATAGTTAAGTTAATAAAGAGTTTGTTAAGCTTGGTTTATGTAATAAACGTTTGTCGGTATTACTTTATTCAATAGTTAATGATGTTGATCGATAAATGAATATTACACATTTTAGTAATGCCATGTTTCGTGAATTGTTAGCATTAGACATAAATGAGTTGTGCGTGTCACAATTGTAGTTTATAACTCGAATAAGTTGTGAAAGGTGCGCACGATAAGACAATGACGTCAATGCTCCATTCATTCTCGCAACAATTCCACTTTCATATAGAGAGCACAATCGATAAAGATTTGACCGTAAGATCCTACGTCACGAAAGCTATTTTTATCATAATAAAATACAATGGCACTCGTAAATCCGCAGAGCCGGCTCGAATGAATTCGCAATCATGAATTCTCAAGCCTCAATTGCGACTTCAATGAATTATTCTCAACCATTCCTTTCCGTAGTAGAATTATTAAGAAAGGAATACAGAGAGGGAGTGGGTAACGAATTATCAATCAGTCCACGATGAACGAGATTCCGTTACGGAAATAGGTAGTGACAGCTTCGAACTATCTCGATTCATTTATACACGGATAAGGAGTTCCCTGAATTATGAAGAAAAATTATTTGAGCACAGGAACTCGCGAGAAATCCGAATGAAATGATTTCAATATTTCAGCAGACCTGAAATTTTAAAAGTTATTGGAGTACCGGTATTCGAACACTGAAACTAGCTATTAATCTTTTATGGAGTTATACCTCAAGTGTTTCCAACTACCATTGTAATATCCAGAAATTCTCAAAAATTTTCGCAGATTCTACAACCCCTAATATTTTTTACACTTTTTTCTCTGGTTGAATGATAATTATTCGGTCAAGAATGCAGAACATTAAAAATTAGCTTATTACTTCAAAGCGTTTTAATATTTCAAAACGTTCGGAGCTGCTGAAATTCTTCGAGCCCTTCGAAGTTGAAATTTTAAAAACTTCGAGAGCCTTTTGACTTTTCGAAACAAGGGTCTTCTAAACTTTTAAAACGTTCAGGCATTAACATTTTCGGAAGCTTCCAAAACTATATTATATTTCTTCAATACAAAAAAGGCCATAATGTTTCTCAACTCTAGATCAAGTTTGGTAGTTCAAGCAAGCAAGGTTCCATCAGTATTGAATTGTAAAGTTTCCAAGCTTTCTAATACGTCATTGTCGTCATCCAAACATATCAATATTCTCAATGTTTACTTTACTAAACGTTACCAAAATCTTCGAAACAAGCAAAATGTTCATAGACGTGTCAACCTATCCCCCTCACTTAGAGGACGTAATGGTAATTAATAGAGAAGGTGATTGAAATAATAGATCGTTTTTGCGATTTTTTAAACTTTTTATTAATTTTTTAATTTTGGTAAGTATTCTGTTTTTATATTTAATTTTCATTCATTTTATAATCCTTAAAAAATTATATGATGAATTGTTACGAAGAAGTTTGTTAGAATGATACTGTTTAGAAAATACTCGAATTATTAATAGCTCTTAAGAGTTTCTGTAAAATGAAGAGAACTGTAGAAGAAGATGGTACTGCAACGCCGACAGTCCACGAAATAAAAAATCACCGCCGCACCAGTAGTATCACTGCTAACTTCGCTTGTTTTATCAAACTATTTGTTTTCTGCTTTAAAAGCAAAACTTCCACCGACCGCCATATGCAGAACGTAGACTTCAAAACTACACAATTTAAAAAGGAATCTTCACTGCGCTCTCTAGCTCCCGAGATGTTAGGAAATATCTAATTTCCCTCAATGTCAGATGGTTCGGTGTATGTTTCCTTGTCGGTTATTTATCCGCAAGTAATAAATAACACGAGACAAGTGATGCGTATGCTACGTGTTGATACAAGGTATGTTTACTGTTTTTGTTTACTGCTTTTGATCATTGTAAATTGTGTACTCGCGAATATCGCGAAATGCTTACTAATAGAAGTACACCGCATCGCACAGTGTTTTCCAATATTCATCGGCAAGTACATTAGGCAAGCTCTCCTGTTTCCGCATCTGAAAGGAACGATCCACCTGCCCTATACGCCAGATTTTTATGTCCATATTTTCGGTGCAACTCTTACATTGTTTCATCGCCGAAGACAACATTTATAGGGAAACCTGTAAAAGTAAAAATTCCAAAAGAAAAAGAATGTGTTGAGGAGAGTAACTTTTTACTTATATGAGCGACAGGAAATTCCTGGAAGTACATTTTTTGTGGACAACCCAATATCTAGATATATACAGGGTGTCCCACATAAATGGAAACACCTAAATATCTTTCGTATTTACAGTCCTATTAGAAAACTTCAGAGGACAAAGTGACAATATTGCACGGGACAATATAATGGTGAAGAAAAAATTTTTTATGTCGTGTTTTTTAATGAAATTTCAAGGTCACCGATGTTTTTTTAAATAGAATAGTATATTTTTTTTACGATAGCATGGTAGACAGTAAAAAACTGAATTTAATGGATACCACCTTTTTGATCTTGAAATGACCTTGAGCAAGAATAATTACGTCGGGTTGACCTTTGTATATCATAATAAATGTTCAAAATGTTGACCATCCTCATTTATGCAATGTTGCAATCTTTTAATAAATGACCTGTAGGCATTGTCGATTTCCTGAGACGTAATTGAAGCACATGCTGCAGCAATCCTTTGCTAGATATAGGCCGCGGTGGTCCTTTTAACACAAGATTTACGGGACCCGTCAAAATGACGGATTCTAATATTTTTAAATTGCGAATATTCAGATTGTAAAAATACATCTATGAGCAATTATTTAACAAATTGATTTCTTTGGGTACATATTATTAAGAAGATGTCTACAAACTTTGATCGATACATTCGTGTTACTTTTATAAAGAAATGTAAAATAATCATTTTTAGTGCTCCGTAAACCGAGTGTTAAGTAAGGCCACCTAAATATCTCTTCAGATTATTGTGATGTAAAAGGTATTTGTTATGTAATGTGCATGGTGTCAATGGACCAAATATCTAGCAAGAATATTTTTTTCTGAACGTCATTTTGTCGTATCTATCAAGGTCATCGGTGTTTTTTGATACATAACTACATTTCTTTATTGGATCGTGTAACTGATCGAAAAAAGACATTCGGATACGTATAATAAGATGACCTTGAAATGACCTTGATCTCCGAAAATTAAAGTTTTACATAGAACTGATCTCGAATATCTTCGGCTATGACTCCTGAACCTGTGAATGAGAAGAAAATATTTTTTATCATATTTAAAATATTGATCGGCAAATGTGCGCGCACGCGTGTGTGTGTATGTGTGTCAACTGTTAAAACAACACGTACTGTTTCTTAAGTTATCATCAGAGATATTCAAAATGGTGTCCTATGGTGATACATTTTCGGAAACGTCCAATGACCAACTGTACAAATCTTTCAATTGTTTCGGAACTAATAGCAGCACAAGCTCTAACTATTCGGTTCTTCATGTCCTCTGGTGTAGGTGGTTGTTCATTATAAACTGTTTCAATTTTCAATTTTCCCCACAAAAAATGTCCATTGGTGTGAGGTTTGGTGAGGTTTTTCATCCTATAACTCCAGCACGACCAATCCATCGATTTGGAAATTTTAAATCGGATATCTAGTGGTACATCATGCACAAACATTTGTAGCTCATTTTGCAAAAATGTCGCATACTTTTCTCCATTTAAAGTACCGTTTATGAAATAGGTACCAATTATTTGATTATTTAAAATGCCACACCAGACGTTTACACTCGACCGTCTTTGTTTATTCACTGATATTAGCTGGTGTGGATTGCCAATTGACCAATAGTGCATGTTTTTCTAGATTTAGCTGTCCATGATTCGCGAATGACGCTTCACTAGTAAATAGTACTTTTTTGGCAAACCTCACCAAGTAAAATTCACACGACTTAGGAAATCTGTTCCACGAAGATCTTGATGTAACGATAAATGATAGGGATGAAATATTTCTTCTTGAAGTATCCGTATTTCACTACCAGTTACACGGAAATTACTGTTCACCTTTGCATAAGTACAACGAGATGGACAATTACAGTCTGCAAATTTATCTTTGTACATTCGAATCGCTTCCCTCAAACAATGATCAGCTTTACGGTAAATGAATACCATATCAACTTTCCCTTGCATTGAGTAATTCATTTCAAACAGTACGTTGATACACTGATAGATAAGTTGAAACTGATCGGGATTTCAAACCGTTAGGTACTATCGTTATTGCGACAATTAACATGTTTATTTACATTCACACGCTTGATTGTAAAGTTTTGATCAAAGCCTACGATCTCGGTAGACATCAGTTCTGGGTGAAACTTTAATTTTCGAAGATCAAGATCATTTCAACGTCATGTTGTTATACATATTTGGATACATCTTTGGATCAGTTACATGATGTAATATTTGGTCCATTGACACCGAGCACAGTACGTGACAAATATTTTTTGCATCACAATAAACTGAAGAGATATTTAGGTGGCATTGTACTATTTTAAATAATTGTCATTAAACAATAAATTTTGAGAAGTTCTTCAACTTTTGTGTCATTCAGTGGTGTTAGGCCTCGTCATTAACAAATTTAATTTATCTAGAAAGTATTAGTCGAGAGCTTTGGCAGTGAAATGAAGAAAAGGTTAAACTTCATCTTGGCAACTCAGAAATTTTTAACTTTTTGCTGTATAATCCTGTACACCTTGACAAGGAAATGCCATAAATCGAAGTTTGGAATCGAGGAATTCATTGGTTCAAAAGTTATGCGTGTTTAATCATTGTCAAAATCGGGCGGGACACCCTGCATAATGAGGTTATTATAAAAGAGGTTCTACTGTAGTCATAAGCGTTTATTTTACAACGCTCATTCTACGTATTAAAACTGCAGAATTTGCAAAATACTTCGGCGCGAGAAAACTTTAAGAGACGCTGTAGGAGATGCTGGTAATCCGGAGATTTCGATGCCCACGATCGAATAGGGGAGTATTCTATCGAGGAAAGACAGCTGGCGTGAGAATGAGAGAACAAAACTCAAGAATGGCATCGTGGGGTGCGCGTGTACACGCGCGCTTTCTGCATTCGGCACGATTTGCCAGTTCTACCACAGCAGAACGCTGATATTAATACTGTGATAAGGCTAATTGCTTCAGCTGTGTTGGAACAATTCGCTGGAGGCATGAAATAGAACTTGAGATGCAGCTCGAGCCTTTATGTCGAACCAAAGGACCATTGGTAGATGGAGCAATTATTAGCGGGAGCGAAGGATAGAAGGCATTCTAAGTAGGATGAAGCGCGGTATGTCGTCGTGTCGGTGAATACGATTTCGCCGTTGAATTTGCATATTTACCCGCCTTGGCGCCACCGTTCTCTTGCCTTCGTATGAAGTTCGCAATTGTATCATGATTATTAAATTTACGTTAGCGATAGCACGATTAGGAAATTGCCGAACGAAAGTCTGATGTTGGCGCGAATTACGCTCACCAACACCGTCGCGTTGCCGCGCTAATAACTTCGTGAAAACGTGCAATTTGCGTAGGCCTCTAGGGTAGATCCCGGCGATGAAGCGTTCAACGACGACGCCCGGGCCATTGGTTAATTAATATTATTACTTTAAGAAAGATTGTTCCGAGACGAAGTTTCGCGTAGCGAAATACTACATAGTCAAATGAATTACTTTCTAGCGTAGATAATCTTTATTAGGAGCCGAATGTGACTCAGCTTTGCCTTTTGTCTATCAGATATTCCGACATCCGATAAACCTGGCTAATTCTACGTTCGCAGTGAGAAAATTAGATGCTGAGACACTTGCACGAAGGTCATTACGCTTAAAAGGACGAGTCAATATGCGGATAATAATGTGTACACACTATCCGTCGCATTCGGTTATGTTGTATAAAATGAAAATAATTTTATTAAGCCATATTCTATAGCAATAAATTCTAAACCGTGTTTTAAATTGTAGGCCGAAATTCAACTCCGTATCGATGCTGTGCACGCTCACAGTATTGCACTAACAGTTTCACTAAAATACAATTTTTCTTGACTTCAAATTTTAAATGCATTTTCCCATGTTTTCAAAATTGGCGCCGAGGTAAACTCAAAAATTATTGGATCGTTCAACTTCAGAGTTTGTACATTATCAGGTTGTAATATTCCTGAGAACATGAACCTACAGGTTTAACCAAATCGTTAACTTTAACCACTTTTTCATAACAATAAAGGACAAATGTCTCTTTTTAAATTTTTAAAACTTGCAGTTTCTTTACACTTTTTGTCAAATAAATTGGTCTATATTGGTAAATGGATCTGTTTCAAATAACTACTAATGACGTTTTGCACCCCGAAAAAAGATGCCGCTCTATGTATTTTGCATTTATTATAATTGTATTGTCATCAAATTTTTTTCTGCTTGCTCTTTGCAACAAACTCCTAAAAATTGCTAAAAATATATGCCGTTTATAGGGACTTCTCCCCTTAAGTTGTTGACGTGTTTTCGAATCCCCCAAAAGTTATCATTTTTGTCCAACCCTATGATTTTCATATTTCACTTGAAACCTTTAACAATGAATCATGAATTTCTATTATTGTTATGGTGGGTATTATATGTGTGGTTTTGAGCAACACTGATCGAAGCATGATTCCTTCAATCAAAAACGATCATATGACAGAATTTATAATTAAGGAGCACATTGAAGACAATTAATATAAAGAACTCATCCAAATTATTCAGAAGGAGTGAACACAAAAATAAAATAAAAATCAATGACTAATAAAATCCATTCAGGTAGATAAACGAAATTAACTGACAGAAGAAAATGCAATCGTCGATGAAATAAAAAGAATCTACCATTTTGTTTGTGCGACCATCGAGGGTCAGTTTAATAGCTTAAACGAAGTGGCCGTCTTGCACATTTGGCAAACAAATGTTCCGAGAACGGTATTTTTATAAAATCGTTTACAATCGGGAACGTAAAAATCACGCTTCAGGGATTAGGACTCGAGAAGTAGTTTATTACCATTAATGTCATACATTAGTAAACCCACTAAACAGAAGAAGACCATGTCTACTATCAAATTTGTAAGTACGGATGAATTTCATAATGTTTGCAAACATTCTTTTGAATGGAAGCAAAAAGATATTTGAAATCTACGGACGCTATAAAATTTAGCGGAATGCAAACAGAGAGTGGAATATTAAAATTTTGCACTCGTCCGCGACGCAGGTGGATCAATAATAATGTACAAGTTTATGGAGGTAAATGGTATTGGAAATTCGTTATTTTTAGCGGGGCCTTGAATAAATATAAATATTCATGACTATTATAAAACTGGACGAGAGTTAAGTCAAGTAAAAAATGTATATCTCCAACGAAATAATGATTCTAGAGGTACTGCTTGTACAAGTTAAGATTCTTACGTAATCTAAAATATTGTAAAAGTATCTCCAGGCAGTCTACAATTGAATCCACTTCAGAATATATGGTTCGCAAACACGGAGTGAAAGTAAAACAGCAAAAATATCTGAAAAATGTAAAAATTCGGTTATATCACTTATAATAGAGTACAATTATTCAGAGAAGAAGGAATTTCTGTACAAAATTCTTATTCTGCATTAACTCAGAATAAGTGAAACAAGCATGAATATAGTTCAATCTAGTCCAATTTCTCCTAATTGGTTTAATAGTGTACAATATTTATCAACAAAAAGTAAGTCCACAATTCTTAAGGTGTCTAATAGTGTATTCCCGATGGTATTTCGAAACCTTTTTTACGTCAAATTAAAGCTGGAAAAATGCATATTAGTCTACTTTACAATTTCCGTATACAACGAAATCATATCGTGATACAAAAAAAAAAAATCGATTTCCCAAAATTCGAAAATTTTGAAATCGCGTTTTCAATGTGTTCCAACAGCTGCATAAAAATGATTACGCATTAGGACATTCTATGTAAACGGATATCCAACGATTTTAACACAAATAAAAGGGATTCTCATTTTTGGGACACACACGACTTTAGGGTTCCGAAATTTCTGTGCAATGTTTCAAATGCTCCAAAATCATTTATACATTTCGATTGTTTGCACAGAAATTGACGCATGACCTCCCACGCCAGTCACATACGACTGACACTAATCTTTAACAGGGTATAGATCTAATATGGATTTTTATTATATTCGAATAAACCGAAGTTTAATGTTTGGAGTGTAAATGTGTTAGAGTAGGTAGTACCAGCTCTATAATAAATTCTTGGTTCCGGATTGATTAATTCAATTACTTCGATTTCGTGGCAGATTTTCAGATATTTTATCGCGTTAAGCGTGAACGCGAGAACAGATTGGGAGGTATAGACGATCATAATGGTTCGCTTATTTCGTCCGGCATTTATAGAAAAGTATCATAGAAGTTTGGAAACTCTAAATAAGTTTCCTCGCTTCTACATATTACTCGACCGTGGACGTCTCAAAAAGGAAAGCACGCAGGGCTTTCCTCGAGTCGAACAATCCCAAGTTTGACAACTATTGCCGTGGACCCGCGGTCGAACCAGTTTTCGTCGTTGTAACAATTCACTGGAAAAATAGAAACGCGGAATTTCACACACCACTTATTTTATCAGGGATACTTGCACGCCGAGTAGTTACGGGCACGGCTCGGAACAGAATGGAGCGGGATAGAAACGGCGCGACAGAAAACTGTATTCCAAAACGGGGATTTATCATCGATACTCCCGTGGGAGTATTGCGTCAAGGCGGAGGCGTCGGTCGGGTTGGTTGCTGGTTCCACTTCCACTTATCGACGCAAAATATTTGCCAGAAGTCGGCCGTTCCACCGCCCGATGCTCTCTGGATACACGCTAGAATTTCCGCTTGAACTTCATTCGCCTCTGCCAGCGAGCTCTCTCACGTGTATTACGAGTGGAGCAGCGCCATTGCAACAGTGGCAACGGGAAGAGCACCTTGTAATCTAGCTGCCGAGAACCGTGTGAATCGAAAGGTGAAGATGAAGCTGGAAAGTAGCGAAGGAAAATGGAGTAACCTTTCCTCGATCCATATCTACGTAATATATGTACGTATAGTATTCAACACGGAGGAAAAATCATCCCCTAAACCCACCGATGCTACTCCACGAGATGTAATATCACGAAACAGGCTCACGTCTCTAAACCTATCTACCGGAAAATTAGACTGCATGCCGCGACAATGGTAAACGACATTGATAAGTATGAAACATGCGAGGGACGGGAAAATGCAACGCGTGCTCCAAAAGTTCGCGTGTAAAACGCGAAACACTTTGGGATCTAGAGTTTCGAGAGGGGGTTGTCTAATGTATAAACAATGGAATCGCTAAATGACATCAGCCATATTCTCTGCTTTTTTTTGTGCTACCATCTTTATATCAGAACGGTGTATTGCTTCTAAAGCGATTTTACATCGTGATGGATTTTAAGGAGAAACCTGCAATATTTTGTTGCGGACTTGGGAAAAGCGGCGCGCAAATGATTCGGACAGCTTTTACAGATTCTGCTATGAATTGTCAGACTTGGCAGCAGCGGATCTCTGCCTTTGTAAAGGGTACAAGCGCTTGGCGCTTGGTGTTTGGTGTTTGCTTGGCATAAATCGTTTGCTGGTGGACGTCAACGCGTTTAAAACGCAAGTTGCGCCAAAGACCATTCCAGCTATTTGAATGCTGATTCAGCAACACTTTTAACACGAGAGAAAATTAATAAACTACGTCGGACTTCGGAACATTTTCATCGGTGCCAAAATTTATCACCGTACATACAAAATATTCGTACAACTTCTATAAGCGAATAATTTTTTTAAAATTGGACCGAATCATTTCAGATTTTATCAGATATTAGAAGCATTAGTTTACTAGGTAATGTGTAAGTAATTTTTTTTTCTGATATCACGATTTTTAACATTTTTATGTGTGCATGTAATGAAAATTTAAAGATGCCTTTTGTGGACCTAAGTTTGTTATGTACGTGCGCAATGCATTATCATTCTTGAAAGTAGGGCTCGAATGGTTCGCTGTTGCAGCCATGACAATTGTGGATATGGTCAATATCACGGGATACAGGTACCAAACTCGGATATACATGTGTAATATGTCTATACATATCAATACCTATCAGAGTTGAGGAAATTTTATTTTATATATTAAATAACAAGTTACAAATTAAATTAATATTTCATTTGCAAATAAAAATTCAATTTTTATTTAATTTGAAAATCATTTAAATAATACCACAAATAATTTATATATTATTTCTTATTTGCAAATAAAATGTTATTCCTCGTTTGGATTTTAGAGAAAGACAAATAATAAATAATTTGACGTAGTTGTGCACGAATTCCGAATTCGTAGGGTAGGGGGACTGCGTTCGTTTACATCAACAAACGTTCGCGTCAACAAAAACACAAGAAGAGCTGAATGAAAAACTGAATAAATAAATGTTGATTATTGAAACAATTCATTAAATACCTATATTATATTAAAAAAAAATCATCGAATCAGTGTGGTGAGAGATATCGATAATTGCCAGATCTCGTCGAACAATTTTTCTGTTTTGTCAGAAAAAACTGAGATTTCATCGTATTATTTAAGTTATTTCAGTGTCGCACTGTCGATTTTTTATTTGCGTTGTCGTGAACTCAATGATACCGCTTAGAGCGATTGAAGTCCCGTATCTCCTGACCATGACTTTCCGAATAAATAATAAATAATCAATAATAAATAACAAGCAGTTAGATAATAATTAATATGTAAAAATTGAAATTGTATTTATAAATAAGAAATAAATTTATTGTTTAAATAAGTTATTTAGATCTATATAAATAATTATTTTTGTTTTTTATTTAAACTTTCAAATACAACAAAGAATTCTTTATTTACATAATCATTTAAATGAAAATTTATTTAAATGATGCCCAACTCTGCCTAAAATCTAAAAAAAGTTACTAAAATAACTTAAAAGTCGGTACGTCTCAGAATGACGGGTCAACGAACTTGATCCTCTGATATGTTGGAAACTAATTCGCAACTTGAAAATTTGCATCGATTCATGACTTGATATAAGCTATTGTTTGGGTAGAAAGAATTCCAAAATTATGGGACCGAAAGGAGGTGAATTTTTGCATGACTTTCTTTCTCTAGGAAATAATCACTTTGGCTGTAAAATAAATCGTAGCGTATGCAATCGTAGTTTCAGAATAGAAAATAATTTATCTAATAGCGTCATCATCGGTTCCGTACTTCCCGCTATTCGCTCCTATTTGTCAGGAATGGGCTCATTGCTCGCGTAAACAATAGTGAATAAGTCGCGCGGTTCTAATGAATATAATCTATACCTCTAATTGCCGGCAAGCGCACCTTTACGTAAATACCAGCCGCGAGCTATTTCTTTCATCGTCACCTGCCCGTTCTTTTTCTTTTCCCTCGTCCTCTGACGCGTTTCGATTCTGTGTTACGACGATATCGCGCTCCGGCCCCCGTGCTCGTGGCAATTGCCAGGAATTAATTGGGCTCTATCACGTCAAACGATTCAGTTCGACCAAATTACTTCACGGTTGTTTAGTTTCGGATCGCGTGAATACCGGAGGGGTTAAATGAGCGCGGCGCCACTATCGACGCCCCGGTGTCGATGTACATTCGTGCCACGTCGAATACGTTTTTCCTCTATTTTCCTCGGGACGCAAGAACCCCCGCGCTCGCAAAACCATAAAACATCGGCCCCTCCATTCTCGCCTTTATGATAGGAAAAATATTGCGCTGATCCTCGATCGCCCCCGCCTCGCGGTCAATTCGTTATTGATTCAGCTTGACGCGTCGGATTTACAATACCGGGCAAAAGATGACGACGATCAATAATAATTATAATATCAATATCACGCATATTACAGAACCACTACTTTTCCATTCGAACTGTGAATATAAAAAGTATTGGAACACTACATTTCGAATTTTCGAAAAATCGGCAATATTTAAAGTGTGATCATTTCGTGATAAAAAATTTCACAATTATAAGCCTGGACTCCTTCTGTCTTTTCGAGGATATTTTTGCACTACATAGCAGGTGAAAACTTGAAGACTCGTTTTATCTCGGATGTACTACAATGCGACAAAATCAAAATTTTGTGGGGCTTAACTTTACCTCAGGAAACCAAAAATTATGTAGTGACGTCGCATGACGGTCACTACATATGACCATGGCAGCATCCTTACCTGTCAAAAACGCTAAAAAACACACATCTTCACACGCGCAGAACTTTCGAACTATCAATCTCCTAGGAGTGAAACTTGAAATTTTCTTGCCAAAAACTACAGGATTACCTAAAAAAAGTTAAAAATTTCTGGTTTCCTCAGATAAAGTTTAACCTTTCACGGTGTCCGAATGTTAAGATTACTGCATTTCTCAGAATTTTTTCACCGATGCCAAATTAACGACCGTAATTACAATTCGTACAGAAGCGGATTATCTCGAAAATAATTTTCAGAATGGTCCTGAAGAAATGTAACGAGAGCATAGTTACTCCAGTTCTCTATCCCCGGGAACATTTCTCGATTACTTGTTCGTGTTCGACGAATCGTGATACCCAGCAGTGTAACAAGTGTCACCCACAATAAATGATTGTAGTATCCTGACCATGAGGTAAGGATGCTGGAACACGCAACCTATTTTCTTTCTCTTCACTCGACTAACGTCATTCTCCGCGGGTAATAACAGGGCGATCATTTCTTATCCCTTCGTGTTCTTATTCCTCGTTCCATTAACCGCCACCTTTACTCGCGCCCGCAACCCGGAGGAAAAAAATTGCCGGACAGATCTCGCGCCAGGAATAAATATCGCATTATACGATCTCTATTGGAAAAAAATTCAATAGAACAGAAAATTCCACGATTTCGCGCGACAGAACGGTGAAATTCAAATCGGTCTGTACAAACAATATCGATCGCAGTTGCTTAAAAGAGAAAATGATTATATATTGAAAAATAATACATGTCTGGCTCACGTGTACGACATTGTCGTCGAAAGCCTGATTCGCTGAAAAGAATGCGAACGATATCGCGCCTTATTGGAAAGTAGAATCGCACAGATTTCAAAGGGAACGGAATTATGAGCTCAGAATAATGAAGTTTTATTTTCCGCTGAATTAAAGTGTTTGTTCCTTTTTTACATGTTTGAAATTCAGCGGGTGCATATAGATTTTCCTCGAATGAAACGAGAAATTAATTTGATCGTAATCCGCGGATGCTTTTAGCAGATAATTTGCCGGCTTTGTAAACCTCGCGGAATACAGATTGTTGATTGTCGCCAAAATTGCGCTTTCTTTGCGCGTACGGGCGCGCGGATTCGTGCGTATTTAGCAAATCTAACTTCTTGTCGAGTCGCCTGAAAATCGTTATTGTATCGTTTGTTTGTCGAATTCGTTCAATAATAATCTTCCGATTTCTGTTTAATTTCCCCCTTTTTTATTGCGACAAGTGTTTTGTCTCTTTTCTTCCATTTCGCATCATTCAACAAGGTTGTTGTAAAGAAACTTTCAGTTCCGAAAAATCAGGTTTTAGAATCAAATTATTGTTTAGAATTAGCAAAATCACGCAGTATCTATGCTAACTTTTATTAATTACCTAATGAGCAATATCAGTTTTAAGAATGTTCTGCTTTTTATTTTCATAACTTCTGACACAATTATTGAATTTTCAAAAGTGTCTATAAAATTTGGTTAATATAACAATATCAAAACAGTTAGCTTTGTTACGCGATGTAAGAAATTTAAACAGTATTTTCCCTATTTAATGTTTTACTGAAAATTTTTCTGAATCCTCGGAGTCCTGCGAGTTCTAGACCTGTGTCGGAATCGTTTCTGATACACGCCGATATTTCCCTACAATTTTCTTTCGGTGTAAGACGTTTTCCTTCTTTTCAGATAAAAAGCGTCATTTTATATCGGAATAAAATTATACATATTAACGGTCGCTCCAGCTTATCCCCACCGCTACCGCGACGGGTCACGAATGATTCCGACATACTATACGGAGGATTAACTATTAACTGGTCAACTATTGGCGCGTTTACCGTAATTGTCTACTATTTGAATGTGATCCAAAAAAAAGTATTCTAATAATTACACTAGTAATTACACTTAAATTAATCAAGATTTTCTTTGGAGCAAAATTCGATGTCCAGCGACTTATGAACGTGAGTGTACCAGTGTTTGAATAAGCGATTTCCCTTTCCCCCGGAAAGAATTTCGGTCGTGCTCTATATTCGCGATTGAGTCACGTCTCGCCAATATAATACCAAGTCAATTCCTCGATACTAATTTACGTTCTCCACGCAGTGAACACTCACGAATGTTATATTCGAAAGGAATTTCATTAGACTTCGCACAGGAATCATCATTCCGCCCACGTAACATGCTTGCGCTCGGTCCGCATCATAGTTTGCAAGAAAACCACCCTATGCTGGGAACTCATCTGTATTACATTTTCGCAACATTTGGAGCCCATCCCCCACCCCACCTTCATGTATATTGGGGTTAGAAGAAAATTTTCAATTTTAAGAGATGAAGCGTCGTAACAGGGACCGATCAATGTCGTTCCCGTTGTCAGTTTTCTATTTCTAAGTTCATCGGATTCGCATCGAGAACCTTTTTACCCGGTTTCTAGGTGAACAGATTAACGTTGGTTTCCAGGGAGCAGATCGCATGGAAAATACCAAAACTGAAAGATCAAATAATAACGGATGGGTAGGAACATTTGTTTGTTGTTGTCGGATAAATACAGAAGGAAATGGGAACGTGAAAAATTGAAGGGAATACAAGCCATACTCGGAAGCGAAATGTCGATATCAGGAACTCTTCCAGACGTAGCCTAACCTGTTGGTTTTACGATGCTTGTCGATCTCGGCGATGCGCGTCGCTAATCAGCACGGAACCTTAATCAGGTCGTCTGTCCGAGTGAGATACTGTGACTGCCATTAATATTTCGGCATTGTTAAAAAGTCGATGCATTTTTCAATAATGGACCAATAATTAGAACAATTAGTTTACTACGTGATGTGAACAAATTTTTTTTTCAGAACTTGCAGTTGGTCGGAATTGTAGAGAAATACTACAATTCCGACCGAATACTAAAAGTTGCATCTTACAACTATTTTATGTGAACTTATCTAGAAAATGTGAAAATTTCCTCTTTTCGTAGATCTGTGTCAATTGTTTGTTATGAAAATTTCGTCGAAATTGGTTGAATCGGAAAAAAGGATAGGCTTTCAAAAATGTAACTATCTTTAAATTTGTTAGAATCAGAGCCCGAAAATCGTGAAAAACTGCAATTTGTATCATTTTTGATGTTTCAAGCGACATCCTATACCAGGGACATATTAACACTAAACAATATGTAAAGACGAACGGTGGACATGCGTATTGTCTTCGAAAAATTGCACGATTGAACTTTGTTCAATGATTTACCATGAGAACGTGTTAATAATTTCAATAATTTACGAAATGAAAAATTTGAAAACCGTCCCTTCATCCAGCAGTGGTACATTTAACGTTAACAAGTGATTGTGTGTAAAATTCTGTGCGCTCAATTCTAAACCTAGCTCGAACGGTTTGGAAATTTCCGTTTAAATGTTAGCTCCGGATTTCCATGAAAACAACAATTTACGCTAACCCGGCGAATCGTTATGAAGCAATTGTGGCGATTTCTAGCGTATTAGTTGCTGTCGCGTACCCACCTACGGGAACGGTACGCAACAGCCCGTCGAGACATTACACACAGTTGCGGACACAATAGTTTAAGACGAAAAGCGAAAGAGAAAGTAATTATTTATTTTATATGAAAAACATGAATGGTGTATTTCTATTTTTACAATAGCATATTAATCATTCTTTTACATATTAATAATAATGGTTTACATAATTTGAAATTTTCGTGTGAGCGCATTAGTGTAACTAAAAAACGAGACAATAAAAATTTTATTACTTCTTTCTTAAGCAATCCTATAATTTTCGTAAACCTAACATACGTTGACATATGTTGTCAAGGACACTTCCCTCAGTAGCCTTAAAAAAATGTTAGCTGTTGCGCGTTTTCCATTAAAAAGTTATTAACTACAAACAGATTTACGTAATAAATCAACGACGAAAAGATTTTCTTAAACAATTTCCCTTAAGAATGTAGAAAGTCTAGAATACATAAGCTACACAATATTATATCTGCTAAATATACCGACTGGCTTGAAGTATGAATATGTAGAAAAAATGAAGCAACGAAGAAATATTCCGTCTTATTTACAACTGACTATTGAGATATTTCATTTCAGAAATTCAGTTCCCCAATAACAATAGCACGAGAAATCGGTAAGGGTTTGAAGTTCCTTGTACGAATAAACCAGTTGTTCTTAAAGGTGACGAGTGCCAGAAATTATAGAAGAGAAAATTGGCACGGATAGATTAATCCGTTAAAATACTTTTATGCGGTGTGAATTTGCATCGCCTATAAAGATTTTCCCCGACGACGGTACTACGTTGTTTCTCATACGGAACGTGACCGTGTGAATATTATCACGCACACGTGACTTCGAAGCGTTTCCGAGTCGGAAGGTCTTGTAATTTTACCGACATTTCCGAAGGCATGCACTACCCAATTCCATTCTACGACGGCTAAACCTACTATATTGTTCTGGAAGTGTTGCGCGCAATAATCTACTTCGATAACGAAAAACGAAAACTTGTAGAGCCGATCGATGCGGCACAAAATGACGACAGCGTTAGCGATGGGCACGAGGGTTACCTTCAAATCGCCGAAAATGTTTTCGTCGTCGCTATTTCACCGACACCGAGCTCGTCGGCAATGTTTGTTTACCGAAACGTTGACATCTCCGATAATCATTTTATCGACAATACTATTTCAACGACATCGTCTGTTGACTTATAAGAGTCTTTAAACTCACATGTTATACGTACGGGGTGTGCAATAATACCACCTTGATTGAGGGCCCTGGATGGTCACGTGACTTTCTCAGTGTCACCAGATCGGTAACTGCTGTATAATTTCCATTCACAGTCTTCAGACTCACAGATTTAAGATCCGTCTTGGTCTTGATCCGACGGGTCTTAAGTATGTGACTAAACTTGTCACATTTTTTCCTTTGTATTATCGATATTATATATTCTGACGCCAGAAACGTGCTTCAAGTTTTTCGCTTTATTTCGTAGAGAATCAAGCCAAAATATAGCTCAATTTGTAGCTGGAGATATCTTCTAGCGTGCGTTGCTCTCGTTTTCATCCAGAAAACTCATCCTGTATCGAACGTTAACTAATGGCGCTGGTTTGTATAAAAAACGTTCTAAAAATGCGTAACAATAAGTTTAATAAAAAACAATTGAGAACATACAAAGTTCTATGCCAAGTTCTAGGCAAAGGTTACAAAGTTCAAGTCCGTACAAATGTTAAAATGTTCTTAACCTAATGAAGGTTCGTAGCGTTCTGATCCTAGTCGTCCTGGAATTTCCCTACCAAAGCTCGGGAAGAGATAATTTCTTTGGTAGGGATAACTAGGGGACGAATCACCAGTTTGGGGCGTAATCCAAAAACTGTGCAACGCCTACAGATTCCGTGGTTTCATTTTCTCACGGAGCCGAGGATGCTGCTGCACAAAGATTCCTTGTTTCAAGGATCTTTCCCCGAAACTGGTGTCACCTTTCCGCTGAGTGTGGGCCTGCGATGCGTCAATTGTCATTGAGTGGGGTACAGCTTGTCTGCTTTTCCATTTTGAAACAGGACACTTACCTTTCAGCCGTACCCAAGTCCGTAATAAATTTTTAGGGTCAAGCACTACCAATAAAGAACTAAAAAATGACAGTGTTCCACTCGATCGCAGCGCAGACCCAGACACGATGTCTAGACAATTCTAGACACATCCAATGGCATAAAAATGCTTGGATTCCACGACATGCACATTATTAATTTTTGGCCTACTTCTATCGCTTACATTACAAAAAACTGCATAAGCTTCCTCTTTCGAATGAGCCCTTTTTCAGCGAAATATATTCTCATATAAGGACGCGAATACTGAAATATTCTCATATAAGGACGCGAATACTAAAATATTCTCATATAAGGACGCGATTTTCGTCTATTTTTGTCGGTAATGTGGTCACTCCACCTTATCGCGAATCTACGAAGACCGGGCCCACTATTAATTACAGCGAGCAATGCTTTGATGGAGATTAAATGGTTTCGCTTATACTAGTGTTAGTTTTTTCTTGTACGTGGACACGCCAAGGACTTATGAAGGTCAACTTTGATTTCTTAAATCGAACCATATATTCTTTTTTGCACCAATCGAAGCAGTTTTTTATTGTCTGCAAAATAGTGTTAACCCACGTATGAGTTTCGAAAAATGATTAATTTTTAGAGCTATTCAACTTGAATATTGGTGAATTCTGTAGATCTTATTTCTTGTTTACTGATAAACACGAAAATATAGTAAATAAGATATTATATTATTTACGAATTTTGGTTTGCAAAATTCAACAAAATTGAAGTTGAAATATCTCTTAAATTATTCATTCTTCGACATACGTAGATTAATACTTTTATTTTATAGAGAATTACCAGCTGCATCGAAAGGGTGTAGAATAAAATATATTTCTATTTAAAAATATGAAGATGACCTTGAAATCTTCGAAACTTTTGTTACCATATTATAAGTCATATTGTACTTTTTCTCCGTTGTTAGGCAATGGTTGAGTGGGGAGCGTGCACAAGTGCGGTGAACAGTGTAGCGAGACGTAAACGAGAAAAATTGAAAACTTAAGACGTATCATTTTGTAATTGTAATACTAACCATTATTGCCCGCTGACCGCCGTTACCCCGTTCTCCCCTAACACAGAAGTTGGAATTAAATAAAGTTTGAGTGGGATCCGATTTTAGTGTAGAATTACAGAACCGGATGTGTTCAATTATTCTCCCGTTTCTTCTTTTGGGAATATACTTTTAGTAATGGGGAATCGAATACTTTAAAAAAGAAAAGCATCATATGTATAGAGAGGACCGACACAATTAAACTCGTTACGGTGCTGCGATCAATTACGATAATTAAGAAAATATTGTTACTATTACAGGCAGGGGAAGATTGAATATTTTACAGGATTAAACTAAATAAAATGAGTGGATTCCTCACTCCGAGAAAAGTATGAGGGTTAGTATGCTAATCGTTAGAGCTTTTTTTTATTATGCTATGAAACCCCACATGGGATTATTAGCAACATGCACATGGCTGTGCATGCTAACATTACTTTACATAGGTGGCTTATAAACTAGAATTGAGACAATATAATGAACATTTTCGAATACAATATTAACACCAAAGATATAAACAGAGTCTTAAGAAATGAAATGAATGTATGAGAAATAGAAAATAATCGTTAGAGTTATTCCATCCTAAATTGTATGGAAATGTGATTCTTCTATGAAAAGCAAGTAAGGCGTCTTTTGTTCCTATTCATTGTCAACTGAGTCCTATTTCGTAATCTATATACAATATGCAACCTCATGATGCCATGAACATTTAATGAAAAAAAAAAAGAATATATGTTGAAAAACAATATTACGTGTAAAACTATGTTATGAATGGGGAATTGGTGATGAATATAAACGTGCACATGCATGGAGCATTTAATACACAGATATGCAAGATAAATAAACTTATAAATTGTGTATATAATACATAATACATTAAGAGATTAGATAAGAGGCAAGCTATGTTGGAAAGAAAGCTTCCTTGGAAAATAACGAGCTCGAAGAATTCGATAACAATAGCGGTGTCACAATACGGCAGTGTCAAAAAATGACATTCTCCAGAATCCTTCGTTTGGTTGCAAACATGGCGGTCTCGTGAATGACATTTCGCGGGTGAAATGGCAAGACACGATATACCGCTGGGTAACGCAAAATGTCATTCTTCTTAGTCCCGTCCGAAACGTCTCGCAAAACATGTTTCAAAAAATTACGAAACCGTGTGTCTTTTCCTTGGAAAAATTCGGAGCATGGTGTTCCTCGCTACCGACGAATTTCTCGTTAAAATAACGCAAAGAAAACAAAATTTCAAGCTATTATAAAATTCGGTTACGTAATCCTCGTTCGTTTCTCGTCGAAACATAATCATTTTAAGTATCAACGAACGATCATCGAATAATTACGGTAATTACGGTTAATTATGTTCCTAGTAGAAAAGCAGTATTACGTGTCCAAATATATTTCCAGAAGTTTATGACAGTTACAAATTGAAATACCGTTAGCAACAAATTGCACAAATGTTATATTATTCTGCCTCGAAGAGGCAAGAACTCTGTCTCATTTAATCATAATTTCGTACCTCGTACATATGCAACATAACTACGTTGCTGCGGAAATTCGTTTCGTTATATCCTACCACGAACTAATACGTACATTAATTATATTTAGTGTACCCTGTGTTTCGTACTGGTGTGTTCGAAAATCTCATTTTATAGAACACACTTCTTGTTCAGGTAAAGAAAATTTGAAATTCTACTTTGTTGCAATACACTATGCCGAAGAAAAGCGCTGGTGCAATATAATTGCTACTGTGCAAATATTGGTAACTACGAACAAATTTGTACTAAATACTCCATGCTATCTGCTACGTTGTATAACATAAATAAAACTATATGGGAATTAGTGAAAAAAAATATTATCAAGGATAAGAGAAGAACAATAGTATCACCACAAGATATAAATGATAATGCATTATGGTCAAGGTGCTCGTGATGGTTGTTTTATAATAAGTGAATAGAATCTTTCAATAGTATTTTTCTGCATCCCACATCGTGAACTGAATCAATACAGATCAGCAATGAATGCCTATATTTCAACAATTTCTAACAATTTCAATGGTTCTAACAATGCAGCACAGAGCAATGTAATAGCCAACAAAATGAGCAGTGCGGAAGCGAACTTTTCATATGATAACTAAACGGGAAAGTGAAGGATGCCGTTTTGCGTTCAAGCGTGAAACTGGTTCCTATAATAATTATCTGTGGTACGTTTGATCGTGAAACGTTTGTTTGTTTAATGCGTAACCATAAACCAATGCTCTGCATATCAATTATCGACTTTTAAATGAAAACTTTATTGGCACTTTAATACGGCTCTCCTATGGATAAAACGCGAATCGAGGTTGCATAGTTTAATTTAAAAAATTACCTGAAGACTGCCGGGCAAAATGGTTGTATCTCGCCCGAGCCAGGCACCGGAACTCTCTGTATAAATTTTCACATTTAATTTCACGTTATAACATTCAAAAAAGCTTCCGTTACAACGAAATTCCATTAGCGCTTCTCACGGGCGCTTTAACTATTTCCTTTGAATATCTCTCTCTCTCTCTCTCTCTCTCTCTCTCTCTCTCTTTCTCTTTCCCTTCGCAAATTGTTCGCCTGCAGTCGTTGCCGGGCGAGCGTGTATGTTCAAAGAAACGTCGTTGGTATAAGTACTGATAGGTTTTCGTGTGTATCCTATCTCCTGCTAGAGATTGCAGTTATTCTCGTGTCTTTATGACCAATTCCAGGCCGAGCTATTCTTATTATTTCCCCCGGTGAGAATCGGAGCATTACGGGTTGATCGGCTCGCGCTCGGGTCACTCGGAACGACGTATTTTTACGCGTTGCAATAAAATCGAGATCAAACGGAGTGGGGTCCAGAACATTACCGGCGTTACAATTCTACTTAAACGCAACGATCGATTCGCGATTTCAATTAGACGTGCTTTTAACGTATCGGTGACGTACGACACGTGCATCCCTCGCGTTCCGTATGCACGCGAAAACTTTTAATTAACATATATTCTCGAAAGCGCATGCAATTATAAATACACCTCACTGCCTTGTTAGAGCCCATCGTCCGTCCCTCGTTTTTCCAAATTAATTTCGTTCTCGTTTTTCTCATCCAACTGACACACTTAACTTGCAAAACCTTAATGCGATTCTAAAGTAAATAGTTAACTTTTGTAAATAAATGTTAACTCTAGCACGCTTCTAAAACACAATTGTAGAAGAAAGGCTAGGATAACAATTCGTCCATTTTTGTTCTATTAAACCTAGCACTCCTGCTAGTTCTAGGCCTATGCCGAAGGAATTTCTTACTCATGCCGATATTTCACTAATAAAGCTTTATTCCGATATCAGACAATGGCTCGGGATCGGCTTTCGCCGTATTTCGAATGAGGTTACCTATGCAGCTTGACCTTGTCGAGAATGAGCGGGAGACTCGAATGTAGTGGCAATCCATAAAGCGATTGTATAAACTACAATTCTTCAGCGATATCTTTCTATCCTCTCGTTCTGACACTAAGCGGTGTCGGGCGAACAACATCAAAAGAAGAAAAGGAGATAGCGTTTTTCTTATTTCGAAATAAAAAGCGTTGTCTTATGTCGGAATAAAATTGTACATATTGTCGGTCGCTCGAGTTTACCCCCACCGCTACCGCCACGGGTCACGAATGACTCCGGCATAGCATACAGAGGGTTAAAGTATGTTTCATTTATATACATACATTTCACAACAGAAAGGGACAACGATTACAGTATGTAAAACTGAGTGAATTTTCACCCTTGTTTGAGGGTTAAGCAGCTTTAATTTTCCTGTATGTAATTGCGTCAGTGACAAGAAACAGAAACCAAGTTGAAATTCCTTTCTTCCGTTAACCCCTTGCATTACGATTTATTTTACGGTTCCAGTGATCAGAAATTTTTTGTAGTTCATAATTTCCTAGAAGTAGAAGGAAATTCAAATATCTACTGTATGCAACAATTTTATTTTGCCTAGAGATCTGCCTATTTCATGTGTAACACGACCGGTTAATGAATCCTTTCTACTGTATAAGATAGGGGGGAAATGAATAGAAATTTCATTTCGAGAGAATCATTCGATTTTCGAGCTATTAGTAGACTGGGCACGACTTCATTGCGCTCTGCAGATGTCATTACTCTCAATTAAAACACCATGACCGAAATAGGGCGAACAAGATGTGCTATCACAAAAAACATGCCAGTCACCGTATCAGACTGCAATTACCGTCTACGTCAATTTACCAACAAAATGTAAACGCATACAGTGTCCGCTTGATTATAGTGGCTAGAACATATATCATCGTAGACGTCCATGACTCATACCTGAAGGCACTCTGTCCGCGTTAACGTCGAACACGTAAAAAATGCGAAAATACGAAAGAGTTGAAAATTATACTATAATTTATTCTGAATGCTAACACTCGTCCGTTCAAATTTTCTCAACACTTATCAAACACGTATTTTGTTACATTACTGTTCTACTATTAATACTTTTGCTATCTGACGGGGTAGCTGAGTTTTATTGTTCGCGATTCGTTGATGAGAGTTTGTAACAAATGTAAGCGTCCTGTACATGTTGAAATAAAGTTTATTTTGTATAATTAAAGCTCTCGAATCTCATTAATTTAATGAACGTCTTTGTAAGATTTATGATGTACAGAATGTATTTGTCTCTGTATTTTTGGCCCCATTCTAAGAACTAGAAAATTTGATATTAAAATTTCTACCTTTGGAAAATTAGATTCAGTGGCATGATAATTTTCTGATAATTGATAGAATATTCGATTGACTTGTTCTCTTCTAACTTGAATTCGTTCAGTGTTAAATGCATCTGTTCAACAAGTTTTGCTATCTCTGGCTTATTTGACACGATATTTCAGATTGTTTACATACTTTTGGATACATAAATTTATGTTTCGTGTGTTCTGTATGTTCCGTGATTTCAATGGAGACACGCCTGCATGCCCAAACAGTTCAAATTTGTATTATCTATCAATTAGTTAGATTACACCTACGGGTATTTGACTTAGGGTTGTGACGTCTAAATTGGTTAGGTTTAAACAGGCTCAACCTGTCTCTGCCTAGCTTAGGGTGATTAGATGTTTATGCCTGATCGAATGCGTCAATTATACACTAGATTAGTGCATAATAGTCGTAGCACAACAATTTCACTTTGCATTTAATGCATTTTCAATTAACATGTCACCTTCTGCGTTGAATTCTATTAAAAACAATTGAGATTAAAACCAGAAATCAAACTCATTACGGTCTAAATAAAATGACGGTTACACTAAACATATATAAAATTCAATGTATTTACAGTCACCACGAACGGTGTTTTTAAAAATATTTTTTTTATTATCGGAAAATGAAAACTCTATACATACCTTTTCACCGAAAACAACGCAAAAATATCAAATAATACAGTTATAAGTTGTAACGTGAATTCGTTCAATAGCATAAATATAATAATGTAAACGCATGAAATATAATAATAATATAAGTATAAAAATATAATAATATAAATAGTTGTATAAATGTATAAGTATGTTCTAATTTTAACGATTCAGTTGCGGTTTGTATTACTGCTAACGAGTAGTAATATAAAAGCTCACACAATTGCAATAAGTACATTTAAAGTTATATCAACGCTGACATGCGAGAAGACGTTAAACCCAGAGCTTCTTGATTTCTTACGCTACAATAACGATAATACCTTTTCATGAACTTTCTGTGACAAATGCGCAACGACGAACTGCACTCATCCGTAATTATTGATAAATAAACCTTGTAATCACCAATTGTTTCAGCAACGGAGCCAAGCTTCAGTATGATCCGCTGCTGTGTAGAACCAAGAAAAATTTTCTAGGCTTAGGTGTTGCTTGCAAATAAATTATGGTATAAGGGGTTGAAAAATCAAACGAATTCAATTTGAAGTAATTATAGCAAAATAAAGCTTGCAACAACCGAATATTTCCGCAACGAAGCTGCAAATTTCAATATGATCCAATACTGTATGTAAAACCAAGAAAAATTGAGTTCTAGACCCAGGTATTGCCTGCCAATAAATTGAGATACAGGGGGTTGAACGAGTGAATTTCGTCTGAAACAATTAGAGGACTTTCGCTCGACCGGTTACGTGGGATGTTGACGGGGGAGTGGCAATGGCTCGGAAAGAGGAAAGGAAACGAGCAGAAAGAGAAAGGAGACGTTGTTGGTGGTACAGGGTGAGCAGCACCTTGACGTTCGACGATTCAATCAACGCGGCACATTGTCGACGTTAGACGGGGGTGGAAAATGTTAGCCGTCACGGCGCGTTGGATATTTCTGGGGTCGAGATATGAAAAATGATGTCTGACAGCGGCGTGAGTAACGCCGTACAGCGGCAAGGTACACCTTCGGAGAATGCTTTTTACCAGGGTTGCCCGGGTCAGAAGAGGGCTGCTGCTTGACAGATATCTCGCCGGTATCTGTCTCGTGTGTTGAGACCCTGCGATCTCGTGTAAAGCGCGTATAAGCAACTCCGTATTAGCCGGATGTCAACCATCCAGGCGGGATCCGAGTACTGACAGGATCGAGCCTGCCTCTTTTTCCGTACCGACGAACGCTCCCGTAGAAATCAAGAGTAATCCCTTTCCCACGCCACCGTCAATCCATCGAGGAGGATTCGTTGGTTGCACAGGTTGCAGAGAAACGTTATCTCGCGGCTTTTGTGTCCCCGGATCTAGGGTGCAGCAGATCGAGTGTTGCCGGCTGTTTTCTACGAAGCTGTAGCAGATATCCGCTTGAAATATTCAGGTGTCGATTGGCGGAAAGAGAGGGTAACAGTTTAGTGGGCGATATTGTAAGCGGTGGGTTTCTTAACGCTTTGCTTTAGAATTTTCTTGTGGTTACGTGTTGGTTAGAGCATCGGTATTCCCAGTCATTTCTTGGTTACAATTAAAACAAAAAGAAAATTGATACTTATCGTGTACTTGCGTCTATTGCGGTGATTTATAAAAGTTCGTATCCTCGAAACCTTCTTTGAAGAAGTACTCAATTTGGAGAAACGGATGTAATGGCTTACTGAAAGAAAATCTTTGGGTTACAGTCCGTGAACCTATCTTAGGCGAACGATCAAAATGCACAAACTACTTGTGGTACAACCAGGCAGGGGGTAATCCTACATAAAAAAATAAAAATTTGCTACAACATTTTGCATCCGAAGCTTCGTTTTCATAAAATTGAGTTTCTAACCAACTAATTCTACTTCCTGCACATACTAAAGCACGCGAACCCGACGGATCTTTACACTCTATTTTCTCAAAAACAGGGCGTCAAATTAACAAAATCGATTGTTTTTTATCGATTTATTTTCATATGTAAAATCACCCCCTGTCCGGCTGTACTGCGATTTCTGGCCCACCCTGTATTTCAACAAACTGTACAACCTAAAGCTGAGTCCGCACGTAATTATCTAAGTATAAAGGACTTCATATGTACCTGCGGGTAGGTAGAAGCGAATCCGTTGGAAATTAATTAAGTAGAAGTAGGATTCGGCTGAAGCCGGGCCACTAGAATTAGATGCGCCGGGAAACAAATAATTCAATGCAATTGGCGTAGATAGTAGTAGATTGCGACGCAGTTAAACGAATGTAATTGGATGTCCTATGGTTGAAAGGATAAGTTGAAAGTATTTGTAACTGGAGAAAGGGTATGGATATATATTCGGCAAAGTAGAATCGTTCGATGTATTGTCGGATTAGTGGAACAAGCATGTAATTCGTCAGACACGCATGCTTTTAACGCAAGGATGAAACAGAGTGGAATCTGAGGGTAATATGGGAAACCGATATGGGCCGAAATATAATCACACAAACATAATTGGATCCCCTAGTGTTCAATCCACCGTGGTGGCGCTTCCTGTACTTACCACTGGAGAGCTCATTAGCAACACCTTTTCCGTAACTGCTTGATTCGTGATCGATTCACATACACATGGTGAGATAATAATTTTGATCACTTTATCTTCGCTGTTTGTATTGTATACAATAGCTTCAAAAATTTAAAGATTAAACTTCTGATTTCCGACAAAACACAAACACGCTTAAAAACTACTTATTTCACAGTTTTTTCAGAAGTTTAAGGAGTTTTGCGATATAACTTATATATAGTTTAAATTATGTTCGGTATCTGTTTATTTAGTTTTGTTAAATTCCTTAGCTTTTTTAACAATGTATTTATGTAAATCTGTCGGAAGTAGAACGTGCGTCTTTGGAAAAATGTTTAACATAGTTTGAGAATTGAAAAATGCAATATTTTCCTTTGTGACATATAAATAGTTTAATTCAGTTGAAAAAACTAGTTTCTCTATTTACGTTTTCAAAAGAGTGTTTACTGCTTACTTAAATAGGAAAGCACATAAATATGGTCAAGTACCGCAGATGAAACGTTTACAAGCTTGTGTCAAAATGTGATCAACTCACGTCGCTCGAAGTTTAAGAGGCAGGATGTTATATAGCTTTGACATTTCACTTTTTAATGAAGTGACAAATCTGTCACAGGAAATTGTCAAACGTCGACTTACGAAAACAGAGATACACGACGATGCCAACCTAGGACAAGTTGTGTTCATCGATCAGCCTCTCTGTGCTCTCCTTAATAAGGTGATGTGATAAATATATGTCGCGGGTATCTCAGACGGCAGTTCACCAAGTATAAACGCTTCCGGCGATCTGTCAATGAAAAATTCGCGAAAGTCAGTCGCAGACACAGACGGGCACCGGTGAAAACCGCAGCAGCGGCCGCACTTAGCGGACCCGCCGCCACGACGAAATTTGAAAGCAGCCAACCCTGTTCGTTCTGGCTTCCATCCACGAAAGGATTATGTGTATACACGCGGCATTCGTTACGATGATTACCTTTGTAATTAGCCAAACCATGGCCGCCGAGCGATTACAATTAACAGGGCATTCCTTGTTTAGGTAAAAGCGGTTCGTTGGTTGTTGCCCGGATGATCGGCACGATGCTGTGTTTCGATCGTACCACGGAATGTTTGCCGGACGATGTAAAACGTTCAACTGGAACACCGGCGTGGTGGACAAAGACGGCGGTTAGGCGCAAAAGCGTCGGACAGGGACAAACCTACCTGTGGACAATAATTATGCGGATTGCTCCACCGAGACTAATTAACCCTCTGTACTTGCATCGGATTCACCTTTCTCCTCCTCCCTCCTTCATCGCACAGTTTCTCTCTCTCTCTTTCTCTCTCTCTCTCTCTCTCTCTCTCTCCGTCTCTATCTATATACATATATATATCTCTCTCTCTGCCCCTGGCAAACTTTGACATTGCAGGACAGATGCTTATCTGCCAGTCCTCTGATAACCCATCGAATTAAATCGTAACCCGACCATCGACCTTTGCGACAGAGTACACCTCTGCTCTTTGATGCTTGCATATGGCGGCAAACTCTGCCGAAAGAACTTTTCTATCCGCTTTGCGTCTTGTCAAGTTTCAAAGAGTTGCCGATCCAAGAACAAAAGAGATTTACTCTATTTGTCCGGCAGGTTTTTGAAAATCTACGGCTGATGCTGTTCTCGCAGACGTTTCGAATACTCTGTATTGCGGGAACGGACACTTCCGCAATACAACGCATATTTCCGAATCCTGTTCCGAGGATTGTATAATTGTAAGAATCTTTATTTGAACGCTCGTCTTTTGTCGTTTTATTAACCAATGCACGAATTGATGATTGTCGGCTAACTGCTTCCGTCAGTTTTTCCAGAACTGCAGATTCTTTTATTATTTATTTATATTAAATATTTATATAATATAATTTATTATTGCTGACTTGTCAAAGTCATTTTGGAATGTTGTTTTATCATTTTCACGATAACCATGGCAAAACTTTACTTCAGGAAATCATCAATTTTTAACTTTTTTAAATGTAATCTTGTAGATATTTGCGAGAAAGTGCCGAAAATCCAAGTTTTAATCCTAGGAGATCAGTAGTTCAAAAGTTATGCGTGTGTAAGTTGAGCGATTTTAAGTGTTTCTGACAGGTAATGGCGCCACCATGTTGGTACACACATAACTTTTGACTGACTGATCTCTTAAGATTCAAACTTGGATTTTCGACATTTTCTCGCCAAAATCTACAAGATTACATAAAAAATAGTTTACAATTTTTGGTTTCCGGTGGTAAAGATTAACCATAAACATTTCTACTACAATCCTGGTTAATGGATTCCCGAGGAAATGACGTAAGTCGTTTATTTGCGCAAAAAATTTCGTAATCAAGAAAGTATGAACACTACACACTCTCCGTCCACACATCGAGCCCCCGTTGTCGCGTCAAAAATATTTTCACTACGACGAGTTCCCGAAACCAAAATAAAGGTTAGCACGCAAAACGAACTATTCACAGCGGTATGAGGATCCAATGGACGTATGGAACCGCGATGCACCTAACCATTTCGGGTCTATTAATTACACCGCGTATCGACGTTCTTGTGATGCCACTCGCAAAAACAAAATGAAATATTGCAATAATTCGTGGAGCAGTGGCAAGAAATATTGTCGCCGAGTTTCGTGCATCGTCGTCCGGACAATCAGAGTCGTCACCCCATCATTTCGTTTTCAATAGCGTCGGAGATGGAACAGTGGCTAAAGAGAGACAGATAGATAGATACAGAGTTGAGCAAATTTTATTTTAAATAATAAATAATAAATGAAAAATTAAATTAAATTTTTATTTAATTAGGAAATCATTTAAATAATTCCATAAATAATTTATTTAATAATTTCATTCGAATTTTAGGAAAAGAGAAATAATAAATATTTTGGCTTAGTGGTGCACGAATTCCGAATTCATAGGATGGGGGACTGCGTACGTTTACATCAACTAACGTTTACGGCAACAAAAACACAAGAATAGCTGAGTGAAAAACTAAATAAATGAATTTTTATTATTGAAACAATTGATTAAATAAATAAACCCACTTATAATATCGAAACAATTGTACAAATAAGAAATAAATTTTTATTATTTAAAAAATTGTTTAGATAACAAATGGCAATAAATAATAATTTAAATAATAAATATATAAACAAATTTTTGTAATTATTTGTTTAAGATGTTGACTTGTATAACATATTAACACATTAAATGCCATGTCACCTATATGTGTGTGACGGAATTATTTGTGCAAGTTTTAAAATGAATTTTTACGTTGATATATTCATTGTACCAAACTTGATTAGAATCTGTAATATGCAAGAAAGTTGGAAGACTACTCAGTATCATACATTTAATTTTTTTCAATTTTTATTTCATTAAATAACTTATTTTGATTTTATGGAATTTTGGGGGTTTCTAGTTTGGCGATCAAACTGTTAAAAAATCATTGAATCAGTGTGGTGGTAGAGATATCGATAATTGTCAGATCTCGTCGAATAATTTTCGTGTTTAGTCAGAAAAAACGATTTTTTAGTTGCTTCGTCGTGAACTGAATGATATCGCTTAGACCGATTGGAGACCCTTATTTCCTGACTATGACTTTCCGAATAAATAATACATAATAAACAATAAGCAACTAAATAATAATTAATAAGTAACAATTGAAATTGTACTTATAAATAAGAAATAAATTTATTATTTAAATAAGTTATTTAGATCTATCTGAATAATAAATAATTCTTTTTGTTTTTTATTTAAACTTTCAGATAATAATAATAATAATTCTAAATAATAATATTAATAATATAAAATAGAATCTATTTTCTTAATAATAATTCTTTATTTAAATTATCATTTAAATGAAAATTTACTTAAATGATGCCCAACTCTGGATAGATACACTGCGGCAAAACTACATACCTCAAAAAAATTAAAGGATCACCACTATGATTCCGAGAAATTGGGTTAATTTCAAGTGAACTCCGACAAAGTCTCTGCTTTGAGATGCTTCTTCAAATTTCCAGCTACGTTGCTTTTTAACACTGTTATAGCGTTATAAAGAAGACTTTGATAGTCAGAAAACATTTTGTTCAACTTGAAGACAACACATGGGGAGAGATAGATTTTTCGATAAATCGCGTTACCATAATTTGGAAGTGCCTTATTTCATTTGCAAAAAACCTGATGGTTGCAGATAGTGCGATTTGTTTTTGTTCTAGTTATGCCACCTTGAAGCAAAAAACGCCTTTTTAACATTAACTAGCTCTACAAAGCGAAAAAATCATCATAGAATCCTGTGCAAAAGTGAAATAGAAAGGGCATCATCATTATTTTGATTTTTAAGGCCGCCCTTAGTACTAGGCAAATGTAACACTTGCCCTGGGTTCCGCTTCAAAGGGACCTCGTACCGATTACAACATTTGAATTTTTATAATTCGTCTAATTGCACTCATGTTCGCTGAATTTTCAATCTGTAATTTCTCGAAAACGAGGCGACAAATGAAACAAATTTATTCCATTTTTCCGACTTATTTTCTGACGTAGAATTGCACTTCCTTCACGTTTATACCATTTTGAGACATCCTCAAGACGTATGAAATAAAATAGTTTACGAAACTCTTGAAGTCATTTTTTTGAGGGAATGGTTGATTTGAGACTCACGGTCCTGACGAGACTTTTGTTCCTCGTTAAGAGTATTATACGGTGCAAAGAAAAAATGTGTCCGTCAAAATTGAACGAACCGTGACCTCAAAATGAGGGTCAAGGACATTTTTGCACAGATTTTCTTTTACAAATCCCCACCGATCCAGAGCTACGACCGGCGTTACACTTATTTTTGTTACACCCTGTACATGAAAAAGAATTTGGTGAATGATGTGCGTGGACATGTTTTACTCGTAAACGTTCGACGAGAACTGCGATTACTAGCACACCGCACGGTTGCCGGGACCAGAAGTCTTCCCGTGCTTCACGTCCGGGGATTTTCCAATATTTACACGTCAGAATATTCAATATTTTCCGATGGCGTGGCACGCCGCGAGAAAATTTGAATAACCCAATATGCCTGTTTCGTTGTTGGCTATACCTCGTCGTCGTTCTCGGTGATTCTTTCACAGCGTGGAAAATACCTCTGGCAACAATTCTTTGATGTCCGAGCCGGTGCTGCCACGCGCTTGTTTCAACCCTTCCGGCCAGGATGGACACATATCGTTAGTCACGAAATTAGCAATTTGGAAGAAGAATGGGGGGACGTAACTAGGGCGAAACCATTTGTAAGAATGCTTCATAACGGGCCGCAAGCGCAGACATTCGAAAAGCATTTGGGACTCCTTTTATATTCGTAGGCAAGTGGTTACTACAATTTGCCCAGTTTCCACCCCTTGACGATAATGTTGATGCACAGAGGCTCATAAATTCGTTCGTGGTGAGCTCTCTCTCTCTCTCTCTCTCTCTCTCTCTCTCTCTCTCTCTCCCCCTATTCGTTTCTTCGCGATATACGCAAAATCGTAAATACCCTGTTGAAATTGCGTTAAGCACACCGTGCGTGGAGATGATGCGATTCGAGACACTAATTAAGTAATGAAACTAGTCGTTTCTATGCTGGAACATTAAATTGGAAGAGACGAACTACATGTTCGTCGAAAAATTACTGACTGTTGAATCGATATTATCATAGTTAGTTCACTTGAAGGTGTTCGTGTCTGCCCCGCGTGGGTCGAAGTAGCAGCGAAAATACTGTTTCCTTTCGAAAAATTTTTAAATTTTAAAAACTCCGTCGACGTTGACAAACTTTCCTCGCGACTACAATTATCGCAGGTCTCAAGACCGGAGTTTCCCCTTTACAACGATCTCTTAACCTTGATGTACCATTTTTCGTCGTCGATTCATTGAACTTTTAATGAAAAGCATCTTCGCTTTTCCACTGTTCCATATGGCGCAGAAACGTCATTGATAAAGTTAACCGAGACTCTGGGGCATTACGCTTTAAAATGAACTGAGTGATTGTCATATAATCCTCCATCAAGAAGTTATAACATTTTAAATGTCACGCACGAAAATATTTGACAAAAACTTAATTCTCCTATTTTTTGCACGTCGTTGTACGTCCCCAAAATTCTCAATGAAAGCTACTGCACTCCGCGATTACTTCAACACTGAGTTAATACGAGAAATAGTTACATAACATTTATTCTAATAGTTAAGTGCATTGAAAGTGACTTTTAGTACTGAAAATGAACCAGACATTTAGTTCACTGTTGAAACTGTGTATTACAGCTCATATCAGTCACAAGTATGTACTTATGGCTGTTAAAATTCCGGATTCATGATTCGAAGAGTCTCCAGAATTGTTCAGTAATAAATGTTCGAATTACCACGATCGAATAATCGCTATACGAAATAAACAATGGTACCATAGCGAACTGAACTGGATACAGTGTTTAATTATCTAGCGAAACGAAGTACCGCTGGAAGAGTGCAATACGCGTAAACGATAAAAACGAGAGAATTAGAGGGGTTTATATAAAAACAAATGTAATTCTCATCGATGGCCCCAATAGCTGACGAAGGAAAAGCTAATAAACAGCGTAGCCAGTCGATGTTAAACACACAAATGAATAAATAGAGTAGATTAATTTGTCCGCCGCGTTAAACGCAATGCGATTTTATGCTTACAATATCGATATCGCCACGTTAATACTTTCACCCGTCCATTTCAGTTTATCTTTTAATAAAGTAAATCCTCACGATGCCATCAACAAAGTCACAACGCGAAAATTGTAAACGCGCATCGACATTTACTCGATCGTTCCAATCGGATCGGTAGGTATTAAATATATATCCCTGGCCTCCAATAAAATTGTTTACTTTGATAACCACGGTAATTTCGACGTGCCAACCGATCAGGTGCGGTGAATGTTTCAAACAGAATAATCTTTATATTTTTTTCAGGCTTCCGTTTTATCGCTAGATTGATACAGTCCGGCGTCAATAGGACTTTTTTTCTGGGACATCAGCATTTATTAGAGAGACAATAATAAATGTTGTATCTCAGACAGTTGGAAATCAAACACTGTCATACTATCGTAAAGGGAATATCGAGGGATTCAATCTTGGTGGGTGCGGATCTGTCGATGTGATTGTAGTCTTCCTGTCCTACATTGGCTGCCTGATTTCTGAAAAATAGCTATAAATAAAACGTACACGTGAAACTATAATATTTGTGTACCAGTGCGTCGAGACACCAATTATTAAAGATTCATTCTTGTGGGTGGAATATTTAATTAATTCATCAAATGCATTTACACTAAGTATTTAATTTTGAATGTGAAACCCCCTAACCCAATGTTTGTTTCTTTGTATTAGATAGCTTAGGAAAGAAAGAATTAAATGGGAACCAAGTAGTGATTGGTTAAATAATGAGAAAAAGAAATGAAACAAAATATTGCAATGGTCTCTGCTGGGAGTCACAAATCAAATTAAGAATTTGCGTACTTAGGCACTTATTAAATTAAACAATGTCTTCATACACCTGGGATTTTAAAGAACAGGTTAAACTTCACCTTGGCAACCCAGAAATTTTTAACTTTTTCCGTATATACTCCTGTACATCCTGACGAGAAAATGCCAAAAAACGTAGTTTTAAGGTAAGGAATTCACTGATTCAAAAGTTATGCGTGTTCAAAGTTGAGCGATTTTAACACGTTAAGCGCGGAGCTTGTGTATACGAACTTTTCGTTCACCCAAAAGTAAGTAACTGCAAGTTTGTGTTTAAACAGAAATGTCCTCTCTGAGTCGACCGACGCGTCGCCTAAGCGAAAAGCCTACAGTCGGTTCTCGTGGAGATCCCATGTATGATTCTTTATATTTTAATTACTGTTCGATAACAGCTTGTCCCAGAACAAAGTGTAATCGCTCAACTTTAAACACGCATAACTTTTGAACCAAACATTCCTTGTCTTAAAACTACGATTTAACTTTCGGTTGCCGTGCCGCGATCTACAATATAACATGCGGTAAGGCGTTACATTGACGCCACACCGCGTCTGTGAGCTCAAACCTTTAAGAAGCGCATTAGCGCGTTGGTAGGGTCTTACATAAAGAATTTTACACGGATATCAATGAATATTTACAACAACAATAACATTTTATTCATTAATAATCTAATTCTGTATGGTAAATTTCAAAAAATTTTGGAATATGTAATGCCACAAGGCATTCCTTGCATTCCCAAGTAGTCTCGCTGCGTTTTTTATGTCTGGCGTACACTTTACACAGTCTTTGAGGATTTTTTTAGCTTCTGTGGGTGGAATATTCCTTGAAAAATGACCCCATTGTTTTGATTGTAATCGAAGTGGTATATCACTAGCAGACAGCCTTCCACGCTTTGTGTATTCAGGCATACATACACTTTCTAAAATCTGTTCTGCCACATCTATTCGAAATTTTGAAAACGTGTATTTGTTGCTTTTTGGTATATTCGATGTCTTCGAAAATGTCGTGCACTCTGGAACTGTAGCTCGAATAATGGACGATCTAACTGTTAGCCGACGTGACGAACACGTCGTTTTTGTTTCTGCGACAAATGCCTATCGACGTGGTATATGGTATACGTCGCTGGCAGCTTTGGAACAAAATCATTTCGACGTGCGTGGCAGCTCTTTGTAGCGCAAGTGGTTAAGCCAAAGAATCCATTAGAATTTTCTTTATATTAATTTTTTCCATTGCATTGACACATTTTAGTATATTTTTGTGATGTTTTGTAATGTGGCAAAAAAAGTTGCAGATAAAAACGATACGTATAAAATATTTTTTCAATTAACATAAAACGCCACCATGAACCGTATCGTCCCAAACAGAACGAAGCAACCGTGTCCGTCAAATTAGCGTCGCTCGATGAGCGTGTATTATGATAGATTACTTTAAGTAATTCGGTATTAAATACTATAACACGGACTAATTTTCCGTTAAATAGGATAGATGTGTCTATCTCGAATTAGGAGACGGGCGTCGGCCTATTATAAATTAATGAGACAGCATAGCGCCGGACAGATTATAATAGATACGTTAATTTCGATTTACATAAATTACCGGCGGGTCGGCCGAACTAGTAGTCCGGGTTTACACTAAATTACCTGTGTTGTGCTTATATTTGATCTAGGTCGGGTAGCCGGGAATTTCACACATCGGCCGTTTTCATCGCCGGATAAGAATAAATATTTGCAGGACGCGACGCGGCACGGTACGGTGCGGTCCGACGTATAAAGCGGACATGAAAATTCGGGCAGGAACGCGGACAGCTGTTCTTGATCGTTCCCGATTTCGCCGGAAACTGCACGGCAATATTCGTTCGTTCGTTGATTATCGGCGGGCTCGATTACCGCGCACGCGACCGAGAAAAGATAGAAGATAGAATCGAACGCGAAGGGATGAGGGATCATCGCGAGGCAACCGCGGGCTATTCTTCGGCGCAGCAAGTTTCCCGGGTTATTTTTCACGAAGTGCCCTGGCTCCGTGGAAGCCTTGCGGTATCCTGTGAAATTAAAGAAGGGGGAAATAAAACCGGCAAAAAACGGGGCGAATGGGAACAGCAAGAGAGAGGAAGAGAGACAAGTGTTATATGGCTATCGCGGCGTCGGCCACTGACGTAAACGAAAATAAAGGGACGTCGCCGAGTTTCTCCGGCCCCCTGGTTCCTTACGATGGAACCGAGGAAGAGGAGGATCGAAAGAAATAGAAACGAAAGAAACGGGACATGACACCGCAAGACCGCAAAAACAAGTAGAGTCTCAGCAGAGGACGGTTGAAGTATAGGCTGAAACAGAAAGAGAGAAAGAGAGCGAGCGAGAGAAAGAGAGCGAGCGAGAGAGAGAGAGAGAGAGAGAGCGAGAGAGAGAGAGGGAAATTCAAAAACACAGAGAGATTCCGCCATTGTTTATTTGAACGGGCTTCCGACCGCGAACGCGCCACTGCGAGATTACAGTGACGAGCAATTATATCGTCACCGCGGAACGAATCATTTGCAAACCGAAGTCTATTCCGGGTTGGCTTCGGTGTGCGTCGGTATATACGGACTGACTGAATAATTGCTCCGACGGTAGCTACGTACCGTTTTCTCTGTATACCTTCCAAGGGAAAAGGTGAAGGGAGGGTTGTCTGTCTTGTCTTATGGACGCATGTGAATAAACACGAGGCAGGTATTATGTGTATGAATACCTAACGTGGCACCATCTACGAATATTCTAACGGTTGTGGATATTACGGTTGCTTGAACAATACAGCGAGATCGCGGGTATTCCCGTGTAGATCCACATTGTCTGTGTGTTCGCGAAGAGTATTGCCAAGAGAGGTAGAAATTTATCGAGTCGTCTTTTTATATACATATGTATTTAAGAACTACTGTTATCTACGAATTTATAGATTCGACAATTCTTTAACACTGTAACGTCTGTATTTTTGGGCGAATTGAATCATTTCTCGGGACGTAAGTAATTACAAATTACCAGCAACGAGTACTACATTTCGTATTGTTAGTGTTTCAATTTATACAGGGAGTTTCAAGTTTAAGGATACTTAAAGCGATACTATTATATACAATAGAAATCGGCTGATGCGACTACTCTGCGTGGCTCATAAGAAGTCCCCTGGCAGGAATTTGGCAGGAATGCGGATGTGAACCCGTCCGATTGGGTCATTCCACACCCGTATTCGGTTCTAGCCGAATTATTGGTTAAAGTGTGCCTACATCAAAGCCTAACCATGGGATTCGAGCAAGGGCCCCTCTCGCCCCTGTCGAGAGGGCGAGGGATTTCTTGTGAGGCACCGACAGTACCTGAATTTTCAAAATCGATTTTTTAATTCGGAAATATTCCTCTATAAAGGCTCGATCGAAAAACTTGTAACCTATATTTTCGATTTACTTCATATTGTGGTATAATCTGCTTTCTGATTGCATCACCAGATGAGAATATTCATATTCGATTTTTCACGAAGATGTTAACAGATTTGCAGAAGTTTCAAGCACATCATTCAGTACGACCATAAAGGGAATTTACTATGAAACAGACTGTTCAAAGTAGATTTCTGGGTTACCATTATGGCACAGCACACGATTCGGATGCGTGCAGTCGATCCCTTATTCGCGACAGCCAAATATGCATCGGTAACTTAAAAAGTTTCAGCTCAAAGTAGACTTTGACATTTTTCTTTCTCTTTTGTATTTTCAGTCTGCATCGCATATACCGGAAGTCACAAGAAACATTTCTTACAAGATACAGGAATTTTGATACATATTTATTCTGAAAGTTGTTCAGAATCAGTCTGTAGTGTATGTAAATAAATAAATCTCTATAATACTATATAAATTATAGATCAGATTTATTATTTCTATTTTCCAAGTTTCGTTTTATTTTGTCGCTAGAATTTAACGTAAAAGTTTTACTGTACCATCATTTCTCTGTAATGAAACAATTTCTTGATTATGATTTTGTTTGTTACTCATACTTTTACAAATTATATCGCCTTATACATAGAATCCCTTCATTAGTAATGGAGAATTTACATTGAGGATTACTCTGTCGATGATATCCTATCCTATATGCACCAAAGCCCCGCAAAAATTCGTCAAATATTTTAAAGGGCTGTTCGTTAATGCACATTTCAAGGCATTCATATAGTAAAGCCAATTTGCAAAATCATGACCGTACCGCTTTCTCGTACGGGAAGACACAAATCAACTAATTGTAAGGTAAAGGTACCAATAGTTGACCAGTTTTTAGACAAACATAAAAAAATAAGGTTTTTATAAGTTGTGCACTTTTCATGAAAGTGAACCTCAGATGGCACAATATCTGCTGGTTGAATTTTGAAACAATTACATGTGAAGTGAAGTATGCATAATAACAACGGATGTCTAAATTCATTGAGGTAAGTAATATGCCGTTATATGTCTATTTCCTTAATGTTTATGTTAAGAACAGCTTTACGGTTCAGGTAAAAAAATCCATACGTTGTGAACTTTTCGCGATTGAATTATTCACTTTTTAAATTTTCACAGCGTTTTATAAGTGATAAATGCATCGTTTTCACGAACAGAAGGTCAATTACACGTTTTTTCATTTTACGAGTGGTCAACTTCTGAAGCAATTACCGAATTTTGAAATATGTTTTTTAAATTTGTATAAGTAAACTTTTTTTTAAAAAAGTGGTCTCGCTACATAATCTAGATAACTTATAGAGTGTCTTTAGGCATCGACTCCCTGTTTCATGACAGAGCAAGTGGTTACTATTGTTGAAATGGAAGACTTCTCTTAACTGGTCAACTACTGGTAACTTTACCTTAGGTGCATCCTGCACGGTGTAAAAATGTTCCACGTGTAGATGCATGAAATACATACAGCTTACACAGTCTCCTTTATCACGCTCGAGAGATCTGCATTCTCATTTCACGCAGACAATCTGCATGCCCTTTCTTTCCCCATCCTTGCGCCTCTCCTGGCAGACTGGATCTTCGGCAGCCTCTTCTCTGAGGAGCGCATGCACTTCGTGTCTTTTCCCCCTGAGTTGTATCGTACGACCTCGCTTTCGAAACTTTCGAAGGCATCCTTTTCCTGCACTTACGGAGTTACAAGGCGTGAAGGTGTGTCCGGAGCACGCTGCGACGGAACGTACAGGGTGTTAAGAAAACAATGATCATTTAGCGCCATCGCATCGCTCCCGAAGTGAAGCAAAACTTCAAGAACGCTATTCTCGCATTACTTGTAATTTATTCATTTCGTGTGAACCAATGAGCGGTAGCTAATGATCCCGATGTTAATGCGACATATAAATAAACAATGTTAAACTGACTAAAACTCCTATCTTAAAATTGTTGACAATAGTAAATATTCTGGTTAAACATTGTTAAGGAAAAATCTTCTTTTGGGTCTGAGATGTTTAAGGTATTTCGTGGCTAGAGCTAGACCCCGTTGGCTAGGGATATCGTAATCCGTGGCCCAACGAGGGTAGCAGAAACTGTAGCTGGTAACCTAGTGAAGACAGTGGAAACGATGTCCGGTGGCCCAGTAGGGACAACGGAAACTGTAAAGTGTATTCTGCCGATGGATCTCCTTTATTAGTGGGTCCTTTATGTTCCTTCTACATTGCAACCCAAGATATGATATCTGGGAACCTGGAAAGTCTACGAAACTTGAACTTTTATTATGAAAACATTATTGGCATGCAGCGTCTGTAGAATAGTTTGCCCTTTTAACAAATAGGGTAAGGGGACACAATTACTGTGCCCATGTTAATTATACTTATTTTTAAAGTATAACGAATATTAAAAAAGGGATACATAACATATATATTAGATGATTTTAATGATAAAAACTTAATATCTTTTTTTTTAATATGCATTATGCTTTAAAAATAAGTATAATTAATATAGCCACAGTAATTGGTACCCGTACAGTGATTGGGTCCCTTACCCTATTACAGCTCCATAATTCCAAAAAAGAACTGAGTTTAAGGGTGCGTGTCCATTTAATAGTAAAACTGTCGCAAGTTACTCTTGAGAGTCAAATTCGTCAGTGTACAGGCTATTGATAGCGCACGCTATTGGTAGCGTGCTACCGGAGAGTGCTAACCCTTTCATGCAAAATAAAACACTGACAAATTTGACTCTCGAGAGTAACTCGCGACAGATTTACTCTGAAATGGACACGCACTCTATGGAATATTTCCTTAAAAACAAAATTCACCTGTCTATTTCTATTCCTTATATTCTCACCTAGCACAGATTCCCGATATTTTTTCATCAGTCTGTACCGCCGAACATGTGTCCTCGAGAGTGGTGACGTCCATATGCCGAACCAGGGATGAAATCGTGCGGTGGGTGGGTGGGTGGGGTGGGGGGTTTGGTGGTGGATGTTGGTTTACGCGGAACGGGAAGCCGCGGTGGTGAAACTAGAGAAACGAGTGTGCGCGGTTTAAAACGGCGACGAGTGTATTACGGCTTTTAATTACGAAGTTTCTCCTTTTTCGTGTTCCTCGCGGTCGTTTCTTTTCCCCCTCGGTGTAAACGGGCACAGTTGGTAACGTCGAGGACATTGTCGTTGCACTCGGACAATGAGTCATTGAGAGACAGTGTCGTCGTCTGGGCCAGGGCGAGGCAGGGAGGGCGCGCGGTGGGAAAAGGAGATGTTCCAGAAGGAATAACGAAAAGAAAGGAGGACAGGGGAGGAGAAAGCAGAAGACTCGTATAACGGACGTTTGTAAATGCGGTGGCCGTGCGCGGGATTTGTTTCGGTGGAATCACTTTTCATAGGCATGCGCGCGCGAGCCCGGGTAGAACACTTTTAAGGAAATGTCTTGGCCACGATGGAGAAGGACAATGCGTGCCTGGTTGCGGGAACAGTATTCAAAGTAATATCGCCGGGTTGTAATCGAAAGTGGCGAGGATTGAATAAAACGGGAGGGGGGAGCCGGAGCGAAGGGGACCGGTCCGGGTTGCACTCTGTAATAGTCGCGTTTTGTACCGCGTGCCCGGGTATCTGGGTCGGGGAAATTGTTATTCCTTTTGATCCGAGTCGCGCGGCCCAATGAAACGGCATTCGGAGTTCCTTGCGAGCAGGCGATTGCTGGTTGCAGGAACGGTTTTCAGGGTCTTCGCTAGCTAACAGATGGTTTTTTACTCCGCGACGTCGCCGACGCGGAAAGCCATGATCGCTTCGGAGAGGAACGATTACGAAACGGAACGTGTTTTGATAGGTACATTTTCGTACGCTTCAAACAGAATGTAACGTTTTGGTATGGATTTGTACGACACGGTCGTTCGGCGGACCCGGAGCAGCGTGTCCGATTCGACCAGTTATAAATTTTCAGTATATTCACGATGCTATTCGATGGCTTCGATGCTGTCCGAATATCGGCGGAAGTTATGTACATAGTCGTCGCTCCGCAGTTGAAACGCGCGATTAAAATAAGGTTAATACATAGATTCGATGATCCCCTGGTAATTGCAGAGCGAGGAATTAATCAACGCAGTTTCATGCCGCTCCGCGGTTGACAATATTGTGCTCGTTTTTAACAGCGGGACGAGGATAATTGAACGTGGACAGAGAACGGAAGTTTGTCGTTTAATGAATTGGAGAATTGGATAAATGCAAGGTGAAACAGTTTCGCAAGATCCTTCGCGATCTTTCTAGTGGAAATATTTTCTGTTCCGTCGATTTTGAGGTAGTTTGAAAATTCTCGTTGTTCAATCAATTCTCATGACGAGGACCAGGATAGTTCGAACTTTGAACAATTTTGGTATTGCAGTCTGAACGTTTTTTGCCAGTAGCGAATAAAGTGCACGATTTTCACTTGGTTTCGAATTTTGAAAATGTTTTTTGGTTCGCCATGCGAATAGATATTTCTTAATTATTATACAGGAGGTCCCAAAACTGTTGTACTTCATTGAAAGGGAAGGTTACTAGGGTCATTTGAAGTAACTTTTTCCTTTACAAAAATGTTCTCCGCGGCTAGGTCAAGGAAATATTAACGAGAAACATGAATCAATCAGATCACGGCTACAGCGGGGGGACTCCGGCTCGGCGACGGATTACACCGAGTGCGATGTTGACATTGGCCGAACCGGAATCCGGAAAGGAAAAAGTTGCCCACTTTAAATGATCTCGGGAACCTGCCCTTTCAAGGAAGTACAACATTTTTGGGACACCCAGTACAGCGTTGAGTTTCTTGAATTTTAATAAGATTCATTCTTGCAATAACAGAAGGAGTGGTAGTCAATGTAACATACGAAATTACAATATAATTCACCTGCATTAATAGTGAACGACTATGCTGAAAACTATATAACAGGACTTTTAATCAAATTTGATGCAGTCTGATATTCTTTTGTGATCACCGGCACACGCACCGACCAATGAAAATGTTACCGAGTTATTATTCTTCTAGATCGTTTGATAAAAATGTAGGCACTTCTTTAGCCTTACAATAGACAATTGGCAAAACTGGATCGAATGGTTCACCTCATACTAAGCGTATATTTTTTTTTCACGTGGTCAATTAAACTAGCTGAAGCTGTCTACTTAGAATAAGAAGCAACAAAGATTGCAGTAAAATAAATTTTAATCATTATGTCACCATCTATAGACGGCACTATGAATAGGACGACTATTGGCACTAGACACTATTGATCAATTATACGGATAGGAAAAATATGCAAAAATAATCAGATGGACCAGTCAAGCTATTGGAAGAGTGTGCATCTAAAAATTCATAAATTATTTTTCAGGTGGCGTGGCTGCGCGTAGACACACAGACGATCCTCACGATCGGACCTCACGTCATCACGAAGAATCATCGAATCGCTGTTACGCACAGTGGACATCGTACCTGGTCCCTGCATATCAAAGACACAAAAGTAACGGATAAGGGAGGGTACATGTGCCAAGTCAACACTGACCCGATGTCCAGCAACACTGGATATCTTGAAGTAGTTGGTAATTGCAATAAAACATGATTGCTTTTTGACAAATATTCTGGAGTTCCGTTTTATAAAATGATCTGGAGCCAGTTTGGTCAATAGGCTGCAGATCTTTATGCAAAATTGAAATTGTCTTTATCGATTGCAAGAAACAGGAACCAAATAAAATTGTCATTCCTTCTTTAATAATTTCAACAAGACGATAATAATACATCAATATTTTTATTGTTGTAAATTTCTTCCACTCACTTTTGCCACAAAAATATAAAGTCTGCGGTCTATTCATAAATTTTGAAAAACCTTATTTAGAGTATTTATGAAATTGTCCAATATTTGCATGACATAATAATTTTTCAATAGACAGTACGTCCTCTATAATGACGCGAACTTTAAAGGTACAACACGATGATTCGAAGTAATGGAAACTGTTCTACATTTCCTTCACGGTTACATAAAAAATAAGTAAATAATCGTATAAATTTCATAAAATGCGAACACTTCCTTTACCCTCTGCAATTCCGAACATAAAAAACACAATAACAAAAAAAAAAGCAAAACAAAACAAGCAACCAAATCTAGGGTGTTTTCATATGTACTTAAATTAGGTCTTTTCTGATAAAAGTGATATCAACAGAATGAACTGATAAGGGGATGGAAAAGCGAAATCATTTTGTGTTTTTAAATTGCTTTGTAATTACACTGGGAAATTGTTGTCTTTGTAGAACATTGGTATACAAGTTAAAGAGAGCTCAAGATATTAAATGTTGGAAGTTTTTCCCTGATTCGGTACGATCGCCAAATAGAAAAAGGTCTGGAACACAGTTCCTAAAGTCAGACTTCTTTTTAAACTTCTCGCACTCTATTTGTACCGCTCGGTGAGTTCGAATAGACCACTGAAGGGAACTGGTTTAAGCACAGCATACTAGAACTCTGAGTGCAATAACCTGAAATTTCTTTTTTATTATGATAATGTTGGAACATTGACATCTATAAAATATTTACTCGTGTCTTAGCTCCTCTGAAATTATTAAAAATTTTAAATGATCAGCAAATGCTCGAGGGAGAAATTGAAATATCGTTTGCTGTTCGCGCCGATCGTCCAAACAATGTTTACCGTAGATTTTTTAAACCAGTGCTCGATGGTAGTCAGCAAAAACGTAATTGTTCAATATGCTATGGATTTTCTTCCGGCATTTTTTAACGCAGCATTAAGGAATCAAGTAAGAAACTGCTCGAAAGGGTTAAACTTGTTAAGTACCTTCCCTCGGTTCGCAAATCAGTTCAAAAAGTAAGGCTGCGCCCATCAGTATTCAGCAACAAGTGAATGTAGCGTCAGCCTGTGCATATTGTGCGCGCAAGAATATTTATATTATCAGGAGTTTTTGCATGACAGAATATTAAAAGGCTAGTTCCTATTCGCCGTCGCGTTAGAATAAGGTCATTATTCTTTTAATCGCGAATCTGTTTCGACGGACTTCGCATACGAAACTTTACATTCTGCAAACAGTGCTACCAATCTCAATTTGATCAAAAAGGGCAACATGTCGTTTCAGCATACTTCCAAGGTCTACAATTAAAATATTCGAGAAAGTGACTACCACAAGAGCCGCCATACATTCTCTACGAATTTTAAGTTATCTGAACGAAGCACAAAGTCTGAATTAACACAAATAATAAATGTTCTTAGAATGCGTCTTTAACAGCATCGGGAAGAAAATAGAAATATATTTTTTGAACACGAGCCTAGCTCAGCATAACACGGGAAAGAGTTAATTTCGCAGAGCCGTCGATTTCCCGAGACGAAGGCTGGATCTGCCAAGAAGAATATCTTCGGTATTTCGTAACAATCGGTCCATAATTACGAAGGAATCCGTAGTATTCCGCTCGGGATGGTACGGTCGCTCAGAGATTGAAGCCTCGGAGTGAATGCGATTAGGGCCGCGCGCCGCCGACCGCTTGATTATTATTTAAGGAAACGGTGGATTCCGGGTGGAACGGAGCAGACCGTTTCTCGCGAATATTTGCAGGGAAATCGTGCGTTCCGAATTGCCGGTGAGTCCGCAACGCGCGGTCTCCCCTGTTGAAACTCCGCGATGCTAGAACCCGGGAATCTCGGCTAAGAACACGCGGGCTCAGCGCTTTTCCATGTATAGCACAGTATACGTAAGTTACGCTCGCGCCCGCCCGTTCTCTCCTGGCGGAGTGCATCCTTCTTCCGTGGCCATGCATCAACTGATCCTTCCGCGGAACTTTCTTGGCACTTGGTACCAGCGTCCCTGTTACCGCCAACTTGTCAAACTTCACCAACTACGCTCGCCTAAGCATCCCGCACAGTGTCGCTGCGAACCCGTGATTGTCACACCGAGACACCGATACTTGGTCCCCTCACTATTTTGCTGGCAGTTTGTCGCCGCTATACATGTCTACATACACACATACGACGTCTATCCGAATCTCGCGGGCTGCTATGTTAAATATCGGACGAGGGGGTCAACCGTGACCCGGTTGCAACAACGCACAGCGGCGGTCCGGAACTGAAACTTTGCTCTACGGTATTCTAACCTTTTAATCCCTGGTCGTTTAGATGAATGTCACAAGCATTTTGCTATACTCATGAATGTTTAATAATTACACACAATATTGGACAGGTGTGGACAATATGAGAAACAGGTGAGGCAACTTGAAATTCATCTACGTTTGTCAGAGTTGCTAGTTTATATTTATTTCGTGGTGGGTTTGGTTCGCTGAGAAATTAATAAAATTACAAAACAATTAAAGTTCAATTCATTAAGAAAATTAAACTTTGGAGAAGTATCTTAACTATTCGTTGAAGTACTTAAAGAACAGAATGAAGAGCTCAGGTTTATTGTTAAGTAGATATACACAAGAGAAAGTGGGGTACATTCAATGGTGTAGTTCTACAACTTGCGAAACTTGAAAGTAGGTTAATTATTAAAATTTGAGACGCTCAGCTCAGGCATTTAAACGGAGTATAACCCGCGAGACTGCATTCATTTATTCCAAATAATACAGGAAAGGCAATCATATTAATTAATTGGTGGCATTGTTATGATCGCATGAAAAAATGAAATATTTTGTTTTATAGCACAAAATATCGAATTTTTTTTTATTTTTAAAAAAGTCTTAGTAAACACTACTGCATCCACTGTTCAATTTTCAACATGTTTGTTAAATAAATATTCGTTTGTTCGCAGTCGTTCTCCATTAAACTCGATCTAAACTTAAATTTCCTAAACGTTAAAAATATTATTTTAAGAGAGATTTAAAGTAAACTAAAAAATAATAACAAGCAACAGAAGCCATGAAAGCTTTTTAAGCTTTCCTAAAGACCCGTTCAGTGCCAATGGTAGACAAGAACTAACGGGAAACCCTGAGGAACGCGATCCAATTATTTCTTTCGAGATTTATCTCTTTCATTTTACTGAAAGATGATTTTTCAGTTCATCTCGACTTCTCGGAACAGTCATTGATAGTGAAATTGCCTTCCGGTAGGCGTTGACACAAATATAGGTCAACCAAACATTTCTAGCACATCTAAAACAATACTCGATTTCTACTAACCTCTCAATGGTTAAGTTACGCCAATGACGGACGGTACATTTGAGGGGGGGGGGGGGGAGAGAAAAAGCAAGGAAATGAAAAAAGCCTCATCCGATCCGTGGATAAACCTCGGATAAGAGAGCAGATCAATTCTGGCGGCACCGTTACTTCCTCGATTGTAACGTCTCGACAAGCCGGCGAGCGATCGTTCCGAACGATAAAGAACAAATTTAACGAAGGGTTACGACTAGGTTAAACCATACGCTTAGAGCACGCGTTCTGCCGTGCTCAGCGACTGGCAAATGGGCTCCTTGCAGGCTGGCCGGTTATTAGGCCGAGGGGCACGAGTCGCCAGGAAGGTGTTTAATAGCCCGCCAAGAGTACAATCGGCCACGAAGGTTTTGGTACGCGGTGTACACTTTACATATATTTGCATCCTACTGCCACAAATCCGAGCCACCCGAGAAGAACGACGAGTCTTCGCCGACCGGCGAGGTGTCTCTATCTTCGGGCGGATGGACTCTTTCACGGTTCGGCCTTGATTGCAATGATTTCCGACCTGAAACGTTTCCCGTTGCCGTCAGTTTCATCCACGGTCTACAGTGACGGGAATATAGTTATGAACACAGTGTTAGTTGAACTTTAACGATCTATGTGTATCATTTTCTATGACATTTAATAATTTACATCGAGCATTTAGAAAATATGATTTACGTACCGTGTAGTTACGGACCGTGTTCACCCGTCAAATGATGGCTAGTTAAAGCATACGGTCTCACCTTATCCAAGCTTCCCTACCATCGCACGCACCGAGACCAACTAAAATACAGTATACTCTCCCTAAATGTGAAAAAGATCTCTACCTGAGAGCTAAGAGATTGGCCTCTTGAACTCTACCTGGAGAGGCAGAGGTATCGTTATCGCATCGAACATACTTACTCTTTGTGTACGAACGCCACACGTATGACAGTAAAAAATACTTTTACTCAAATAGTATCAAATGAATTAGCTCTACAGCGCATAATCCAGTCTCATAAAGAAAAGAAATATTTTCGACCCACCGCGAATTCTACTAAAAATAGGTTTCGTTATCAAGCATGCGATTCTATCACCTGCTAAGCCACCTGGGGAGCCACCTTTTTCTTGCATCGAGCAAAAGATCAGACATTGTTAAACAAAATAGGACAAACAAGGAAAACTCGCGTGAACAGTGGAGCGGCTCCATCATCGTCGCGAATCCTTCGATGTATAGCACAACATCCGATGCTGCAGAAGATTACATTTGCATGAGCCGACGAGTGTTGTTCTTGCCTTCGCGCGGACGTGTCCGCGTAAATAAGTTAGCGCACCGTTTCTGCGGCTAATTAAATATCTTCGACAGGCAACGCGGCCTGGACACAAACACGCGATTAACTTTCAAATGAAATTCCCGAAATTCAATTAGCCAGCCGATGGACAAACCGAGAGCAGAGCATGAAGATGGAGGGGGAAGGCAGGCCGAGCTCTTAAGTGTGCCGCGAAAGCATAACTTTTGCGTCACGACACACCGGTTCGCGCGTATGAACGTAATGCTTAAGCTTATCGCAAATAACCCTCGTTAAATTCCATGTTTATCGCGGGGCCGCGTTACTCCCGCCGACCACGGTACACACCCGCCGCCGTACACTGTGAAATTGCTCGTTTTCACTTTCTGCCATTTGATTGGTTAATCGTCCAGAGTGAACGCCTGTTTTATGATTCAACAATGAAATCGCGAACAGGTTCGATTTTACGGCAGGCGAGAGCGCCCTCGAAAGCACCCTCGGCCGAGCAGCGTGGGCGTACACACGCGTTATGACAGGTATCGATTGTTAGGAAATTTTCATTTAAACGCTTTTGGTTAGACTTAAAATCTAATTACACGTAATAGGGGCGGGTTGCCCTCTCGCCAACCGGTCTGTGTAGGTTCTTAATTACAGGCGTGTTAATTAGTTTACCTTTGTGTAGTCAAAATGCTGCAGCTATTTTTAATTAATCATGGACTGGAAGAGGCTTGGTCGCTTTATACCCTCTCTCGATAATCCTGTCCAACTCAAATATCGCCATTACCATATCACTTTGCACAGTGGAGATAGGAAGCGGAATTTTCAATGAAAACAACATTCTGACCGAGGTTTCTAAGTTAGAAAACTTACGACATCAAAAGTCTATTTCTAAATATTGAAAGATGAAGATGTTGAAGGTGTTAATTGTTACACACGCTCTTAATCTTTTTATCGGATTTTGTTACAACAATATTATAGAATACTGTACAAAACTATATCATACGAAAAAATTGTCCCTTATACAAAATTGTTTTTCCACGAAGCAGTATGCATAACTCCAAATATAAAATAATACAAAATGACCAAGCAACCAATGCTTTTTTGAAGTAACACATACATAAACCTCAGCATTATTATTTACTGATTACGTAAATTATGGACTACAACATTTTTTCCGTGAACAACTATCGTTCTTTTCTGCATAATAGGTCATAAATTTTGCAGCGTAAATGACATTATCGCTTAAACGATTAAAAAGTACCTGCATACTTTTCTCTTTCATATTGGAAATTTTTCTCCCAGAATAATTTTTCTCTTCAACATTATTAATCTCATTAATCTCAATTTCGTTCACCATTCTTTCAACCGGCCTCTTATACGAAGAACAAGTATTACATGTGTAATCCTATCTGTAGTATGGAACATTTGATATTAATACATATTCTAATACATTTGCTAATAGCAGTTGTAACAGAGTGTACATTCACTTTTCAGGATACCAAATTTAGAACAAAAAAAATGCTTCTGAAAAAGATATTGTGCTTGAACTGTGGTAAAATCGCTAAACACCTTGGAAAATTTGTTTCATGACTAAGTCTACCATAGGTTAATCTTTAAAACTTAACACGATGTAACAGAATGATAAAAAATGTGTAGCTGTCTTCATACTAAAACAACGTAGAGCAGATAGGTAGTAAGATAAAATTTACCCTCTTAATTTTTATAATTATGAAGTTAAAATTCTTTGAATTCAGTTTCGACCAGGTCTTACAATAATATCGGAGATTTTTATGGTTTTGCATATCGTCCTGTGTCACAGCCGCACAGCAAGCTCTCCGAAAAGACGAGAAACCATCTCCCCCTACGCTGCGTCACGTTCCGTTTATAAGCTAAAGTTTCGACTTCTTTCATTAGAATTGCGGTTTCGCCCGACACGTTAGAGACGGTCGAATCGAATAAAAAGTTACGGTCGTCATGGTCCCCAGAAAGATTCGCAATTTCGCGAACAGCGTCGCGCTCGAACAACCCGCGGAACGGAGGTGCTTTCCGCGCAATCTATGGTACAGAAATGGATCACTGATAAAAACGAAAAACAAGACAAAACGAAACGAATGGGCCGAGGTGTGGGTGGGGGGGGGGGGGGGGGGGAGAGTGGGGACGGAATAAAAGAAAAAGGAAACGCTATCACAAAAGGAGAACAACAACACGTTGTCGGGCGAACTCTCGCGAAATGATAAATTCAAAACGCAATTGCTTCCGCGTATCAATAAATATACAAGGCACTGTCTGCGGATACGACCCTTTTTTTCTCGCCTCGTTTTGCGCAGGACGTAGCCGATGCGTGAAATGAATTGTATCGGGTGTCGCCTGATATTTCTGTTTGTGATTTCTGACGGCCAGCTGGAATTGCTTTATGCCCGATAGCTTCGCGTTTACCCAGTCCACCGGAAGAATTCGCCGCCTTATTTTGTTGATTTATTTGCCCCGTTGTTCATGCTGGAAACAACACGAAGCCACTGATGGCTGCTGCCGACAAATAAAAATGCTACTTTCACACTAGTAGAGGGAGGTCTCCTAACTCCACGACACCGGACAGCACCTAATACCGGATGGTGTGTCGTAATAGTAGTGAACAGTATACAGGGTGGTTTGTTTAAGTAAGGCCATCTAAATATCTCTTCAGGTTATTGTGATGCAAAACATATTTGTTACGTAATGTGCATGCTGTCAATGGGCCAAATATCTGGTAAGAATATTTTTTTCAGAATATCATTTTTTTCGGAGATATCAAGGTCATCAGTGTGTTTTGATTCATAACTACATTTTTTTTTTATTGCATCGTGTAACTGATCGAAAAATATATTCAAATATGTATAATAACATGACCTTGAAATGACCTTGATCTTGGATAACTAAATTTTTACCCAGAACTGTTGTCGAACAACTTCGGCCACGACTCATGAATCTGTGAATGGGAAGAAAATATTTTTCATCACACTAAAAATATAGCTCAGCAGATATGCGCGCGCGCGCGCGTGTGTGCGTGTGTGTGTGCGTGCGTGTGTATGTTAACTGTTCAAACAACACCCACTTTCTCCTAAGTTATCCTCAGAGATGTTAAAAATGATGTCCTTCTACGGTGACACAATTCATCAAACGTGCAATGACCGACTGTACAGATCTTTCAATTGTTTCGATATTAATATCAACATAAGCTCTAACTATTCGGTTCTTTATCTCTTCTGGTGTAGTTGATTGTTCATTATAAGCTGTTTGTTTCAATTTTCCCTAGAAAGAAGTCCATTGGTATGACGTCTGGTGAAATTTTACATCCAAAATTTGTTTGACAAGACGTGTCGAATATGCTAGACAACCGTCATGCTGATACCAAATTCTTAAACGGATGTCTAGAACAACTATTTGTGGCTCATTTTGCAAGAATGTTGCATACTTTTCTCCATTTAAAATAACGTTTATGACACAAGGACCTATTATCTGATTATTTAAAATGTCACACCAAACGTTTACACTCCATATGATTATTTACATTCACGCTCTTGATTGTAGAGTCTTGGTCAAAGCCTACGATCTCGATAGACATCAGTTCTAGGTAAAACTTTAATTTTCTAAGATCAAGGTCATTTCAAGGTTGTTACGTTCATTTCGATTAGAAGTTCTAATCTCTTTTCTGAGAACGAAAAGCGTCCCAACAAACCCCTTTTATTAATGGAAGACACTGTACGCCTTCTTTGTATGAAAATCTTTAGATACTCCCTTCTCGCATCCGTTAATTAATATTCTGATAGAAAATAGCCCGGATAACTTTCATTAACCCCTTTTAACGAAAATCTAACCGAGGCCTGGCTTTCATTAGAAGTGACAAAAAATGTGATTATGACCCTACGTGACATTAAATCTTAAACAGAGCATCCTTTCATTTTCAAGGTATATAAACCCGTTCATTTTCATCCTCTTTGGTTCAGTCGAGATTCAGAAGTGGTTCAGTAGCGTTTCAGTAATCGTGCAGTCACGTCGCGTTATACGCATCAGAGTCAATTCTAGTGACATCGGGTTAAGGTCCCTTTCGAATCAAAACGTAACCTTATAGATTCCGTTCGTTCGGTATATATTCTATTTGGCATTCAACAATCACTCTCTAACTCCGCATTGCCAGTGCATCAGAATCGTACATCGTAGGTAACAATTTCTCCGATTGTACACCCACTAAAATTACTCGCGACACAAACAACAACGCTTGTAATTATCTTAATTCAGAATATATTTGTCTTGTTTGTTAACTCGCACAATCTACAACCCTTAACTATTGCCTAATATCCTAATCTAATAGTTGAACGTACCCACACGATACAATCTTACCGCTCGGATTGTATCAATTAAAATATATATATAAGTTACGAGGCTTACTAAGCTTAAATTCAAATCGACAACGATTTCTCCAACCTAGCAGCTCCCTGGTTTCGCATCAGGCGCGTCTGTGAGTTATCCACCTCCTAGCCGATTCCCATTTTCGCATTGGGTTCATCCGCGTTCTTATACAACCTCCTCTCGTATCGGGTTCGCCGCGTGTCTCTCCTAGTGACTCTCCGATTTCGCATTGGGTGCGCCTCGACGTCAATTATCCTAGTGGCTTCCCGATTTCGCATTGGGTGCGTCCGCGTACCTAACTAACAAATTGAAACCATATTCCTGGGGTAACAACCCCCTCGCCGGCCTCTCGCGTTGCTCGCAGCCCTAGCTCGTAACAACGTCATGTTATTATACATATTTGAATATATTTTTCGATCAGTTACACGATGCAATAAAAAAAAAAATGTAGTTATTTATCAAAAAACACCGATGACCCTGATATCTCCGAAAAAATGACCTTCTGAAAAAATATTCTTACCTGATATTTGGTTCACTGACACCATGCACATTACGTAACAAATATTATTTGCATCACAATAACCTGAAGAGATATTTAGGTGGCTTTACTTCAACGGACCACCCTGTGTAGTGGGTCGATGAGTGCACACTAGAGATGTTCCATTTTCGATCGATTCTGAATCGGAATCTGAGAATCGATTACAAAAACCGGTCTGAAAAGAATCGAGTCTTTTTTCAGAAAGAACAGACTGTCCAAACGATTTCTTTACATCATGTACCATCGATTAAATTTTTTGTTTTTTGAGAATCTGCCACGGTTAAAGTACACTTTAGAGCACCACAAATTTTCAACTTTTCTTTATATAATCCTACAAATTTTGACGAAAAAATGTCAAAAACTTAAGTTATAATGGTCGGAGTTCACTGGTTCAAAAGTTATACGCGTGTAAAGATGGATGTGTTTTTGATTATCGTTATATTATTTTAGAGGCATTAAAATTATAAAGAGAAGAAATACATTTGTATGTATCCCCTATTTCCCATAATTGACAAACAACATTTTTATTTTACATAAAGATGCACGGACTAGTAGTTATTATTCCATGTATATTTTGGTAAACGTTCTGATCAAAATGTTGCCTATAGTTTGCTGTTTATATTGTTTAAGATTTTATTTAAGTTCTTACAATGTAATGTATACAGTAGGCCCAAAAAGTATTCGTATACCTAGTTTTTTACTATAACTTTTTACAAACAAATGATACACCAACAAAAACTGCTTCTGTTAATAGCCTTCTATAAACGGAGATAATATGTATATCAACGATTTTTAATAATATCTTCTTTAAGAATAATACAACAAATATAAAAATTTGAGAGCCAAAAATGTATTTGTACACTTATAATTCTATTATTAAATTTTGAAAGAACGTACGTATCGTCATAATATTAACCAAAACGTGAACATGTGCTTGTTTACACATTGGTTTCGGTCTGCTCAATATCCTAGTACGTCTTTGAACAGCATAGAGAAATCATGACAACGAAAAAAAGTGACATATCTGTGTCGGTGCGAAATCGTGTAATTTTTCTTCGAAAATATGTGGAGAATTACCGGAAAATTAGCGAAATTTTAAGTTTAAGTTTCACAACACATCAATATATTGTTAAAAAATATGAGAAAACGTACGGACAATCAGTCACGATCAGGTTGGCCGAAAATACTTACAGACAGAGAACGTCAAAGTGTGTTATTAAAGAAGCGTCAAAATATCCATTTACGAGTTCTCTAACATTCGTCGCAATCCACATCAGGGAAGAATGTGGGTCCTCAAACCATAAGAAATATTCTGCACTCTTCTGAAATATATGGTAGAGCTGCTAGGAAAAAACCATTTATAAATAATATAAACAGAGAAAAACGACTGGGGTTTGCTAAAACTTACTTAAATAAACCAATTGAATTTTGGAAAAGTGTTATTTTCTCGAATGAATGTAATGAAAACCCAATACTAAATATCAGCAAAAGAATATTCAAACAACCGTTAAGCACGGCGGGGGGAAACGTTATGTTATGGGGCTGTATGGGGTACAGTGGTGTTGGAAACATTGCATTTATCGAGGGGACAACGAATGCTGAAAAGTACATCGATATATTGCGTAACAATTTACACAAAAGTGCAATGAAATTGGGTCTGAATGCAACTTATTACTTTCAGCAGGACAATGACCCAAAGCACACCGCTAGAAAAACGAAGGAACTGTATAATTTCCCAAAGCAACTGATTACACCAACCCAGTCCCCTGATATTAACCCCATAGAAAATTTATGGCACCTATTAAATATTGCAGTAAGAAAAGAAGAATATCAAATAAAACAAATGTACAACGAGCCATTTTACAAGAGTGGCCAAAAATATTTAATGAAATAACAAAAAAATTGGTAGAATCTATGCCAAAAAGGTTACAAGCTATTACAGATGCAAAAGGGGTGCATACGAAATCTTAATTACAATCTTAAACTTAAATAATAATTAGAAGTTTTCTACTGTAACTGTAAGTGTACAAATACGTTTTTGGCCCTCAAATTTTTATATTTATTGTATTATTCTTTTATTAGCAATTGTTTCACATCAAATTGTTACACATTATCCTTGTTTATAGGAGGCTATTAATTGAAGCAATTTGTTTTTCTATATCACTTATCTAAGTAAAGTTATTGCAAGAAAACTAGGGGTACAAATACTTTTTGGACCCACTCTAAAATTATGATAAACTGTGTTTCGTGTTTCCAACTGTTTACAAAATTTACAGACATTTAATTGGCGTTACGGAATTTGCGATTTTTTCGTAAACGTAGGACCATCTGTTACTTTAATCAGAGTAATAAGTTCAGTAAGTGTGTAAAACCTGCTTGCAAAGTTCATACCACACTCCGGGGACCCTTTCTTGTGTAGAGTTCGTTATAGAACTACTTTACCTTCCGAACACGTATTTGGAAACTCGTCGGAGGAACAAGATACGGACGATTCCTGAAAAGCAGAAGTCGTAAAAGTTGCCATCGTGAAAACATCACTTAAGGACCTTTCTTGAAGCTCATCAAAACGGTACAGCAATATGCTGAGACTTGGATAATCTTCAGAACCAAACACGAATCTGATATTTATATAGAACCATCAAGAAGGCTCGATATAATATCAGGAAACACTTTTCCAATTTTCGCTTCCCTTCATTTTTTACCATTTTAATACTTCACTTGCATCCTTAGAGTATGCAGCAATCTGAATATTCACTACAATATTTCCTTCATTCACAATATAATAAAGTAATATATTGTCATATTATAAAATATGTTTCCAAAGCATTTGTTACGTTGCCTTACCACTCTGCCAGCAATTATACTTGACTGAAAATTTTATTGGACTTTATTTGGTAACATTTACTGTAAATATGTTAAACTTCCTAATCTATTTATATTTGTAGCCTCTCATCAAATATAACGTTTATTTAATGCTCGTTTTTGCAAACATTTCTGGCTCTGGTCAGCCCACTTTCCTATTACACTGAAATCACATTTTAAATTAAAGCGACTCACTATTCCTAATGAGGAGTCTCCAATTGTTAACATCACCCTCAAAACAGCACATCCCACAGCTTGCGAAAACCATGTCGATCTTCCGGGTCACCTGTTTCTGCGATAATTATCACGCTGAGTTTTAAGAAATTTCTACCGATATTCTGCGATCAATTAATTTTTGCAGCTGGTCGATGCTTTGCAGCTTCAGAGATCAACAAAATTAATGATTTGCTTTTTCTTAAAATAATTCGATTCTGTACCATATGAGATAATAAAAAATTGTAAATACTTAATGAATTTTCAAGTACACTGTTTCTAGATATTTCATCTAAAATAATCCGACTAAATTAATCGCACGAAAGCAAGAAATGAGTGTCTACCAACGAACTCTGAAAAGCAACTAAATCTATAAATATTCGTAGGCCTAATCGGCTTGTTTTGTATCATTCTGCGAATAAAAAAATAGCAACAAGTGCCACGACAAATTGATTGCATATAAAAGTCTGTACTGTCTCATCACAAACACGTACAAGGCGTGACTAGTGGTTTCTTGAAACTATTGGAAACATAACACAGAAAATGTACTGATGTTTATAAATATTCACAGCACTGTATGTGCCGAGCTCGCTGATTGCGAGTGAAAGCAATCAATCGCCGAAATTCTCAGCTGGCCGCGAAGTTCCTGCGAAGAATGCGTCCGTCCGGCAGTCGTTTCCGATTTGCACGCGCGCGCGCGCACGTCGCGAAAACCACTTTTACAAGTGCGTCGAGCACCGATTAATGAAACGTCGAAGGAACCACGTGTCACGGTGCTTTACGCCGCCGGGAGAAATTTAATTTCCGTTCATTGTCGGCGGTCTCGTTACTGGTAACCTTTGATCGGCCAGCGACTGTTTATTTTTTGATACCCACCGTTACAATACCATTACATTTTCATTTTCTCGACGTGGAAAGCAGAGCTCCTCGTATATTGTAAAACGACTCCCGCGGAATTGTTATCGCGTCGATAAATTCCTTTGTTGCGGAGTAAAAAGCTCGCTTTAATTCAATCAATGGGATTTCTCGTGTGTTTCTGACGTCATGGCCAATCATCCCTTTTCGATGCTACGAATTGTTCGCAATTTTGCTTCTCGAGCAGTACAAACTGTATTTCTAAACGTTACTGATACTCGAAAGTGCGGGAAAAATTTCAGATGTATAATATCGACGAATACAATTGATTTTTAATTGCCTTTTAATATTTTAAAAGAATTTAAATCACTTGTACTGCAAAAATAATTGCATGCCAACAAAATTAATGCCAATTATGGCCCCTCTAAAATGTTTTAGGATATTTATTAAAAGAAACTGAAACAATTAGAGATAATGTTCATTTACACATGCTCGAATCGAAGAAGGAATAAAAAAAGGGATATATTATTTCGAAGGTATGGTTATAGCGGATAAACTTGAGGTAGGAAATTTATATTTCTTCACAGTAATTAATACGCGAATCGAATATTTCTGAAACGGAGTCGCGGAATAAACGCTACACAAGAGGGAAAATTAAATGGCAATAACCACCCTCTCGCGTGTGCAACGGTTCCCGTCTTGCCCTAGTCGACGAAGGGGTGCGATGATCTTTTGTTCTTCGGCATTGGCTTGCAATAATTGGCCACGCTTGGGGACTTTAATCGGCATTTTAATCATAAAGGGGAAAGTGTTTTGTTTCATGCCGTGCGGAATTTTAATGGTCCTATCGTGAAGTGCGAAAATAATCCTCTGCGGGGTTCTTCATTTCAGCTGAGCTCTTCATTTCAGTCGACGGTAACAAAATATGAAGCTTTGTCAATTAATACAATCGGTTTTTTATTGTCGTCACTCCGCACAGCCTTTGTGTACTCGAATTATGCATGCCAGCTGGATTCTTTCATTAATTGTTACAGAATATGGTGAAGTAGCCTTAATCAAAGAATAACTTTCGAAATAATTTTAATGTGAACAAAATTCGATTGTTTGAGATAAGAGCTGACATGACATTGAATTTTATTTTAATATACGAATATAATGAATGGCTTATTTTATATTAACGTCTAATATTACGATAAATATGTTTAGAAACATAGTCTTAATATTTCTTCAATTTAACGTAGTTAAATTACTTTTGAATGTAGGGAATACTTTGAACTAGAAACGGTAAATATTTGTTAAGTAATTACGCTGGTTTTATTGTTAGAATTATAGAAAAATATCCGATGTACGTGTATGTTACAACATTTCAAGAGATATTACTAATACTGAAATGCGAAAAAGATTTGCACTCACCAATAATTGTCGAACAGAAAAGGTTAAATACCATCAGTGTTCATTGCCAATCGGATATACGAGAAACCTCGAATGTTGGTCAATCTATTCGGCCGGCAAGCTTTTGAAGTATGGGTCAGCAGAACCAAAGTTTCGTATCCATAAAAATCTTGAGTAACCCGGCGTCGCTGTCGGTCATCGAAAGACAGTGCAATCCATCGCGTTCGGATCGATATGCACCGAATTCGAAGAGTACCGGCCCAGCGATCGTCAGAGAAGATTGAACGCAGGAAGTTCGGCTGCGTTCGTACGCGAGGTAGTTGAAGCAAATTCGAGATTTTACGATCGGATTGCAGTGGATGGGACGGCCGAACGCACTGCTATTCGTGGATGTCGAGGCTGGCGCGTAGTCGGAGAGCCGGGCATGTGTCGACGAACAATATTTGCGAATATACAACGAGGCATCGGTAGATCGGACCAGTGCCGGTCAGATAGCCATCTATCCGAGCGCGAATAGTGTTGCGTTCGAGCGTTGCCGGTTTGTACACGAGGGAGGCGGGTTGACACCGTTGCAATGTGGTCATTGTTTCAGTACCCCCGGACATCCTGGACTACCCTACCAGCACGGACATGGCGGTGCAGGAGGGGAGCAACGTGACGTTACGATGCGCCGCGACTGGCACCCCGGAGCCGACGGTCACGTGGCGTCGTGAAGCCGGCGGAACAATCACGCTGTCAAACTTGCACGAGGGTACGTACCCGCCACGGCTCACCCGGAACCAGAGTCGCCAAATCAAGCCTTCTACCCCCACTCTAATTTCCCCTTCTCCCACGCTTCCGTAGCGACCCGGTCACGTGACACGTTTTATCTCTGCATCGTGCATACTCCCATACTGACAGAGAGGGGGTAACTTTTTCCCCTCAGTTCATGTTCCCTCCCCTCATTTGGTGACACTGCCTGCAATATCTTGGTTCTCACCTTCGCTCCCCGGCGCAATGCCATAGTCGCCAAATCAAGACTTGTTTTCCCACTCTGATGTCCCCTTCTTCCGCGGTATTCCCCCACACTCCTGCCATCCGGCATCCCGATCACGTGACGCGTTTCGTCTTTGTCGTGTCTGTGTCAGAATATCAGATGACTAACCCCAGAACTGGCAGAGAGAGGGTAACTTTTTCCTCCGATTCATGCTCCCTTAAGCGCGTCCTTTCTCCATGGCCCACAGTGGGCCGGATTCGTCAAAATGTGGCTATAAATCGAAGAAATGCTCCAATTTAGTTTTAAATTGATAGTCTGGGGACCTTCGAGTCGCTGATTACGAGTCTGATATAAAAATTACAAAAAACAAATTGGTCGATGATGACCCTCCGCTTTCATCAGGACTTATTACATTCATGAATTCCTTTGGTATTTCGTGTTTCTTGTTGCTATTTATTAAATACACCACTTGTCAAGGAAATCGGATAGTTCTTTAAATGTATTTCTATCCAGACTTTTTATTGCATTAAGTGATGAGAAACACTTTTTCACCTCAGCATTGGAATGGGGTAGTATAAGATGTAAGTTAAATATGAAAAAGTGACTATTGTGACGAGGCTACGAACCCGCTCCGGATCACTTGGAACACCTTGTTTCTCACCTTTGCTCCCTGGCGGTGCTGCCCTGACAGTATTTGCACCGTTGCGTTCCCTGAGACAGCACCCTCATATACGAACGCTCTTCCTTCCTGGCCACCTCTATCTGCTTAACTCCTTCCTCCGACCGGTATTGTTACCCGCCACTCTCACCCCCGCTGCATCGTTTCACCTATATTGCCACGTTCCCCTCTTGCAAACTGCACACCTTACTTGACTCTCTCTCTCTCTCTCTCTCTCTCTCTCTCTCTCTCTCTCTCTCTCTGCCTCCCTCCCTCTCACCTCCCCCACCCCCCTCTAGCCTACCAGACCGACGAATAAAGCCGTGACAGACGAAGCGGCCGGTCTTTCCTATCTTCTTTGATTGCGAGACATCTTTATTGCGGAGCTAGACGCCCTGGGAGACTGTCGACAACGCGTGATCTTACCCGTCTCCGCATCCCGTTTGTTTATTTTATACTGTTCGCTAGTTCTGCTGGAAAAATGAATGCGACGTGGCCTGCTTTCTTGGCGGTAACTGTAGTTCGTAGAAGGTTTCTGTACGCAGTTCAAAACGGAACAACTTTGTTAACCCTTGAGGGGTAAAAACAATCGATTTGTGAAAATATTTTTATTGCATTGTAGAACATTTGAACTACAATCTCTCAAAAAATTTTTCGAAATTCGTAAAATTCGGAATCACCCGAATCGTGGAAGTACAACATTTCTGGAACACCTTGTATAAGTTCACTGTCAAAAGGATTAGAAAAGGGGCTTCGCGAAGTCACTGCTTAGGCAGAAGGAGAACTACGTGGTCCAGGAACCGACGATTCAATATACATAAGTATTATACTGCAGGTGTATGAATTGAATTGAGGAATGGGAGAAAGTCATTTTCTCTGATGAGAAGAAGTTTGATTTAGATTATCCAAATTTACGAAGGTTTACATTGGCAGGATTTACGCGAGATAAAATCAGGCTAGAATGAGTCGAAATTATCATGGTGAAAGTGCGATGATGTATGGAGCTTATGGAAAATTGAGGTTCCATTTCATTTCTATGAAAATTGAATCTAGAATGATAGATTCTACACTGAAGAGACGATATATGGTGAAGAAATTCATACGATTAAATAATATGTTGAAAATTGGAAATTACTTGCAATTTTTTTCTTTTTCATCTGATTCTGAGTTACCGTCCGAATTAGAGTTTGTACAGTTTGCAAAGTAATACAATAAAAAAAAATTGTGTAATGGGGGGGGGGGGGTCGCTTTCATTCAAAAGATACAATAGAACTATGGTAGTGTGATAATGCAGAAATATTAAGATAACCTTCTTTAAAACAAAATGCTAAGTAGTTAATAGCGATACAGCCGACATCAAGCAAATTACTAGTTCCTTATTCAGTTTTATAAACATTCGAGTTCCATACTTTAGATGTGCTTTAAACAGATAAACAACTTGGACAGAATTCTACGGTTTCGATCAGGAGCGAAACAATAACAACCAATTAGAAACTTAATTGTCACAAGATGAATAATGGAAAGTTAAATAAGCCGTCCGCGGAGCGGAAGACGGCGATACATTAATGCCAATAATAGAACCTTGATAAACGAGAAAACAGCTCGTCGACGCGGTCAACCCTTACAGGTAACAAGCTGACTACCTAGCAAGGCTGAGGCTCTCGTGTTCTTCCCTCGAACGTATTAATCTTCTGTAGAAACCAGCCTGTCAATTAAGCTTCGTTACTTAGATCCTCGATTAATGCTTCGATACTTCAATTATATAAACGAGCCGTTGTAGCGGGCCGCGACGGCAGAGCCGCAGGAAGCTGTTCTCTTGGTGAATTCGGAAATCAATAGGCCCGGAGCTGGCCCGCGGATAACGCATCCTTGTGCGGCCGGTTGCATCGCTTCGGATCGACTTGACTCGACTCGACGCGAAGAGCAGTTCTGTTTTTGACCCGTCAAAGCGTTCTCCGTTTTCTACGTCCTTTTACCCCTTAATTACCATTCCTGGCACTTCATCGAATTACTCGGGCGCCTCTCCTTCGCCCGCTCTTTGCCCGATTCCTCCGATCCTCTCTCGTCCTTTCTCACAGCCGCCCGACGTCTGTTCACTCCGTTCTGTGACTAATTGCACGCGGAAGTGCAGGGGACGTTTCGAATTGTACCGTGTGCAGGTGCGTAAACGGAAAGGGTTCGCTCCGCTGTTAGTCCCTCCTCCAGCCCCGTCTCCCCGACGCGACGCGATGCGATGCACAGGGTTCGATGTTATGGGGGATTTCCGGACAAAATTAATAACGTCTGAATCGATTCATTTTCGATCCAAGACCCTGAATACTCTACTAAAGAGCATATTAAGACTATCAACTGATATCAATTGATTTGAAAAAATACCGTTTGATTGAAAAAGATTAAATAATCTTAATTTTTTTTATTTTCTTCAGCGCAACAATTGCTGGAACAATTTTTTGTCAGTCTATCGGAAATACGGGAGAATAGAAGAAAATTAATACTTTTCTCCAAAGTAAAACATTTGTAATAAAATGTTCATTACGTTTTTTACGTTAAACAATGTATGTAAATCTTACATGAATTTGTACGGATAGTATTATAATAATTATATTTCTTGTTTTTTATTACGCCAAATGTGAGGAAAATGCATAAGAAATCAAAATTCGAAATTCAAAATGCCGGCATTTGTTACTTCAAAAATTAAAAAATGCTGCTTCATCTTTTTATTTCGGACCTGTAGAACGGCTGCAATCGTGTGAGCCAATAGCGTACTTTGTTTTTGTATGCCCCACTTTTTCACTCCTACAATTTTAAGCATTTTGGCTTCAACAAATGATATTGCATAGTCCAAACAATAGAAAATATTTTTGTAAAACCTCGATACAAGACAGTCGTCTATTTTGAAGAGACGTTAAGGGCGAAATCTGACGCCGTGATGTCGACAAAATCGATTTTCTTTTGTATAAATCGATAGAGTACAACCCTTCGTTAATATTCTTCCGAAAATATTTTGGAGAAAAGAAAATTATTCGCTATACTTTTTAATCTTTAGAGAATATTAATAAGCGTTTTGTATTCCTTACTTAGATCGACGAGAAATAATGGTACCTTTGGGAAGCTTTTGAAACAAAACTACTAAACTTATCGGCTTCATGTTTTTTAGCCATATTTATCAACCTTCAGAAGGTAAATAAATATTTCATATTTTCTACTTTAAACGTGGAAACTGATGCTCCCACTGGGAAGCTTTTTGAAACGAAACGATTGAACACGTTGATTTCGAACTGTCTAGTTGTATTTTTCAACCAAAAATTTTATGTTTTTTGTTTCAACGATTAAAAAGCAAATCTACTTTTGCCAAGCTTTTCTAATGACATAACAAAACATATCGTTTTCTCACTTTCCGACTATATTTTCCAATTTCTAGAGAATAGTACTAAATATTTTTTTATGGAAAATAGAGATTTCATACACGGTTTTGGATCTTCAATTAGATCACTTTGCAAAGAACGCACGTCCCATTAATTGTCATAAACTCAGCTTATGATGTAGCTGTTTGAAGTGGAAGCACCAAAAAGATTTTCGACTAGGCAAGAACGATTATCTGTTTAATAAGATTAAAGGAAAGGTAATGAAAAATAGAACAAAAATTGACACAATGCGAAAAGCAAAATTTTAAATTGCATCGACTAGTTTTTATCAGAAATGCATTAAGATCTGCTATATACTTTGATTTCACAACTTTACCTCAATGATTGGATGTAGAAAGTAAAAAGTTCAACAATTTTCTCGAAGCATTGCAAACCTTTAAGGAGGTACACCGCAATGCAAGTTAATAATTATTGATGAAATTAAAAAATTTTATTTTCGATAATTAGAAAATAAATAATTCATATTTTTTTTATTATTTATAGTCCATCGCCATGTTTGGCGGGTCCTTGTTAGATGGCACCCAGCACCAAAAGTTACCGAAATAAAAAAGGCAAAAGTTTTTGATGTGATCTAATCAAGAATAAACTTGTCAATGTAGCGTACAATTTTTTTTTTTTTGATACCTTAATTTATACATGGTGGTGTACCCTCTTAAGGGATTTGAATTACGTTTCGTAAATATGAGAGACTCTCGCGCATTTGTTCAATAAAAAGCTTTACGTGCTTTTACATTCAACCAAAATGACGGCGGAAGCATCACCAAAAATTGTTACAGCAAAAAGATATTGATATGAACAAACAGGTGTAGCACACCAATTTTCATACTGAATTTTTCTATCAGAAATATACGATCCGCTCTGTAAGGTGTCAATTAAATTCAAAATATTCCGGCAATATACCGTGAATACCAGGAATATTCTATTTTCGTAAGTGGAATTACATTTTAACGTCACATTAAATATTTGGAAAAACGATCTAACAAGAAATTACCGAGTTATCGAATCTTCGCTAAAATATTTTCATCCGCCGACACAGTCGGAGCGAATGTAAAAACCATGACGAAAGGATTTTCCGCAATGGTCGTGAGAAAAGAAATGAATTTCCGGTGATTTATTCACCGGATGAATCTTTTATCGTCTGTGCTTGGTTTTGAGGAATCGTTTTAAGCATTTGTCGTCGGTTCCTTTTATTCTCGTCGTCCCTGGGCCGTTCTCCCCTGACGGTGCGGGCTGGGTTCGATCGCGATTCCATTAGGCGATAAGTAGAGTGAAAATAAAATATTTCGTCGGTCGTTGTACATCGTTCCTTTCCCTCTTGCTCCGACACTCGTCTCGCTGCCGTTCCGCATAGGCGCCAAGTGGAGAGAGTCCCGATCGGCAAAAATGAAGAGCACGAACCGCCGCGCGCCGCCCTGACGAAAGTTCCTGTCGGTAATTTCAGAACGGTTAGAGACAATGCTCTGGTAATTGTTGAAGGGCGAGCAGCTCGACACGTGACTCGAATCCGAACTAGTTAAATATTCCGTTCAACAAGTGTTTAAAGAGATCAATCCTCTTGGCCGAATCCCACGAAAGATTTTGCGTGCTCGAATATTTTAGATGGCTCCTTCTACTAGTCACCCGTAAATAACATTGTCCTTCATTCAATTTTTCGTTATAACAACCGACAGACAATTTTTGTACGTCTCGTTGCACTCAATAGAAATCCAGATGCCGTGATTTTCCATCACACTCCCGAGGAAAAACAGTATAACTCTTTTAAAAACGGACAAAACGAACTAACTCTTTTTTTAAGCAATTTTTAGAAGATTTCGATAAAATTTTAGTCGGTCGGTTACATGAGAAAATGGAAGAAACACGTTTTAAATCATTTCTGTTTGAGACGGTGGCGAAAATTTGGAACATGCGTTTTACAGATCTACGGTAGTTATACACATGCTGAAAATATGTTAATAACTGAAAAAAGTCAGTTCGTTTAGATATTGGATGTAAAATAAGAAATTTTACAATGAGAAATTCCAATTATTACTGTTCTATTTTTCACTTACATTACATTTTTACCTAATAGGTCACAGAAATTTACAGTGCGGATCGCGTTTAACGCGTATATAGAATAGCTGTTCGAAACAATTTCAAAGTCCAAGACAATTAATCGAGTTACACCGAACTATGGTTATTGATTAAACTCTGCAGCGAAATGTGTTCACACCGCTGAAATGTAATAAAATGCATGCAATTAATTGCTTCGTCGATAAAGCGGCACTGACGTATCTTAAAATGGAGTTTCTATTTATTCAATAAACTGAACCACCGAATGCAGACGATTTTATTATCAATATCTGCATCGAGTGTTTGTTGAAGCGACAATGAAATTTATTATAGCCTGTCGGAATCTGGATTGCAATGGAACACTGGAAAAACTAAAAGATTCAGTCCCCAGCTGCCTTAAGCAGAATTATTCACTTTTAAAAATGTCTCGAACTTTCATTTAATACTGAACTAATTGATATTCATCTTTACCAAAGATATTGAATACTTTTACTGTGATTCTTCAATTTCGAAGTGACTTCAAACCGGAGGTCGTAATCTTCAAGAAAGTTCCTTCGTAAAAACTTGTGGATCACTTCGTTTAATTTATGGACCTTACTTCCAACGATTTCGATTTCAGTTATGCCTGACCTTTTTCTAAATCTGATTTTAAAATCTTTTTACCGTGCACGGTTATAAAAATTTTGGTAGTTCACAATTGTTCATTTCTCTGATTTGCTATTCCAGATATTTTAATCATGCCAGAATGATCAAACAACAAGTTAACAAATTTTAAGATGAATATTAATACTTTATGTTACGCTATGCTGTTCGTAAATGAGAACATTTTCTACATTGCTTAGAATATCGGTTCATTTTTGCTAAACATACATATAGTTATATCAAATATTATACTAGCATACGAGTCCATGGAAGAGGAATCTTTGCTCAACTGTTTCGAAACACGAGCAGATTAATTCAAGCATACCATAGCAAAACTATAGTTTTGATAATTATAATAATGATAGCATGTTAAATATTTCATAAAAATTTCTATTTCATACTCAACATATAACGGCTCACTCGACAAAACAAAAAAAAGAAAAAATTCATTCGTTCAAAGGAAGTGATAATATATATGTACACAGGGTGTTAAAAAAAAGTTGAAGGAAAATTTTTGAAACCTCAAAGTGTTATGAAGTGTTATGAGTGTAAAAAATGATGTTCACATATTTTTACACCATTTTTTCCTTATTCTTTTGCTTTTTTAAAAATAAGCAGATATTGTTTACCAATAATATCGATTTTTTGATTTTCGCCGATCACTTAAGGGAGTAAGAGTCATCGAACCCTCATTTCTGATAGTCTAATAATAATTGACCTAGTTGGTCGGATATGCGCTGCCGAAATAGTTGTTCTGGAAGTTGGAATAATTCATGTTTCAGTTTCTAATAACAGTTTCATAGCAGCTCCTGCAATTTCTCAATAGAAGCCTGCTGTCGATCCTCGAATAATCATCCATTAATTTCCATTTACATTTTAATATGATATCGTGAACCCGGCGTAACACGATGGAACGGTTAATGCACAGATAGGAAAATAGTGCATGTGCAGTCGCTCAAAGTGACATGTAGTTCTTTCGCGTAACAATGCCGGTACCACGTGCACACGCTCATGGGTTTTGTTACAGTGGCAAGCTTTCAGGGCTCGGAGTTGGAAATAACGCGTGTCACACGTCTCCACATGGGACCATACCTCTGCATAGCTTCGAATGGAGTGCCGCCAACAGTCAGCAAACGGATTGTTCTCATTGTTCACTGTAAGTAGCCTAAACCAACAAATTGGACATTAATGCGCCCCGCTGCCTTGACATCTAATTGTAACCTCTAACTCGCACGGAAACAATCGAATTTTAAGAGCTGTAACACGCACAGCCCTTTCGTAAGAACTGCAGAGTGTCTCAGTGTCTCAATTCCACTCAAATTCAATTTAGTCGGTCGCAACATGTTAATATATATATATATATTTAACACTAATGTAATCGTTGACATTATTTCCTTTTTTATTAAAAACAGAATGCTCCCAGAAATGTTTGGAACGCCGCGCCGCTAGTTCACGGAGAAATAAGTAAAATTGTAGAGCGGTGGAATACGGTTTGGTTGCAACTACGAAATGAAATCGTTTGACGTGTGTCAACTTAAATGGTTGCGCTTGACGGAAAGTTAAAATCATTGTAACCATACTGGGGATTTTTGTGTATTTATATTTCATATGTGTTTTCAAAAAACAGAAATTTCTTTCGCAGAATTTGTTTTTTCACAGCGGTATTCGCCCGGACATTCGGAGTAAAATAAATATTGTTCACATTGATTGCAATACACGGGAACACCCGTAGACATGTATACCTTTTTATACTAATTTTAATAAAATGGAGATGATAGAGCCGTATTTTCATTAAATTCTTTAAAGTTTTATCTGCTTTAAAATTGTGCATACAATTCGAATTATACCGAACGTGAATCGTGTAAATGTTTTATCACCAGAAGGAACAGGCATTTAAACTAACATTTTTGTTCTACTGTACTGACAAAAGGATACGCTTTTTCCCCCTGATTTTTATTATATTATACGCTTAAATACGCGAAATTTAACAATGTGTAAAAGTACTTTTTCATTTCGATTCCTGCGGAAGTTTAATAATAAATTTCACCTAACGGTGTTACATAAATGTTCGTATTTATGTTATGCAGAGTCGCCAGATCAGGGAAATTTACTTGAATTGCATGGAAAAGTTACCCTCCCTCTGCCAGTACCAGATTAGTCACGTGACATTATAATGCTTGCACGACAAAGACGAAACGCGTCACGGGACCGCGCCGAGGCTGAAGCGTGGGGGGAACAGCAGTGTTGGGTGGTTGGAGGGGGGGGGGGGGTTAGAGTGGAAGACTAGTCTTAATCTGGTGACTCTGATACAGTGTCGTCAGATCGAGAAAATCGAGATGAAGTGTGCTCATGGTGGTGGAATGGGATAGTGGAAGGGGAAAAGGAGGGGAGGAAACGGATATCCAAATGGGCATCTTCTGGCGACGCTGCTCTAACAGATTCTGAATTATATTCTTTGAAGAGTATTCAGCATTTCATAGTAATTTTAATAGGTATTGTAAAGTTGTTAAGAGACTGTAAATATTCGTGAACTTCAGCAAAATAAAATATTTCTGCAATAAACAGGCCTTAAATAGAAATGTCTCTCTTCAATTGCTATAATAAACTGAGGACAACATATTGACATTCTTAAATTCATTAGCACTAGAACGACCGAGCAATAAATGCGACTGACGTATATTGCTTTGTAACAGTCACAAGACTGCGCCCATTCAGACTTCATACAACTTTGATTGTAATATGTGCTTCAATGAAGAGGTCCATTAAAAACTTTCCGATGAAAACATTTTTACAATTTCAGTAATTCTAAAAGAAAAAATGAGGAACCAGTCATTTTGACTGCTCCGGTCGTTCTAGTGTTAAACCTTTCCTCTTTTACCGACTCGAAAAGTCGATCCAAAGCAAACGAGAAATGGAAGAGAAAGCCGAATGGCTCGTTCTATTTCCATTTGCTGCATTTAAATTGTTTAGTTTTCAATTTAACAGTTGTGAAGCGAAAACCATGACACTATAACGAAATGAACTTGTCGCGGGCGCTAACGACCTAGGTACACGAAGAATTTCCATCAGAGCCGTAAGAGGAGGGTATCATACACGCATGCTCGAAAATGCAATTTGAAGTCTCACAACCGTGGCCGTGGATCTCTCACGGAAGCATACTATAATGACGCCACTTGGGACATCGTGAATGGCAGATGTAGGGGGGACCATTGTCTCCGGAAACTGAAGTAGCGCCTTAAATATTTTCTGCCGGCGGCGAACCGCCGCTATCACGAACCGGCCTGTCGACACTGTCACGGATTGATTAAAACGAGGACCCTCGAAGTACATGCTTTCGGCTGTAATTTCGTTGCTCTGTTCCCACGAATCGGTGATCCTTTGCTCTTACTATCAGCCACGTTTTCATGCACGGATCGTTACCGGTTTAAGGGCCACCTTGAGCGCGTTAGACTCATAGCAATCTTTAGCCACTTTTCCTTGTAGAAAATTTAAAGAATAATTTTGTATTTTCCTTTTTATTTTTTTTTTACAAAACGGTTTGACTGGAACCTTCTTAAAGCAGCACCAATTTGGGCGTCCCTGTTCGCGGTGGGCGGCGAGGATTATGGTTCCACGGTTTGAGCTAAAACAAAAAACAAATATTTTCGTAAAAGTACGTAAAATTTTTAACAAATTTCAGAAAATTTTGAATAAAACATTTTATTTCTCATAGAAAAATTCATCATAAAAATGTATATGATGAAAAGAGTTTTAAATATTTTGCAAAAACCTACTTCTGAACCTATGTTGGAAATCGTAGTTTTCCTGCTGAAGTCCAACAAATGAAAAAAGATACGATGACAACTGTGACAAGTAGAAAAATAGCTACTGCATGCGTAAGGGCGTTACGTGTTGACTGAATCGTTGACGTTGCGCAAACTTCAAACGTTTTTACAGATTTCAATGTTTTTAGAACGACGGTGAAAAATAAATACCACATCCCTTTCCGTTACAACCTCACGTCAAAAATTTGTTATCTGCTATTCTACAAGGCATCTATGTATTAATAAAATTTCTTTTCGCAGTTCAGCCTATGGTTTGGATTGAGAATCAGCTGGTAGGTGCTTACGAGGGACAAACTCTTACATTGGAATGTCGCAGCGAGGCTTTCCCAAGACCGATCACCTATTGGACGAGGCCATCGAATGAAACTGTCACAAATGGTATCGTAAATGGATCCTTTTTTACTGTAAAACACTAGTGCACTGGGAAATATATTTATTTCTTCACATTAACACTTTGAACGGTAGCAACCTTAAAAACTTCATAAAATAAAAAGAATTTATTTAACAAAATAAAAGTTGAAAAGTTAAGATGCGTGACACTGAAAGTACTCTCCCAAGCTTTTTGCGTGTTATAGATCCTAACCAAATTCGCTACACCCAACACAATCACGCGTTAACATGTTTGCAACGAATGTAATCATGTAAGCAACGATACTGACAATGAAAGTGTTAAGAATAAACGTTAAATAAAAGCAACAGAATTTTAGTAACAACATTCCATTTTGATTCGATAACGACAGCATTTTCAATTTATGACGAACTTGTATCTCAACGTTACGTTTATTAACAAAGAGAAAATTTCTTCCGTTGACTAGATTATGGCTTATAACAAAAACAGGGAATAAATACTATTAATTTCGGTGAATTTACACGTTGACGTACAATTTTCTCGTATTTCAGAAGTTTATGTATGTTATAAATGCATGGAGATTTGCAATCTACATTGTACACGTTAAGATAATTCGCACATTATCTCCGTTTCTATTCAGCATCGTATACTTGACAGTTCCATATATCATTACCCTGAGCACATCATAAGTTCAGTTAGGTATAACAGTTAATGTAAAGGAACAGGGGTAGCAGTACGACCAAACCTGTTATCAGTCGCTGCATAATTATCCAACGAATAAAGATATTAAATCTCATGTTTCCCAGAATCACGTTGCTTAAAAGAAGTTCTTGCACAAGTAATCTCATCACGGTGAAACAAAGTAAATGTTTAAGTTGGAAATTTCGAGAAAATTTAGTTCAAAGTCATTCTGTAACGTACGAAAATCTAACTTACGTCCTTCATGCTCTGTATGGTTCTTCGTCCTGTGATATTATAAAGTGAAACTGGTTTATAAAAGAACGTATGCCACCTACAGTTATTAGTGGATCCTTTTATGCATTCACAGTTCATAAAAATCTCGAAATGAATATAAAATATTATCATTCTTGATATTTCGTTCTTTTCTAAGTTAATTTTCACCTGGTAATTTTAATAACACAGAATGTAAAATTCTGTTTTAACACGCTGTTGGAATTCATGTATCTACATGAAAAATCGCATTTTAATGAAAAAATTCTAAAACGTAGTTATTTTCAAAATGCAAAAAATATTTCAAGATAGATGAGCTAAAACTTATATAAATTCATTATGACATTTTACTATTATTACTCGTATATTATTATTAATAAGAAAGTAAGAACGCTGCGACCAATTTCTTCCATATTTCTTACTGTACTTACCGCTGTAAAACAGTATAAATAATTAAAATCGCAACATAATTCTAGATTGGATTGTAGAGGGACGTCGGCTAAATACGCCTGTTATTAAAGCAATAATTATACTGCAGATTTTTATTCAAAATAAAAATTCCATTCTTCCTTCAACAATTTAAGTGAATCGATATTGTAATATATTGATACTCTTAAATCCTTTCAATCTCTTTACTATTTTATAATGTACTCACTCATGTTTGTTACAATTTCATAAAATCCGCAATATACTGGCAACATTAAAATCTGAATATAAAATTATTAAGTGTATGAATCTAAAAACTCTATCATTCATACGTTGTTACGATGTAGCCCTAAGCGACAGAACAGTAAGGTATTCTTAAAAGTCACAAACTTGATCCAGAAAGAAATAACGCGGTTGATTTACCATCGCACGCTGTCCGCTTTTTATCGCCATTCTCGCTGCAACCTCGTTAATACAGCGAATTGTTGTAAACCACTTGGCAAAGGCATTCACGAGACCGTGAGGATTAAAATTTGGTAGGGGTTGAACCGTCTTTGTTATCCATAAAGCGGGAAATCTTTGTTGAGAGCATCCCAACACGTGAAATCAGCCGGTACAACCGGTTTAAACTAACTCGAAACTAATTCGCGGTTGGAACAAAAAGGATCCCGTGCGATCTTACACAAAACAATATTCCAGTAAGAATTTTCTTCTTCCTTTTTTTCTTAAATGTTACTGTTTACATCACATAGTAACACTTTATACAATTCGACGCTTTCCTACACACTAACACTATCACGACTAGTCAAATGGCTTCACTTTTTTACTTTTCCTTATTTCACAATTATTGTCGCGGCCAAGTCCTAGTCCTTGCCCTCTTGCGTTTTCTTGCATCCCAACACTCAAGCTACGGAGCGGGTTGTCGCCGTAAACATTAAAAAATATATATAACTATTGTGCAAGAATCGGCATGTCGATGCGCCCAGGACGTAGGACCCGCAAACCTCGGCAAGCACAGCTGAAAACCATAAATCCGGGCGTTGTAAATCGTAGTTTACAGCTAGGGTCGCCAGGTACGCATCTGGCCAGCACTTGAATCGTCGCTCGGTTAAGCCTCGCGTGGCCTTGCCAAACGTCTTGGGGTTTTTCCATTTTTTATTGCCATCCCCATGACCTTCATGCTTGCCGGGGTCTCGGAGGCACTTCACCGCGACTTGGGCCCGTCTTCGCCTCCCGCCTAACGTTTTCGCACCCTTAAGACTTTTCCTCTGGAGGAGAAATTCTGACAGGAGTGGGGAAAACCGAGGTTTCCTCTACAGATTTTTTCCAATGAGGAGACACTCTACTCACTCTCTTATTTTCGTTGAACACTCTCGTCTTTTCGTTGCACACTCTGGTATTTTCGCTTACACTCTCGTTTTTCGTTACACTCATTTACTTCTCGTCTGAGTCAGTCAGATTGTATCAATTTGTAAATAAATCCTATTTAAACCTACAAGTTAGTCCCTTCTTGGAAACGCAAGAAGGGTGGTCCTTCGAGTATTGTTTTTCGTTGTAACTATAGTGGGCACACACGTGCAATCAAAAGTACAAAGCCGAACGATCGAAAGATCAACCACGGTATTTACAATTATTAAAATTACAAAGATGCTTTCATTCGAAACTATTAAATAAATTTCTTCATTCCAGCACGTATTGCTATAAAACTTGCAATAAAAAATAAATTCAGTCTTGTAATTTTTATCAATCAACATAGGTCCATCCTGATACCGATTAGAATTTCGGCTTCTTGGTCGTGACCGTTGTCGACAACTCAACGCCGCAATTTGTTGTTTTAACGCCTATAGTTTTTGTAGTAGTTCGTTAATAGTCATTTTCACGTGTGCTAGCGTTTCCTCCATTTTGTCTGCCATTTCCTCGAGTCTCTCTAAAAGTTCCTCGTTTACTACGAGTACGCTTCTTACTATACTTTTGGTGTTTTTTCTAGTCATACCGATCTTAAAACCTTGTCTGAAACTTCCTTAGTGTCCCCCAGCGATTTCATTCTGCGAAGCAACTGACTAAGTTTCATATCGCCCAATTCCATACTAATAACTAATCGTTTGAATCGTTTATTTTCGCTTTCTTTACACGTGTCTACGAGTCTCTGTTTTGTCGGAGATTATGTCTCATATGGTTTCTACGAATTTGAGTTCTAGTTGCGCAACGAGGTAATTGAATTTTGTTTTTGCTTTTTGCTTGTTATGCTACACATACGGAATTGTGCTTCGACTTGGTAAAGCCATATTTCTGGTGTATCGGCATATATATGTGGCCGACCCTTATTCCTCGTTTACTGTTTTTGGACTGCACAAATCTGGATCACCACTTGTTGTGAGCTTTCCTTCACGCGGGTAGTTCCCGCAGTCGGGTTAACCCTTTGCTCTCGGAGCCATCGATTCCAAATTCATAATGTCCCCTTAGAGGCGATATCAGAGTGCAAAGGGTTAATTTAACAATTGTTCTCTGAATTTCACAATCAATTTCATTCGTGTCACTCTGGTTTCGCTCGTTACTCGTAAAACAATGACGATGATTTCGCTCGCACCCGCTCTTCTCGCTCGCATTCCTGTCGCACGCCATCTAATTGCCTAATGTGTCATTCACACGTTATTCATACAACGGTTCCTGACTTATCGACTACCTGTGCGTGTCATCTCTCAGCCGCTACAACTTCAATAATAAGTGTATATAAGTGTTCAATACTAACTCTCACATTCTACCCTTCCCCTTCGACGACGCTGTTTTCCCAAGCTTCCGCCACGACTCGGTCACGTGAGATGTTTTGTCTCTGTCGAGTATGTATCACAATGAGGGTAACTTGTTCTTCTCAATTCGTAGTCAATTCCCCTGAACGACTTCCCAATCCGTGCAGCGTGTATTCACGGTAAAACTAAATAAGTATAAACTAACTAAGCCCTAATTCTACGGCTGTACGTAGTAGTGGGAAGAGGATTGACAAATCGTGGGGATCTTGCAGTCTCAGAGGGGAACGAATTGGAACTCCCTGAAGTAAGGTGTAGAACTGTATAGAGCAATCCTGTTCAGCAATCGCCTTTGCGGTCAGAGGATTTCGTTCCTCGGTCATACGCGATTTGGCGTCAATGAACCCCGCTCCCTTTCGACGGTCCAGCCTACGACAATATTTTTCCCGCTAACGTCACATTGTTCTCATCTATGCCCGCGGGCATCGGCGGACGACCTTGCCCGTCGCAAGGCTTGCGGACTGGTATAAAGTGTTACTACGCAATGTAAACAATAACATTAGAAACAAAGAACGAAGAAAACTCTTACTAGAATAATTTCATTCATTCCCTTTTGTCTTATAGTTTTATCATGGGGTGATTCGGGCGATTATGCAAGATAATTTATTCAATCTTCCGGCTCGTAGTTTTTTTTCGTTTTGGATAATTACCGGGGGCTCCTCGTGACGATAACATACGACGTCGGGCCCGCGTACGAGCAATTCTAATGCGGTTTCCTCTAATTGTTTCACCCTAACGTCGTTGGTTCGCTTTAAACGCAGCCTTAGACCCTTCACGATAACTGTTGAAGGGCGAGCTGAAGTTCATGGCAGCGGGCGCGTGCATGCTGTCTACGCCCCCGCCCGGCGCCTCTCCGCGCCGACTTAATTGATAACACGGCGCCCGGTACGAAATTAATAATAATCCGCGCGGTATTCTGTACATATCTTAATTTTCCTTTGGAACGTGAATGATTGCCATGCTTAATTGCCACGGGAGGAGAGAGGGATGTATATATATATATATAGACAGAGAGAGGTAGAGAGAGAGAGAGAGAGAGAGAGAGAGAGAGAGAGAGAGAGAGAGAGAGAGAGAGAGAGAGAGAGAGAGAGAGAGAGAGAGAGCGTGGAAGCATTTATTTCCGGATTAATTGATACGTCGCCGGTGGTTTAAGCGCGAAAATCTTCCGGTTCCCCAGCGAGACCCGATGGCGTGACAGAAACTCGTTAAACTTACAGATTGAACCGAACTAAACAAACGACAAGAAAGATGCAGATGAAAGCGGGGACTGGGTGTTAAAAAAGTGATACGAAACAGAGCGCAAAATTGTTTCGCGGGACAGTCGCGTCGGCGGTGATAGAATTTCTCCCCTCATTCTTCGGTTTTCAATGGTGGCGCAGGAACGCCGCGTTGTGTACCGCTCTAACCGTTCTTTAAAATAAAATGGTTTTACTTCACGTGTTTTTGGAATATACAATGAATAACAAAAAATAAAAGAGGAAGAAACGAATGTTGCGTGGTAGCCGGCAGATGTAAAATTTTCCGCATGCCTGTCAAATACAATACATGACGTTTTATTAAAAATATAAATCACACGTTGTTCGTACGTGCCACCGTGTGAAAGAGAAACGTTGTTCACCGCGGTAACGGTAAACGTTGCAGTATGATTAATATTGTATTTGCAACTGGTGGAATGAAAGAACCACTGGATTTTACACTCCGCCTATTGTCGGCTATTTCGAATTCAGTGTTGATACAAAAAGACATATCTTCGTAGGGAAGAGTTATTAAACCGGTCCGTAGGGTGTGCTGTTAATTCGAGGTTTTATACACTGATGGTATAAAATAAAATAAAATGCAACTGCATTTTTAATGATTTAAAATTATTCTTGATCCTATGATTGTACCTCACGCAAACATAGAAAATAGATTTCTTTCACAACCGCGATAAACGTTCTTTTCAAAATTTTCTTGCGCACCCGATGAATACACGTAAACAGAAACGCGTACGAACACAGAAGAATTATTACTTGAACGTTCAACAGCCGACGTGTGCTGATAAGTCATGAGTAAATGCCTCGTGCTTACACATGACCGGCGTTGCTGCACCGAAAACATCATGGACATGGAAGATGGACGCTGCACGCGCCGAGCGCTGCAGCGAAAACGGCACACACATGCAAATAACGCAGCCGCTGGTGCATCCACTTTACACAGTTTCATAACGTTTAGCAACCCGCTGTATAAATATCAAGTTTACCCCGCCAACGTGTTTCTTCTTATTCAAAACCGGCGTTTGCTCTGCCACTCTCCTTAATAAAACAAGCTAACTTTTTAACGAACGACAAGTGCAATTACATGGCAACGAAATTAGAGGCGTAGCTCGCCCCGCAACGAGTCTCGTTTAACGCTCTCTCCCGCGATGTGCGGTAATTTTGCGAACTCGAAAAAATAGAGCAGAAAATGGAAATTACGTTTTCCATTATGGCGAGTAATCATATTTAAGATCACGCTCTTTCACAGCCTGCGGAAACAGTTCCTTCGACTGCCGCGCCGCCTCGTCGCCACAGTGGGGACAAGTCGGCACATCTCACTACATTTTTATTTGACGATGCACGAAAATTTCCTTTGGAAGAACTGCATATTAGCGGGACATTCATATTATTATTCATTTAAAAATCATTTAACAATTTTTTTTATGCATAAAAATAATTTTTTTCCAACTTATAAATTTTATTGTTAAATTTAATTTTTTGTGACTAATTACCATTACATATGCATTAGTAACCAAATTTAGTTTTGTGTAAAGAAATTTGGTCATGCAGGCACTCTCTAAAGTGCCAAAAATCAAAAAATATTATATTAACTGTAAATGAATGAGCAATAATAATTCTGTGTAATGGAAAGTGCTTACCAAGGAATATGCATTATTTGTACAATGTATATTTAATAAGGTAGATTAATTTTTTGTACAAATTTTCAACAGTGGTTTTATTTGTTAATTGCATAACTTCAAATTAACATAAAACAAAAACGGCAAAATATATCCTGAGGTTCATGCATATTCGGATAGATTACTTATTATAATTTAAGAATTTCATAGTTTTGTCTTCCATTTTTTGCGATTTTCAATTTTATAAACTTTTTAAAAAGTGTCCATATCTTTTTTTTAAAACCTATAGTGGAAAATTTCTTTTTTTTTTAAATGTATTAGTTATATAGTTAAGTTTCATTTTTTGTGAATAATTAACAATAAGTATACATTTGTAAACAAATTTGGTTGTAAAACATTTTGCCATTTGTTCGCCACAGTTACACAATATTCGTGTATATCACGATATGAAATACATTTCTTTTGCAAAACATGTGTATTAGGATGGAAATTGTTAATAGTAATCATATAATAATCATTTTTATGTATAATACAATTTTGCAATAATTATCATTTTCAATCATTTTTATGTATTTTTAATTTGTTTTTAATATGTGTTTTATAAATATTGAAAAAGTGATAAGAATGTAAGGATAGATCGAGATGTGCAAGATCACGAGAGTCAATAATTTTGGGTCGCAATCAAAGTACTGAGAATGACTCGGATAGCGAATAGCTTTTTGTTATGTTTATTAATTTTAATTACCTGTATTATAATTTGTTTAAGTTTATTATTATTAATTTTACATAGGGTTCATTTATTATTCATTTTTTTCTAAACTTGTTAGTTTTTAAAAATAAATTTGTTAATTTTTAATGATAAATTTTTTTTTGTTAAAATTATGAACTATATTGCTAAGTATAATTGTCTGTAAAAAATGTTCTCTGTATATGTCGTGACGTTGTCAGATAGCATCGAAAAATCGCCAGAAAATTGAACCATGCCGAATTTAGTAAAATCGAGCAATAGCTTAATTAATTTTCCGGCTTTGAGTTTAGTTTTCTTTACTCCCTCCGAATCGACCTACAAAAATGTGAATTCGGATGACTACTAAAATCATTAAATGGTATTAAAGTATATGTTTTATCATAGTATATGTTACTACTTGACAAGAAAAAAATATTTTAAAATCTGCAATTGGTCGGAATTGCAGAGAACCTTCTTAACCTGCACTCATCCTTCCATGCATCGTACACATCATACTAATTATAATTCTCTTTTATCTTTCTATCGTATTCTTCAACTATTCCAACCAGTCGACCACCTTCTCCAGATTCATTATTAAACACTGAAGCAAAGTTTGAGAATATTATTTAATGTTCTAGGATTTACTTCTTTAGATTGGCAATTTTTATGAATACAGTCTCTACTCGATGAATGTCCCTACTAGCGTGGCGTATACCCTGTAAGGGGCTGTGATACTTGAGAGGCCTCGGTCGCCGTCAGATGTAAACAAATACGGGTTGGGTATATCGGTGTGAAATCAAGACACCACTAATAGTCCAGTAAAAAAACTTTTTTATTGTACATTAATTTTTGAATGGGACTTTCACCAACATATTCGTGGCATTTTTTTTTATGAAATAATTGTCCCTGGCCAGACCCGTGTTTTGGACAATTATCGACTGGACACTGTACTTGGAAATAACGAGCAGTAGTATAATTGACAATAAAGATGGATTATTAAGATCCGATTGGTTTGTTCGTAGATATCAACTACAAAGTTGAAGCGATACCAAGTGGATACGAAATAACAATGAGGCTGACTATAAAATCAGTGCGGCCCGAAGACTTTGGGTTCTTCAGATGCGTGGCAACCAACTCACTCGGCGAAACTGATGGAAAAATTAAAATCGACAGTAAGTATAATTGTCGTAAAATCTGAATAGCACCAAATCGATACGTAACGCATTTTGATATTTCCCCGCCAATCAAGAAGTTCGTGTGTTTTATTAAAAATTGTTACAATAATACTGCAATAATGCATCCATAGAGAACATAACATAAAATACTTCAATTATCATTTTCATCTAATAATTCAGATAAATATCGCTTGAGAAAACGTGATTTCTTCTCGGAGCGGCTGGAATTGAAAAATAAATTCAATTTACTTAATATATAAGTATAATTATATGAGTCACTAAACTGGGCGACTACGAAAGTAAAAAATAAACGGGAAAGACGGTAGTTGATAAATTAATAATGAAGCGTTGTGTGCCCCCCCCCCCCCCGCACCCGAAGGAATATTTCATATTTCCCTGGGTCGATGAAAGATTTCAAAGGGAAGAGGCAAAATTAATATTTTACGAACGCCTCAGTAAATTAACGAGTTTAGAAAGTGCATTCGGTTCGATCAAAGTTACATTCGCGGCTGCACAGACGTGTGCAAATATAATGGCGTCGGTATGAGACATTTTGAAAGTTGTCCAATCAGACAGATTTATTTTTACGATGATTTATTCAGTGCTCTCAGGGTCGCGCAGGAAATTTCCCAACTGTTGAACTTTTCTACTTATCAGTTGGCTAAATCCTCTCGTCATCGTAACTTCTGTTAATTACACAGGTTTGCTGGCACTCGATAATATCGAATCGAAAGTAGTCCCACTTGAAATATTGTTGATGGACCCTCGGAGCCGCTCAGCACGACTTTTTTCGAGCTACTCTATCGCAGTCAATTAATTCAACTTAATAAATGCCGTTCCACTTGGGCCATTGTTTCGAACCAAAGATGGACTTCCGACCAGGGTCTTAAACGCTCCACGAAGTTAAACGACCGAAAAGGAACTCGCGTTGATTCCGATCGACTGCTCCGCGGTGGCTTAACATTATTCAAATCATTTACACATTGTTGTCAGGGCGAAATGCATTTGCATTTACTTCGCAGTAACCTAATTACTTGCGGACGCTCTCGGTCCTTATCGCGGAAGCACAATAAAGCTAATGAAATTGGCGCTTCAGCTTTTCTATGCACACACGAAGCTAATTGTAAGAGATGCGAGTGAAGAGCAGTGATGAGCAAAACGTCATTCTTAATTTTTCGAACGCGAAATGTATTTTGATATAATTCTCGGTAGTTGGCCATTTTCTTCATCGCGTTCGAACGGCACCACCACTACTGAGCAAGTATGTTCGCGTTCGTATTTCAAAAGCGGATCTCCGAATAGTTCGTTCAATACATACCAGAAGTGATCTGTTATTATGGTTCATTATTGGGACTGTTGGGACTCCATTCAAAATTATGCTAATGCTATTATTATTGTTGATAATATTTGTGCATTTAAATGAAAGACTTTTCAGTTCATTTACCATTTCCGTAAAGACGAATATTAAACATAAGTATAGTGTGAGATATAATTTGATTGAATCGTTGCAGTTTTTAAGTGCATTTGGAGATCCACTTAAGCGTTGAAAATACGATTTACTTAGAAAATGTATTAAACGCTGTAGAAAATTTTAGTTTTTCCTATAATTTTTATTTGAAAGTGCAATCTACCTTTTGTTAATTTCCACCGTGTTAATCGCCTTAATTACTGGAGTGTAAATGAAGGATAACTTGTCGGTTCATTACATTGCCCTTTGAACTTCTATCAACAATTATGAAATCCGTCTCAGCTTGTCTCTCTCATTTTGTTTAGGAACTCTCGAATAATCTGAATGCCTGTCACTCTTTGAAAGAGCCTCCGTCTATGGATATTAAATTAATTGGATTGACTGACATCGTTGAACGACGACAAAGCATTCACGGGTTATTTATTTCTATAGACTACCTCGGTGTTGTGCAATTTACCTCGAAAAAATTGTCGAACAATTCATTAAATAAAACTGTCGAACAGCCCAAAGGATCGGAGTATTGCACAATTTTGATGTTACATTATAAAGTCGCTTTTGTAGGCTTTGTTCCTCGCGGCGCGGCGCGGCGGGGGAACATGGTCGTTCAACGTGACTCTTTTTGGCGTATTTTCCGCGCGAGACCAGTATATATATGTACATCTCACGCTCTACATTAACTACGAGATAAAACAAACAAATATGTCGTGCACTTTAATGTTTAGTGAACGCCTTCTCCATTTTGAACGATAAAATTAAATGAAACATTTTTTGCTCAGTGTCGTTGCTCGCGTTCCCCTCAAAGAAGTTTCTGATCTTGAAAAGGCGAAAAAAGATGATGTTTCAGACTAGCGTTTCTCGTTAGCTAATGACGTTAGCGCCGTAATTTATTCTGGGAAGAAGGGAAACCGAAGCTCGACTAAAAACGGAGGCAACGAATTTCGGCCTGGCTTTGAATAACTTTGGATAGTGATGGATGCGCGCGGCGTCGCGTGTCTTATCGCGACACACCATGTCAAAAATGGCAAAAAACCATCGTGCATCCGTGTTGCAGTTCGTCGACGTAATCTGACCCGATTACACACGAGATTTCAATTTTTATTTTCCCCCGAAATTACAGCAAAAAGTCCACAACGAACGAAAATTGTAATACTGTGACTCTAGTTTCAAATACCAACAGACATGAACTCTGTATAAACAGGAATAATATGCTGAAAATTTGTTTATCGTTTTAAATAGAAATTAAATTGTATGTCAAATGCTACGAAGCTTTAAAACGCTAAGAAAACATCACGCGCAGAAAGAGAAGCTCGAAATCTTCAAAGCTAACTTTGAATAATCAAATTTCAATCCTGTATTTTCTAATAAATTGAACATTTTACTACCGATTAATCCACAGGTTGGAAAACTTTAAACTAGGACTATTTTTCTTCGGTGAATGATTATAAAATTATTCATAGTCGTTTGTACATTTACGCTTAATATTCAGAAGTCGCCGTTGGTATAGGGAAAAATTACAGTGCATAGAAAGGAAAAACCAGACTACGCACCGCGGCTATGACGCTAACGTTCCTCTCATCTCCAAAGAATAACAAACAATCCCAGAACTAAAAATTGAATCACAGAACTGATTGGGAGGGAACTCCACAGCATTTCTAGTTTAGTGAAGCATTCAATGCAATCACAAGTGAATATTCATTCTCAGAGAAGAGAGTTGTATATCTAGTTTCTATTTTATAAATATATATCTAAATACCATGTAAAATGTTCATAATGTATCACACGCTTATATATTACAAAACTTTTTTTGAGAAACTATTTTAATAGGAGAAATGAGTAAAGAAGAGTATACGCTCGAGGTGTCCACCCCACCACGCCAGGACTCCGCGTGACGGCTTCAAACTTTGGAGTGCTAGGGTTAATAATGTGATTCCACACATCAGGACCATTGTCGAAAGTGAATTTATTTCCGCTGGATTGCAGAAACATCACGTATCACGATGGTAGAATAAAGTTCAGCACCGGAAATGCGAAAATGTGAACAGAGAAAAATAAAAGTTGCTTCATCGAAACTCTCGTGCCGCTCTATTAGTCTGAACTACGGACGCTCCGATGTATTTTAATGAGTGCATGCACGGCGAACGTTCAAAATCGAGTATCTCATTAACAGCGGCCGGATTCAGAAAGCGTTTGGGACTGCCTTCGCTTATTTATTTTTACATGGTTTGATTTCCAGTCGCGCCATGAATTAGCAAACCGTCTTATATGAGCATCCTGCAAGCTCCACGTGGTAATTAATCGTCGTCTATCTGGTTATAGTATCGATAAGCCTCAAGGACGGAAACAAGCGTGCACAGTGACAGGGGTGCAGAAAAAGAAGGAGGCGAATTTAACGATTGATGAATGGCGGGAGGGGGAGAGAGAGCTGGAGGAACGCTCGATAATTGTAAATCAAGCGCGCGACTAGCCATGCAAGCGTCACCGCGAGCTCTTCAAGTAATTGGCCCCCACCGTCTAATCGAATAGCCCGCGCTCCATTGAGAACGCTCCCCACCGCCGCGCGCCGTGGTGGAACACCACTTCCGAGTTTCCTTCGATTCTTTTCTATTTCCGCATCGTCTAACGTTTAACAGCGTTAGCAATAATTACCAGGGAGGGGGACGAATCGCGGCTTACATGCTTCATTAGAGTCGATTAACTTCCGATAATGATCCGGGTTCGAGTCGACGACGGAAGTCAAGCTTACCAGAAAAATGAATGAAGTATGCCGGGGCAAGGGGTCAGTTATGAAAGTCACGCTCGCATAAGAATTAACTCTAGGGGGTTAATAGGTGTGGTCCGCAGTGGTTTTTCTCTCTTTCATTTCAGTGGTTGCTTTAACATCATATATGTAGAATTTCAGGATAAAGAGGGAACCCGCCAACGGGAATTGAACTCGCGATCTCACTGGTGGTAGCTAATCAGCTAACGCACACACCCAAGGAACCCTCCGACTATTTCTAATCTCCATACGTACTTGGTATGGTGGGCCCTGATCGCACATATAAATCAATTGTATTTCCGTGTGCAGATTTGGTAGTCTGTGTAAATTAGCTGAGAAATACTATAATGGGTAATTATAGTATTAGACAATTGATCGGGAAGGAATTCTACACGCAAAAGTGAGTCGAAAAGAAAGAAGAAAAATTTTTCATTCGACACTTCATTTTCGATTGACTCAAGTTTGAAAGTTCAGCGAATGACCTACCGATTCTACTTCTTGCATATACAGTTCTGCCAAGGACACAGTTGATTTTGCCTCAATTGAGACAAGTTCGTCAACACCATAGCGCCCACTGTTCCCTTCTAGTTAGCTGTTACCGTGGGGCATCGTGGGGCCAGTGTCGCCAAATTAAGACTTATTCTCCAACTCTATTTTCTCCTTCTACCACGCTATTCCCCACGCTTCCGCCGCGACCCGGCCACATGACGCGTCTTGTTTCCGTCGTGCATACTCCGATAGTGGCAGAGAGAGAGGGTAACTTTTTCCCCTGAATTCGTAGTCCTTCACCTCATCTAGCGACATTCCATAGGGCAACTAAGACGCGAGAAACCAACGAACGCGACAAAAATGCGCGCTGCATGAAAAAGAAGTTGGTGGTAGAAGCAGTCGTTTGAGGGACCTCTACCGTGCCCATAACTGGCCTAGGACGATTTCTGACGTTTTTCGGATCAAGTTACCTATGCGGCTTAACTTTGTTAGCGAGTGGGCCCAGGGTGACTATGGAAGAATGTGCGAGAGGCTCGATTATAGCGGCAAACTACACAGTGCTCGGCTGTGCAGCGATTTTGTTTTCATACAGTCCAGAGCATACACATTCACTAATAAATAACAAAAGAAATACTTTGTAACTTTTGTACATTACGAGATCTAAAAAGATTTTACTTTCAAAAACAAATCAATTGTCGATATAAATAATTTCTTCTGAGAAACTAACATGAACAATCACCTTCCGAGTTCATTGCTATTTTACCGAAAATGACCTGAATTTACCCTAAATTATTTCCATAACAAAAATCGAAGAGCGGTAAAAATAAACATGTTTCAAGACGAAGTGCTCTGAGAAAATCTAAAAATTAGCTTTCGCGTTGAAAATACCAAATTTGGTTTAGACTTGTGGTATTGTAAAGAATTACAAGAGTAACCAGTGATTTCAGATCACTGTTGTAAATCGTACCTTCCCATCTTCTATTTCATTAGATAAACTCTGGGTTTTGCCAAATTTTTATAGTCACTAGTTCGGCGGCCACCGTGTTAAAAAAGTAGAAGAGCATAAAAGGTAGAAGTAGCAAACTGCATATGGCAACGTGCCAGTAACACGAAATGTGTATTTTATCGTACTCTTCTAACGTAGGGTATCAGGTCATTCCAGAAGTCTTTGCATATTTTCGTACGAACTTTATCGCAAAAAGAAACTTGCATCGTAATAAGTTTAATCGGTAATACAAGATTCATGTGTTTTCCGGACTTGTTGTTATTGCTATGTATGTATATAAACTGCTATGCGTTGGTAACATCGTTCGAACGGAACTGCAAAATTTTCGACAATAATTATTTCGTGTCTGCAAGTGACTTTCGGGACACGAGATACAGAATTTTTCAATAATGTTTAAGTCACTTTATGCGAATTTCATCGATTTTGCATTGTTGCATTAAATAGTTATTCATTACTCGCGCTAACGTCGTTTCGCTGATTAAATATTTACATTGTAAATATAAATAAATATATAAATGTTCGAGAAACCCAAACGCGCTATGATAAATACGTTACGCGAAGTACGCGAAAAGTTTGTAAACAATCTGACGTTGTATCTCCGTGTTTTATTAAAATTGTTCCAGATCTATACATCTGATGGAAAATTCTCCGAATTTTCAAAGATTTTCTAGCATTTAAGGTTTAAATGGAATTCCTTTGAGGAAGCCTTTGTTCTCCTCAACATTATTTACGCAGATAATAGGTACCGTTCTTGAAATTTTCTTCCTTTGTGTCATTCTTATGATAATCTGATTGCTGAAATTCTGAAAGGATACGTAGATTAAAGATATATGGCATTATGTCTTCTACGTATAAGTTCCCATTATATTCAGCTGTGCTGGATAAATTTAAATAAAAAAATAAAAACAAAAATATAAGCTAAACAAAATTATCTCGTACACGAAAACTACAACTACTAATTATGATTCTGTTATTTCACTAAAGTTGGTTTTTCCGGACAAAAATAAATGTGCACACTCATGTAAACGCGTAATATTATTTATTACGCCCCTAACGGCTTTACATAAGCTCCAGCTTATATGTCTTACATTATGTATGACCCTATTCATTTCGTACACTATTCACACTGTGTACACTCGATTTTCCCATTCTGGCTCACCCTCTGCGTTATTGTCAACATTACCTCATTTTTTAAATAGATTGAAACAATTTATAAATATAAAATTATTCAAATCAATTGATCTCGAACTTTCCAAATAACCCAATTATCCATTATCGTATATTAATATTTATTTCGAACGTTAACTAATGGCACTGCTTTGTATGAAGTACATTCTAAAAGTGCGTAACAATAAAAATAAAAACAACCGAGAACGTACAAAGTTCAATGCTAACAATAAGTTCTAGGCAAATGTTGCAAGGTTTAAGTCCGTACAAATGTTAGTGTTCTTAACCTAATGAAGGTTCGTAGCGTTCTAACTCCTCGTTCTTCCGCAATTCCTTACCAAAGCTCGGGAAGAGATAATTTCTTTGGTAGGGATAAACAGAGGACGATTCACCAGAGTTTGGGGCGTAATCCAAAAACTGTGCAACGCCTACTGACTCTGTGGTTTCATTTTCTCACGGAGCCTCGGAGGACGTTGCAAAAAGATTCCTTGTTTCAAGGATCTTTTCCCGAAAACTGGTGTCACCTTTCCGCTGAGTGTGGACCTGCGATGCGTCAATTGTTATTGAGTGGGGTACGGCTAGTCTGTTTTCCCATTTCGAAACAGGACACTTAACTTTCAGCCGTACCCAAGTCCGTAATAAATTCTTAGGGTCAAGCATACCAATAAAGAACTCAAAAATGACAGTGTCCCACTCGATCGCAGCGCAGACCCAGACACGATGTCTAGACAATTCTAGACAATATTAATTTGTTAAATTGATTTACGGAATATTACAGTAGTCAATCCACTTTTCTATCATAAATGCGTATCGGTCGAGGCTACTTTAATACGTAAGTTGTTTAACTAGGCAACACTAATTTCATAGAATAGTTCGAACACGATGGCAAGTATGATTCGAAGTTACGTATAATCATGGCTCCATAGATTTCGCAGAAACAAATGCAATTATACTATCGGAATGGAATCTAACAACGCTAACCTGCATAAATAAAGGGCAAGCTTGACTACCAAACCGCGTGCAATTAAATATTTATCTGCTAAGCAATTTACAATAGATCGATTTCCAATAGACGTGCTAAAATGGACGTCCCAATAGGCGTCCATCGTCCATTGATCATTTTCAAAGAAATTCGAATTGACGTTAAACGGTTAACAACGATATTCAATAAGGGCTTAAGTATTTTCCGAAGAAAGGGCGTTAACATCTACGTGGAACGTGATTGTCGTCCGCCAAATTCATCTTGGGCAATTATATCAAATGCCAGGACAGTGATTACAAACGGTGATTAAAAATCGGTTCATCAATTTATCTTCTTACCTTCAAACATGATTCTTCCGAATGTCTATGTTACTCCGCAGCGTCCTGAAAGCTCAAAAAAGTGAAAATTCGAATGCCTATCCAAGTTTCAAGTATTTCGATAACGTTTTAAAACAGACGACACTACTAACAACAAACACTGTCAAAATTAGCATTTTTTAATTTTCAAAACGATAAGTATTGTCAAAATTAACATTTCCTAATAACGTAAATATTTTAACATCGCTCATTCTGCTGATGATTGTTTGTTACGATTTATGGATTCTATAAGAATTTTTTCCATGTCTCATTTCATTTTTTCGTATTGTAGTCGCGTGGTCATCTCACATTGTTGGGATTACCTCACTGGGCTTAACTTTACCTTAGGAAACCAGAAATTTTTACCCTTTTTTATGTAATCCTGTAGATTTTTGCGATAAAATACCAAAAAACCAAGTTTCAATCCTAGAGGATCAATAGTTCAAAAGTTATGCGTGTGTAAAGATGTGCGATTTTCAGTATTTTTGACAGGTAACGATTCCGCCATGTTGGTATGTAGTGACCGTCGCGCGTCGCTTAACGAGCAGGGCCGCTAGATATGATTTGATTCAAACACGAAGTTATGGATAAGTTATATTTTGTTGATTTTTACGTGATGATGTATTACTGTAATAAACAAAATAGGAAGGAAACAATCCTCTCAAACGAATCCTCTATTTTCTGCTATTATTTGACATCTGCTGATTTTCCGATATTTCATGTTTTCTTTTTATCATTTCTTTCTCTTCTCCTTTTTTTCTTACATTCAGATTATCTTCCACTGTATTCTGAGGGAGTAACATTTCCGTCCTACCGATTCGACTTTTATTTTTGACATTTCCACCGTTCTGTATTTCACCTACTGATATTTAACGAAAATCTTATCATAAAATCATATCTTTGAAGTGTGATTACAGGATAATCTTATTGAAAACTTATTTTCGGCTGCAATGGATGAATTTTGATGATTTTAGACCGGTGTGGTGACGTATTTGATCGACGCGACCGGGCTCGAACTTTTCGGCTGACCTAATATAACGGTAATCGGTTATTACAAGCGGGTCGGTCGCGAGCTGTCAGTTGTTCGATGATCGACCGCGGGGCGAGCCTGGTTCCAGACAGCCCGTTGTCATCTTGTCTTTTTGAAAAAGTAATTAAAAGAAGCGTATTTCGAGGCGGTACGGACCGGTCGGTCGATGCTGGCCGGGGAAAACACGGTGCTGCGGAATGAATATCATCGGCGAACACTCGACATTTCGACGAAGCGTGCAAGTGACAACAGCACTCCGGGTTTTGCGGGACGCCAGCTGGACGACATTCCAATACGTCAAAGCCACCGGTAGCATCGTGTGCGGGGAAGTCGAATCGTTTGGCCGATTATTTTTCCGGTGATTACTCGGTAGCATCGAGCCACGGCGCGGCGGTATCTCGGCGCGCCATTTTCGCGCCGACCGACAAGGCCCGTTTGTACGTGATCCGACACAAAGCGGCTTTCCCCATGGTATACAGTTTGACGGCCGTTAAATCCTCGCCTAGACTTGATGGCATGATGAGATCCGGAGCGCTCTCATCTTTATTAATGAACAGATCAGCGATAATGTGTTACTATCCCCGCCCAACTAGCCGTTACATTCACAGGGCCAAATATCCTGTGCGATCCTCGCGCGTGAAACTCCGGCCCTATTGATTCCTGCTCGAATTTCGGCAGGAGGAAGATTAAAAGGATCCTTCGTTTCGGAACCAACTGTGGTTTGCGCGATTCTAGCTATTCGAATTTAACCTTTATAACTGAGGACGACTCATTCATTGGAGCGAGCTGTCAACTTTCAGAAATTATTCATTTTCTTTTGAACCCCCTGTAGGGCAATTGTGGCAGTCATAGTTGCATTAACGATCCTAGGATAATATCCACTTTTGCTTGACATTTTAAATCAACAAATTATGCTTCGTTTGTACCATCGCATTTTAGAGAAATATATCTTACAACGCTGACAGAAAGAAATCAATGGTTTTGAAACGGGTGAATTTTCACTGTGAGGAACGTATGAGGGCACTAGTCGGCCTGCTTAAGAGTCGTCATTATTAACAGACTATTTTCTAAAGTTTTTACACAACGACGTGTAGTTACATAAACATTTTTCGGTAATCTTTTATTTTATCTGTCAAATCACCTAAATTGTTTATTCACAACTACTCCTTGATCATGAACAAAACCCAATAAAAAGTAGCAGAAAATAATTATTTCTGTTAACCTTAGCTGGGGCATATTGTAACACAGTAGACGGGTAAAATGCCTCATCCATGTGACAATACGCCTCTACATAAATTATTCACTACTTTAGGTATATTATGCTTAATAAAGTATTATAAAAGTTTAAACAAAAGCAACAAAGGCTACAGTTACGAACAAAAATATAGTAATATCTAATGAAATTATATTATTTCTTATTAAGGGCTGCTCTTTTGGCTTTTCGACCACAAGGATTGCAAAAAGGATTGTAAAGGAGTGTACAGAACTCATGTAACCAAGCTGAATATGATGTACATTGTATCCAGTCTTCTGTTGATTTAGTATAATAATAGTATTCAGTACACTGTACGCACTTATTAGTGTCTTCATCGGAAATTTCTTCTTCTGAATTATCCTTATTCACTTTTATCTCGTTGCTACTTTCAGAAAAAGATGTTCCATTCTTACTTCTTTTTGTCATTGGTTTAGTATTTCTACACCTTTTTTTTTGTCTTTGGTTTTTTCAGGATGTTTATTCTTGGCTAAATCTTTAGTATATTCTAAAGTAGAGTCTTTGAAGACATAATGAACATTCTAGAAGCTTCGTTAACTTCCATTTAATTGGTTTTTACCATCTCCATTGCCTCATTGAGATCTTTCTCAGATCATGATGCCCTTAATGTAGTCCTTATATTTACGCGGCATTTCCATTAACAATTAAGAAAAAAATGTGTCATAATACATAAACAATATGATTTTGAAGGTGGGGTGTATTATCCAATAACGATTGGGGCGTTTTGTAAATTCTTGGATACAAAATCCTCGACGTAAATTTGACATTAAAGGATTGACAAGAGGCGTGGGTAACATCGATTTAAAAAGGATAGTTTTTCTACATTTGAAACATATACGTTAATTTATTATACAAGAAATAGTGACGTAGAAAGCTGAATTTGTTTAGTACTCCTCGCAAATTATCCTCAACTGAGGTAGGTTCGAACGTCTCGTTTGCAACGGCGTATCCTTACTTATATGCGTAATACATTGATGAGGCGTTTTGTCAACCGGGGCGTATTGTATAGTTTTACCCTAGACTGCGGATTTTATTGATTGGAAAAGCTGAGATTGATAAACAACTTAATAATAACATGTATAGAGTGTGGTGGTGGTGGTGGTGGTGGTGGGTGGGGGGGGGGGTAGTACAACCGGGGAGGGGATGATTCTACATGTAAAAATAAGTCGAAAAAAAGGAATATCATTTTTTCGTTAGAGGCATCGTTTTCGAGAAAATCGAGTTTAAAGATCCGTCGGGTTCGCGTGCTTTAGTATACGCACGAAGTAGAATTGGTTGGCCATGGTCAAACGCGTCAGACGATTCCTATCTAATAGCACTCGTATTCGCTGCATTTTCAAACTCGATTTTCTCGACAACGAGGCGACAAACGAAAAAGTGTTATTCCTCTTTTTGGACTTATTTTTACATGTAGAATCATCCCCTGCTCGGTTGTACCACCCATCCGGCCACACCCTGTATATTTAGTAGTTTCTGTTCAAAATCTTCATCACGAGTTTCACTCGATATTAGAGTACAAGGTGTTAATTCCACCAATAACGGTTTCATAGTGGTGAAACTTTTGTCATTTGAATTTTACTTGTGTTTCGTTACGTCTTCGAAAGTGTCGATAATCGAAAAGACACCTAGTTAAAATTTTAATAGGAAGAATTCACTAAACGTCATGTAGCATTTAATGGCGATTTATCGAATGCAGTTCTATCGATGCTATTTTGAAGGAAACGAAGTGAACTCGAATTTCAAACGGTATCAATCGAATTACCATTGGAACTGTCCATTACATTGTCACTTTGCGTGACAAATTTGGTTTCGATTAGAAATAGAATCTTTCGTGTGTCAATAACCTCAGCAAGTGAAAGTATTAGATCCATGAACATAGTAACGTGGACAAGTTATTTTCCTATTTTGTTGTGTACTTATCATTAATTTCATAAGCTAAAAATCTCAGTTCATCGTTACAACCACACAATAAACGGAATTTGCGAGCCCTCGAAATTCATTCGAGAATTCTGGTGTTCGGGGCGTTACATGGTTGTTAAATATTGATCTGCTTCCAATTCACCTCAAATAACATCATCATCTACGATGTAGGTCTTCCTCCATGCGGTTTATCGTTGGTATCAAAACCCTGTTGTCAGAAAATTTTCAATCATAAATAAAAAGGCTGACTTTTCTCTGACTTTTTCCTATGCAACGTTCATATCTATTAAATAAACAATAAATGTAATTAGGTTTTAATTTGTGATCTCGATTTGCGTATTTGAACTATCTACGATTTCCACGAATCCTTAGAGTCTCAATGAATTCTATCTCTGAAAGAATAATGAACTCGCAACAAAAAAGGACACAGAATATAGATCTGTGTGAAGATTTTTAGATTTTGTTAAAAATAAAGAATGAGTAGTTAACCAAGGATATAATTTTTACTTGAATTTTGAATTTTTTAATAGATTCATAGAAGTCAACATTTGTTTTATATTTATCTCTACCGAATGACTAAGTTTAAAAGATAAATGACTCAATGATCGAGGACTCAAGTTAGTTAGATGAGACAATACAATGAGGACTAAACAACGGAACCCTGTCCAAGGAGAAGAAGCTTTCTTTCCTGGAGTGATTTTTCTATGTTCAGTTTTATTTTCCTTGGGCTTTTAACTCGGAGGAAGTTCACTCTCGTATCGGGACTAATGATAGCGGAGTAATGGCGCGCTAAACTAACATTGATGAACTTACAGTACGACGTATATAATGGTGAATTTATGAGAAACTGGTAACCCATAAAGTCATCGATCTATGTTTGAAGGTTTTGTGCATTTTGTACATTAAAAGAAACAACGGTAGAAATTTATTAGATATATTAGTACAATCATTTCAATCATATTAAGAATCGATCTCCAGATATTACTTAATTGTCCTTGTTTGAAAGCTATTAAATATAACTCAACTTTAACCTTAGAAATGTACAACTGTATTCATTCATTAACATTTTTGTACATGAAAAATAAATATAATTGCATTTATTCATAATTATTGCCTATTTTACAGTAATTATTTGTAAAATTGTGGTCTTCGAATCAAAATAATTCGATGGCAATAATATAGGCTTTCTAAATCATTTTTTAACGTTTATGTGACCAGACATCACAAACTATCGCTTAGAGGTTGCAAACGTGATCTATACCATTGTTTCCTATAAATGGGTTGCTTGACCGGGAAAATATTTTAAACGGCTTCCGTATAAAACATTAAGTATTACGCTGTACCACAAATTTTCACTCTGTTCAAACTCCTACCTTCGAATAAGTGTTTTGTATTATTTTTATAATAGAATTTACTTTCGAAAAATCGAATTTGGAAAACGTGTGCATTTCTTGAACACAACAGTTTGATCTTACGCTGTAAATTTCTGTAAAATATGCAAACATTTTAAAAGTTTGAGAACAACGATCTCAGTGAAATAAAAAAAAACGCTTCCTAAAGTGAAAAGAACGAGTCAATGCTTGTAAATATTTTTCAATTTATTTCGAAAAGTAAAAATGCAGAAGAAAATTGAATTACACCGCTCTACGCAGCGAACTTTTGGCCTACATGGCCACCGACAGAAGTTACAAATCACATTTTATTTCCAATACAGAAACGAAATAGTTTGGCAAAACGATTGGCTCCGTCAGTGGTATACTGCGTACCTGGTTTTCCATACTGAAGTGCACAAAAACGACAACTGTATCATATTGAGCATCACTGCCACAGTCACTTGTTTTGCCAAACTATTACGTAGCTGCATTGGAAACTGTCCTCACAATGAGATTTTCTCTTCCATTTTTCGTTGTCGAAATGAATTCAAAAGTATTCTTTGTACTTCAGTCTTCACTCGCTACTTCCATTGAACTTACTACTTGAATGTCTATGCAAAAACATTTACGAATTCGCAATGTAATATAAAAGTATCCTAGTTAGAAACTTTTCGCCTTTCATATTTAATGTTATTGTTTACAGTATATAGTAACACTCTATACAGTTCTACGCCCTCCTTAAAGCGTCAATAATACGTCACGTTTTATGGAAAGAATCAAATCATACGATTAAAACAATAACGTTAGGAACGAAGGAAGAAGAAGAATAAACTAGAATTAAAATACTAAGGGTGTGCGAAAACCCGAAGATATCAGGAAACGGATTGGTCAGGTCGAGTCGAAGAAACGTCGATCGAGTGAGGTCGAGTTTCCGAAAATTTCGAGAACCCGACTACCGTTTCTTGAATGGCACACATTGGTAATAGGTACGACACACACTGGTTCAAATCAAGGAATTAGATGTTCACAAAGATTTTAGCATTGTTTGAAGACCGAAAGCCATAGTAAACTCAAGTCATTGGATTCGTCTTGACGTCAGCTTTAATGTTATTAAGTAAAAAATATATAGTGGATATTAAAAAATCAAGGTAACATTAATATTTTGTTTCAAAATTTTTTTGTCTTCACCGGTATATATCTTATAAAAAACATTTTTCCATCTACAGTAGTTTCCAAGATATTCATGATAAACGTTTTCTACGTTTTGAAATAACAAAATAATCTGTAATTCAAGAAATATTGTGGTTTTTCACCTTAAATTGCGATTATTTGGTCGTGTTATCTTAAAGGAATCATATGATACCTCTTAACGTTCCGCGCGGTTCCGATCACGGAGGTGTTTTAAATAATAATAATTTGTCTACCGGGGCTGATTGGAATGTGAATCATTCACGATTTATAGAGAAAAATGCATTAAATAGACTGCACTTTAATAGAATGCGGAACTCTATGGAACTTAAAAAATATCCTTCACCAATGATAGAAAACTTTGACAATTCTCTTTAGTTTACTGAACATTGCCATTTCAATACATTATAAACATTAAATCTTAGTACTCAATAAAGTACACATACTATTCATTTGAAACAAAAATGGACACATAATATTAAAGAGATTCTCCAGGATATCGATAAGAAATGAGGTAAGTCAGTGAAAAATAGGATTCATATAGTGTTGACTTTTGAATGCTTGTTCTAATCACAATTTTTAATGAATCTCGTTCATCGTTTTCGAATGTCACGGTCATTTAGGATACATTCAATAAACAACGATATGAGTAAATTGCTTTTTTGTCAAATGAACAGCTAATTCTTCGGTTTGGATCAGTGTGCGACACACCGAAACCATGAATATATTCATTAAATATAAATGGTTAGTGGGTTCTCGGAATTTTCGGAATTCCCTCTCTTTCTAGAACCTCGAACTTTTCGGGTATCCGTCCCGATCCCGAAAAGATTTCGAATTCCCGACCCGACCCGAATTTCGGGTTCTCTCACATCGCCATAGAATACATTATTCATTAATTTCTTATATATCTTATAGCTTCGTCGTGGGGTGTGTTAGGAAGTGTTTACCGAATGAAAGATTTTCAAAGTTGCTCATGTGCACTTTCCGAGTAAATGTAGGGATTTTCAGCGCTCAAAGTTTCTCATAACACAACAATGCAAATATGGGAAAATATAAATTTACAATTTTCCATCTGTATTTTCTTTTTTTTTTTAAGGCAATCTAACGAGTCCATTAGATACGGCAATTTTTACGATAGGGAAATTAAAAACGTAGCGAAACGATACGATAAATGTCTAATGCGAAATATCAAATAAAATCGGTAGTTTTAATCGCGAAACAAGAAAATCTGTTCGTAAAGGATTGAAACCTTTCCAATCTCGATATCGTTTTTGCAACGCACGAAACCGTTATGTTTTAGAGATCGATCGGCCGCCGACAACTCGTAGGCCCAGCACGAGGCGGGACTCGAAGAAAGCCTGGAAGATCGATCACAATCATGAAAGGAAGACAGCTGGCATGAAGGACGAACCGATGCTGAAAGGTCTCGACGGCGATGACGAGCAGATTGATTTTCAATCGGCGACAGCTTCGTCGCCGTTCCACCGACATTTGTTCGCGAATCTCGGCATCACCGCGATCACGGCGATCCTCGCCGGTTTGTCGACGTAGGTGGTGTACCTCTGTGGCCGCGATTATGCTAAAAACTGTTTGATCCGCGTCTCAGCGAAGTCCAAGACCGGCACCGCCGCGAGTTCCATATTCGAACACGATGGAATTCCAGGGAAACACGGATGAGGGCTAATTATTCCAAGCACCGAGGACCAGCCGAAAACTTCTTCCTGGGTACACGAAACTGTAATAGCGCAATCAATTGCTAGATGTACCAAGGAATTACGGATTTCGGGGTGTTACGATCGAGCATCGAGCGCCAAGCTTGATCTCGTAAGATCAAGCAATGAAACGCGAAACAGTCAGACACGTACCTTTTGTTCTTACAGAGTTTCATTTGCGTATGCAGCTTGTTTGTGGGTGACCAAATTATTGCAGATGCATGAAGTAATAAAGTTTTAAATGAAACTGGAAATAACTGCAAATTGGAAATATAGGTAGATTTGGAAATGCTGCAAGCGATACTATCTGTTACGTTGAAAATAAATATATTTTTTCAGATTGTGGCTCTAGTAATTTTATCAATCAGTACACGTAAAATAATGTGTTCTAGTTAAAATTGATTCCTTTAAGACGGTGATCTGGCGTAACATTCTTTAAGCCTTTTTGCAAATGTTTTGATAAAATACTCTACCAGTTATTAAAAATAAAATCATTAACAATAAAATCTTAATCTAAGCACCATCCTTGGATTTGTGATGTAACATAGATCGTGTAGGGCTATTATTTTCTTGTGACCGCGCTGAACGTAGATAAGGACAGCGTTTGTCAGCACAGACAGCGCGGCCATTAATCGAACTGCACTAAATGCAGTTCAAATTATATGGTGTTTTGTGTTATTTTAATTAGAAAAATGCCACGAATAAGTTGGTGAAAGTCCCATAAAAAATAATTAAAAATAAAGGAGTTCTGTAATTGGATTAGTAGTGGTTCATACCGATACAGCCGACACGGTATCAGATTACACGGCATGTTTACACTTTACACTCCTCGGCGACCGCAGCAGCTCCGCGGAGCTTCTTGATCCCTCGCGGGGTATGCCCTCCAGTGGAGGCAGAGTGGAGATATTCTGCGGGTTTTTCGCGCATCCGCGTTTAATCCAGTCACATATTTATATTGTGACGAAAGGCGAAGGTAGTGGGGTGCTATTATTGGCAGGAAAGTGCCGAAAGAGTCCAAGACGAGACGACAAGCCAAGCGTGCTACGAATTTTTCGTACGTCACAGTTAATATTTCATTGACATACACGTGTTATACATTCATTTTTCAAAATGAAACCATAACAAATTTCGTGAAATAATGAGGGGTGACCAAGATACCCCATTTCACCCACACTTTTGCATTACTGATGTTAAAAGCGCCGCGCATGCGCAAAAAACCCGCATAATGTCTTCCCTCTGAGTGGAAGGCATAGGTATAGGCTAACTGACTGAGCTCGTGTAGCTTCGTTCGGCTTGGATCAAGATTTTACTGTACACGTAGACTGCTGTACTCTACCTAAGATTTCTTGTCTTAAATACAAAGATGCCAATTTATTCTTATTTAGTATGCGTCTGGCTGTAGTCTGTACCAAAAAGAGAAAAGTATGTTAAAAATTAAAAGAATGGTAGCAGTTAGAACATAAAGCTCCGATTTTTTTCGACTTTTTTAATTTGTAATACGTGAAGAATTAGAGTTCGATTGGTACAGTATTTTCTAAGGTATGGTGGAAATCATATGGAAAAACATGGTTTCGAGAGAAACGCATTTAAACGCGTCAAACTAAACGATCTATAATTTCATCGATTTCTTGCACACGATTACAAAACTCTGGGAGTTTTTTTTTTAAATGCTGTACTTTCGATATACGCAAAAAAGATCGATGTTTTTGGATCTGTTACACTAGGATACCTCTTTAAAGGAAACAAATTTTCGCGAATTGTTCACCATAGTTGCGTACGTTTATGTAAATTCAAAGTTTTGTACACCGATTTACGAGAACGGAAAATAAATGGAAATTTATTTCATGGATGTTGAAGAGTTGAATAAACCGTTTCACAATTATTATTCCCGTTTGTATTCTACTGTACGCCAGATCGTTACGTTGACCGGGAGTGTGTATGTAGTCTACGTATTGTTAGAATGTGAATTTTTGTACGATTTCGACTCTGATACAGAAAGTTATTTTTATTCGGACTATTTGTTAGAAGCCAAACTGAGAAGCCAAACGAAATTTCATGGAACATAAAGTAATAACGGTGATAGTGGCCAGTGTGTATGTACATACACATAAAGAGAGGAGAGAAATTAAATTGAAATTCCATCTATTTAAGTACGTGTTGTTTATCTTGCCTTTGGTAAAGAAAGCTGGCAATCCAATCATTTCACATTTAATTGTTTACTATGAAATATAAGGAAATGCACAATTGTTTATTTATAGTTCAACGGTTGAATGAGTATATAGGACGATAAAAGCAGAGCTTAGAACTTTTAGGATAGGTAAAATGTAACAATAAGTTACGAAATGATAAACAAAAAATAATTAACGAAACGATGTTTAAAATTGTTTGTTACATAAAATGAATTTTTTAAACACCACGATTTATGAAATTTTAGAAAATCAACTTTGACTTGGAAGATATCAATTTTTCGATTTGTTTAATTGGATGTTTTTTTAGAATTTGAGTCTCTTTTTTGTTTGTAAAACGTTGAAGTTTTTAGCAAGTGTAGCCGATCAATTTGACTTCTGACAAATTTCTTTTATATTGCTTTTCCCGATGAATTCTCATACATATGTATTCATGAGTGATTTATCCAATTACACCTACAGAGTAGATTAATCGGATTACAATACTCATAATAAAAGACACCTTTAAAAGAAAAAGTTAAATTATCGGAGAAAAAAGAAGAACGCTTGTCTCAATTTCATATTTCATAAACTTGTCACTGTACAGTAAGAGTCTGTTTAATGAAACCACTAATTGATTACTGATTGAGTCCTGCCTGGAGAAATCAATCATCAAACAAAATAAGTAGATTGAAATAGACATTGTAAGTTACCCGAGTCGCGATAGTAAACCAGTCAATTTGAAAATAAAGTGAATTCGCTTAAATTTATAATCCAGGTAAAACTTCCGTTTCCCTCTTCTCTTTCAATACGTTTTATGATTTTGTAGTTCTCTATCTAGTGATATTGTAAATGTATAAAAGGAAGTTATTCCATAACAATTTCTCTCAGTGTTTTATAAAAATAATTGTGACATTGTTGGTATCACAGGTACGAAATGGCGCAAAATTTCTGTCATGAATATTGACTGCGAGAAAAAAGTAATTCCCCTTGTAAATATTACTTACACCTAACATACATGTATTATAACATCGCTTTACAATATTTTTTATATCATTATGGAACGAATGGAGTTTATGTGATGTCAAACAGTTGTGCATAAGATTTTCTCTCCCGAAATGGTTCGTTTATGTCAGAATACTGAGATAGTGAAGTCCATTCATAAGAATCTAAAACCAATGCCCAATCGTCCAATGTAATATAAACAAATATAGGTGTTCTATTCGTTTCAACATTACGTTCATGACGACTATGATGAAAGCCAAAAGACAATTTTGCACATTTTAATTCATATGCGATCATATGAGAAACACTATCATTTTGTAAAGGAAATCTAACGCATTTTGCATACTATGCAATAAGTGTCAGTAATTAAGTAGCTTAAATAAACAAATATCTTTCTACTTATGTTGTGAAAATTCGAGCAACTAAAATACCAATTCCGTCTTTGAAAAATTGACGTTTATGTTCCGTACATATTCGTGAAATATGCAGTAGTTTAAAAGTAAGTGGCTGACATATGATGTCATATTCTACTTAACGAGGACCGAGATGAATGCTTAGGAGAAATATGTAAATATTGTATAGATGCAAAGCTACGAATCCTCGTTGAAAACATAATCACGTCTCGTTTCGAATGAAGTTTAGCAAAAATTTTTAGGACTCTTTTTTATTAGAGAAACAAATTTGGAATTAGTTAATTAAATGCTTGTACAAAAAATTAAAGTTAACTAAATGCTTGTTCATCTATGAAAGCATTTTTTAATTAATTATACGGCAGAATTATTTACTACGATAAGTTATAATTCCTGCGGTCAGCTTCAAACATTAACTTTATCATTTTAACCTAATGTATGCAAAACATTGTAACAAACAAGAAGTTATTCTTACTCAAGTAAGATTTTTCCTTACAAAGCATTCATTCATCGTCAGATCAATTAAAGATTTGTAAAAATACTCAACGTTATTTATTGAAAATTATTTTGTATGTTTAGTTTAATATTGACACAACAAGCTGTCACGACGAACACAAGAATCTCCAATAAAATCAAAATTTGAACGTTTCATACCGTTTTGCTACGTTTTACTTGACCAAAACTGTTCCCGGAATGTCGCTTACAATTAGTTTAGATTTCTCTACAAGATTGTATATTTATATAAACTTCTGCAGTCTAGTGATAATACAATAACCAAAGTAGAAAAACGAATTACATAGTGTATAGGAATGTACACAACGACTATCCGGGTAATATTTTAATGTACCCCATGTACGAATGTTACTGTGTGTAATCGATTGCAGAAACAGATTGAAAATGTATATCTGACGAAGTCATAAATAGATGAGGATATTCATCTCTCGCCTTATAACACGAATGTACTTTTATCAGTTATATTCAATCTTGATGTTTAATAAGACGACGAATATTTGATTCTGATTTCGTCCTACTATCAACTTTTTAATATTAATACATTTACGATCAACATGAAATTAAATAAGAGATACATAATGTTTCTTTTGAATTTAAAGACAGTCAGAATTATGTTAACATATCCTCAGATATAGAAAATGTCGTCTACTTTGGCAACAAATGGTTAAAAAAGATAAGTTTCTAATGTGGCCTTCATTTCTTTGCACAAGATTACTTAAAATTGTATTGCTGCATTATTCACTCATCGAGAAAAAGTTATACTAGACCACCAAACGAATTGTTAATAAAATTTTGCCTGACAATTTCCAAATGGTCTATTATTTCTTATTATAACATTAACATAAACTTAATGATTGGATTAAGTTGGATTTTCTTAAGAGTGCAGCCTCCCATATAGTCAGTTTATTTAATGACAAGTTAAACCTTAAGACAAGGGGTTAATTCATCCCCAGCAACCAATTTGCTATAAATTTGCCACCAAAAGTCTACAAATTCCGATCCATCTGTTTCCGCACTGGGCCCGGTATTTGAATGCAAAGTTTGCAGGCAAAATCGAGAGAAAATTGAGGCCAAATCTTGGCCTTGTTACAGAGGGCAGGTCGGTCGCACTAATAGCGAACCTAACCTTGTTTTAAGAGCAAATATTGCTGTAGGAGGGAAGCTGAATCAAATGATTGAAAATACATGTAACTTAAAATTATATAATTTAGAAGTTTAAATAAAATTCTATTATTCGTCTTACAGCAACCGACCTGCCCTCTATAAGCCAAGGTTTGGTCTTGATTGGGCATGGATCCTTGGCATTGAACTTTGTAGTCAAATAGGGACCAAATTTTAATCCAAAAAGCGTTTGGTACCAAATTGACCGCCTTTTGCACGCAAAGTATGATACAAACATTGTGCAAAATTTGCTCGAAACAGATTTGGTTAACTGGAACGTTACCTGTCAATGTTATAAATTTTAGTCAGATAATTAAATGGCAAAATCCATCATTGAAGTATTAATATATATGCTTCCTCATATTTTACAAGCTTGTAGCCACAGATGCATAAAGATCCATTATAATTATGTTTACGTATTACTTACCACTTTGATACCCTGAATACACCCAGGTTATTACTGTCCATAACACTATAGATTCGAAAGTCTAAAATGTTTGGCAATAGTTCAGACGGAGAATGATCCAGTAAATCGTAACAATGCGGACAGTGCTTCATCATTCGTTAACATTCATCAGTAGTTCAAAGTCTGTCGTTAATAGTTTCGTCTACTGTCTCACTAAGAACGTCACGATGTCTCCACGAGCGATTTTACTTCGCTCGTCCTTCGTTTGATTCTTTGAAGGAAAAAATAATCAAGTATAAGTATAGTAAGTCGAGCCAGTAAGTCCTCTGTACCGACAGTGAACGATATGATACTTCGCCACAAGATGTGTGGATATCTCGCAAAATGAGGAGAATCGCATATTCTGATTGTTGAGACCGATTCTTTGTTACATCAACTGGCATTTTTCTATCGACGTTAAATGTGAATATCACAAATCCGGCCATATGGCTACATCAAGACTTCCTATAGAAATAAGGTTCCGTTGTCTGAGCGTTATCTGAACGAGCATGACGGTCCTCTTTAGTGCTGCTTAGGTGTGTCCGCGACGACTACCGATCTATTGTGTACATGAAAGTGTGATACTCGAATCTGTATGGCGTAGATGATCGCTTTCAACGCGTAGGATAAATTGTACAGTACAATAATAGCCAGTGTATAACGACAGTAGACTAAGCCTCAGGGACATGTAAATACGTTAAGCTGTAAAACGATGTTGTATTAGTTTTTGCATTTGACCACACAACGTCCTCCTCCATTGTAAATACAATGTACTTTATCGTATACTTGGGCAATAAATGTTAGACAATCGTAACACCTAATTTCTTTCAGAACGTGATTCGTAGTTCTGAATTTTTTCTTTTTTTTTTTATTATATTGTCTTATGTTTACAATAACTGCTGGGTTATTAGTTCTAATTGTTCGATAAGAGAATCAAATTGTTTGAATTGTTTTGTGGAATTCTTACCATGGTTATTAGCAAAAAATTAAATGAAATGTAAGTTGGCATTAACAGGAGATCGCGTCACTCGAATAATTCTGTGAGGAATCTTAGCGTCACAAGCCTAAAATCCCCTAAGGCTCGAAACAAAGGCACAGCGTGTCCTCTTCTACCAGAACCCCAGGGGTTCACAGGCCAATGCTAGAGCCCATCGGGCTCGTAGAAAATATTTTCGACGAGAATGTTTTCAGCGAGCCTGACGGCTTGTGGCGTGGCGGAACGAAGGCAGAATGAACGTGCTGTATTTATTTAAAAAGCAATCAACCAGAACTTTTCAAAGTTCGTCGTGGTAATAGATGGGGTATACGTTGTTAAGGAACTTGAACGTTATAACAAACAAAATAACAATTTATTGTAGGGTTATGAATAAGACAATATATTAGAGTGATTGTTTAGAGTGACTGTGGACGCAATATTGTGGCGCCGATGTGTTTGGGTCTAGCGTGAAAGAAAGTCTGTTTGGGCCGAGGTGTGAAAGAAGAGTGTTTGGGTCTCGATGACAAGAGTGAAGTGATTAGGGGCGCCGAGCGCAGAGCGTACGTGACTGCTTGAATTTTCCGAATGGATGAGAAACTGATAAAGAGAGAATGAGAGTGCGAGAGAGGAAGAATGAGAAAGGGCATTATTATAAAAGGGACGAATGCGAAGAATGTCTGTCAGTCGGCAGAGTCGGCAGTCGGCAGTCGGTAGAGAAAGAGTCAGTTAGTAGAGCGAGAGCCATGAGTAGATGTATTGTCGAGGTAGCGAGATAATATTGAATAAAGAGTTTTATCGAGACCGACGTCTTAAAATCATTTCACCCGTTACGCCGCACCTAGTACGTAGGAGTTCTTTAAAATATTCCTACATTATTACTACGCTAACAAAAAAAAAAAAAGAATATCATCTGTGCGGTGAAACAATTCGTTATTATTTATTTCAAAAGCTCTTAACTACAACATTCAGAGTTTATCATAATAATAGGTGGAGAATACGTTTGTGGCGACCATGGTGCGTGGGAACGTGGAATTTTCGGACGCGGAAGTTCCAACCTTCTCAAGTGCGTACCATGGGAGGTCGGGTTGAGGGCCTGGTCATTTAAGTGACGATTGCCAGAACTTCGGCTCGACCGTTACAGTACCCTCAAGAGTGAAGTCCCCGGATGCAACGTTTTGGGGGAGGAAACTTTCTCCATACCCTTGTGGGGGTGGAGAACCTCTCCTTATTTTAACGGTTTTTTGAGGAGAATATATAACGCGCCTCAGGAACCGAACGAAAAAAAAGCCTTAGACTCTTGCGGAGATCGTATCGCTCCAGAGAGTTAGTCTGAGTATCGCGAACGGTTTTGTACACGAGCTTTAGTTATAGTATTTTGTTCGCGTTTCCTCATGGACTTTGGTTTTCTCGTTTTGTTGTTGAGTTGTTATTAATTGTTGTTATTGATAAACTTTATTTCGTTACCCGTTAAACTACCGTACACATAAACATTTCTTTAACCCCTCATCTCGCCTAAACGTTGTTAAAGAATTTAAACGTTATAACAAATAAAATAACAATTTAGTAGGCCCAACTAGACCCAACTACGCTAACATTGTAATGATTTTCGTCGGACGGTGGTCATAAAGTAATTAAAGAACACGTCGAAGAAACTAATTTTTACGCTATCCTCATCTGACTTTACCCGTCATAAAATTGTTGGACTTGAGCCAACGGACGCCCGATACAACACTTTTTGACCTAAATTATTGTCGCCCGTGCCATACCTTGCCATGTAGAAGAAATCTACCTGAATAATTAATTAATAATACAGTATTCCCATTTGGAGTCATCGATTATGAAAAATGTAGGAGACAAATAATTTTTAGGTACTTATGGATAGGAATTCTGAAGTCGATTGTCCTTTCTACTCTGGGTCTGTTCTTGTAATTCTATTTCAATCACGCATCCGATTAAAATAATTAATAATTGAATTAATTGAAATGATTTGAATTGTATAATTCAGTTACCACGTAGTTGAATGACTATATAATTGAAATACAATGTAATTCAATTATGTAATTGAATCAGTCAGAATCAAAACACAATCAGTCAGAAGAGTATCCATGTTCCGTCGCAAGGAACGATTCAAGTGGTGCTTGCCTTCGGACAATTGTTTATGATACGCTCGTAACTAAGTGACCACCTTCAGCGATTAGGCACGGCGCAACAGTGACGACCATCCAGGCTTGCATCACAGCCTGCCTTTCGTTGGGTTTCACTTCCTATGGTTGCGAGACGTCATAAATTCAGTCCTACGAAGGACCACCAAACAAAGGGGCACTGTTCCACAGTGTCGAGGGTCAGCCTTGTCGAGAGACCGGCATCAGCTTACGCTCTTCAGGGCAAGGCCCCAAGAGGCTTCTCCTCTTTAGCACAACCTTTTTTTTTTTGTACATTTAGTTCCGTTTTTACGTGACACCGTTGTGGAGTAGGGGTTGCCGGTAGTGTATTTACGGAACTGTGAAGCCAGATTTCAGCACCATTTTTGGCCTACCGAAACATGGCAGTTATCACGCAAGCGTTTCTTTCGAGAAGATGGATGTGAGTTCAGAGTATTAACAATCCTTGCCCTGTAGTTCAATCTGCGACGAGCTGCGCTACAGCGAGCGCTCCAGATCCAACAGGATGCAGGATGCAGAAGAAGAACACGTCTCTACTTTGGCGAAGCAGAGACGCCATGGGTGAACTAACGTTATACAGGGAAATCTTATTGACGGATGACAAGGATAAGTTCTATGGATTTTTCTGTATGAACAGGAACTGCTTTACCACCTTGCTCAGAAAACTTGAGGATCAGCTGGTGGAAAACTTCACTCAATGGAAAAAACCAATTACACCGGCGGAACGATTGGCAGTTTGCCTGCAGTAAGTGATTTTACAGTTTTTTGACATTTATAATAAGACACAGCACTATATTTACAATTATCATTTACACAGAGAATGAACTAATTTAACTTATTACAAGTAATTTAACTTAATTTAATCTAGATTCTAATTGTTTTTCCTCTAAAGTCAACACTATTTAAAAAATGTCCTCTTTGGCTATTATTTTCATCATGTCGTCCAGTTTGGAGATCGTAATACGGATGCTCTTTAATAAAATGTCCATGTCTGTTTGTCCTTGTTGAAATAGATTCTTGATGACCTTGTTCGATTCGTCTGTAGATTGGACGGTATCTGAGAAATCTACTTGCTTCCGTTTCTTCCGCGGTGGCTCCGATCTTTCTCCATATCGGAGTTTATCGCGGCAGCAATGGCTATGTCCTCCATGGACTGGCTGCTGCTGCTCGACTCGATCCCCGCCCGAAGAAGGCTGGATACCATTTCTCGCTCTTGGAAATATGGAGCGAGAAACTCCAACAAATGTCCATACTTTTGCTGCTTTGGCAGCGGGGTGTCTGCCGCCTGCCCGCTCCGCGTCGCGTTGTTGCGGGAGCGAAACTTCCGGAACGAATCCTGGATGTTTTGCTACCTTCTTTTGCAGGTGTTAGCTACACAGAGAAATATATTTTAATTACTCTTCTATCATTGCTTCAGATACCTAGCAACGGGAGATGCATTCAAAACAATAAGCTTCAGCTTCCAAAAAATTGTTAACGAGCAAGTAAGGCCATTATAGATGTTGGAAATGTCCTTTAATGGTACGTTATTCAATAAGCTACACTTCTACCAGACTGACTAACAGACTACGGCCTCGACTTTATGACTCCGCCTGAGTTCTTCTGTCCTTGGGAGAAGCGCCCCTTACGCCTAAATCGTTATACCTAAGACGCTGTGGTATCGTTGAATTCCAAAAATAGACACTCTACTGCTAAAGACATTGCCGACACCGAACACAGAAATGTGGCACAAAATTCGAAATGAATTTTAGGAAAAACGTAAATTTCCCAATTGTTTGGGGGCAATAGATGGGAAACGTGTTAATATACAGGCCCCACCGAACTCGGGGTATCTGTATTTTAATATGTATTGATGGCTGTTGCTGACGCGAATTCAAATTCCATCGCCGTCGAATTTGGAGCGTTCGGCAAAAACAGTGACAGCGGAATTTTTGCCCAGTTGTGTATGGGACGGAGCTTCAACGATGGGACGTTCCCAATGGTGCCTGACGTAAATTTGCAGGACAAGTCAATTCACGCGCCATGCGTAATTGTGGGCGACCAAGCGTTCCCGCTGAAAAAAATCTTCTAAGACCATACTCGTGAAGTAAAGCCGAAGGACACGCCGACTGAACTTATTTTAACACACAACTCTCCAAAGCGCGGCGAGTGGTAGAGAATGCATTCGGAGCTCTATAGCAGAAATTTCGGGTCTACAACAGGAGGATCCAGGCCAAGCCGGAAAATGTTGACCGGATTGTAATGGCAACATGCATATTGCATAATTTTATACGGACCCACGAGGGATCGTTTTCGACGCGCCAGGAAGAAGAAGAAGCGCCACGTACTACGCGGGATTCAGTCGGTCACTAAGGAGGCAGCGGGACGAGGAGGCATTTGAAGTTAGGGAAAAATTTCAAGATTTTATTTACGGTTTGAAGGATTCGGGCACTGATGCGACATAATTGGCAGTAATATCCGGGTACTTTTAAAAAGATAATAACTTTATTAATGTTGGACCAAATGACAGATTTAGACATTTTTTCACGTCATGCAATACACGAATTGTTCTTGTTACGTATGGAGACGTTTCTCTTTGATTCATTTTCGTTTAGGCATTCTAATCTCTCTTCTGAGAACGAAAAGCGCCCCAACAGGCCCCTTTGTTTAATGACCCTACTCCGGCTGGACGCAACTGGCACAGAGCATGGGCATCACCGTATGATTTCTTAATATGGAAATCCTCAAAACATTCCCTTCTGGAATATTTTGTCAAGATAGTTCTCGATAGGAAACATCCTAGCTAACCCTCCGTTTTACCCCTTTGTTTAATGATCCTACTCCGGCTGGACGCAACTGGCACAGAGCATGAGCATCACCGTACGATTTCCTAATATGGAAATCCTCAAAACATTCCCTTCTGGAATATTTTGACAAGATAGTTCTCGATAGAAAACATCCTGGCTAACCCTTCGTTTTTACCCCTTTAAACAAAGATCCAGCTGCAAACCTTAAACTCACCGGAAACGTCAATACGAGTACGCGATCGTACAATACACATTGCTCCCTCATTTTTGGGGTATATAAACCCGTTCATTTTCATTCTCTTTGGTTCAGTCGAGACGCGGTTCTGTTGAGACTCAGAAGTGGTCCGGTCGCGGTATATCAATCGTGAAGTCACGTCGCGTTACTAGTATCGGGCTAAATTCTGGTGAGATCGGGTTCAAGTCCCTTTTGGATCAAACGTTAACTTATATAAGCCGTTAGTTAGTGTAATTTCTATTTTGCCTTCAACAACTGCTCTCCGACCCCGCATTGCCAGTGCGTCAACACCGTGCAACATAGGTAATCAATTTCTATAATTGTACATTTATTACCTTCACTCGCGACACAACAATCACAATTGTAAGCTATTCGAATCCAGAATAAATTGTCTTGTTTGTTAACTCGCGTAAATTACAACCCTTAATCATTGCCAAACATCCTAATCTAATAATTGAACGTTCCCACACGATACAATCTTACCGCTCGGATTGTATCAATTAAATTATATAAGTTACGAGGCTTGCTAATGTTAAATTCAGATTAACAAAGATTTCCAATTTTGAATCCATATTCTTGGGGTAACAACCCCTCGCCGGCCTCTCGCGTTGCTCGCAGCCCTGGCTCGTAACATTCTAATACCCGAAAAAAGTCGTAAGGTCCTACAATGAAAAAATCATTGTCCTGTTAAAAGGGCACGAATACCTCGTGTTTTTTAAAATAGACATTCTCTATAACACTGTATTAACTTGTCTCTATAAAAATGTATTAATTTCTCTATTAAAATGTATTAACTGTTAGCCAAATTTCAACACCAGGTGGGATACCCTGAATTACTTGAGTCCTTGTTTTTGAAAGTGGATAAGTTCATTTATTTAGTTATTTTTTGTATGCATATCTAACTGAAACTACCTTTAACCCATTTTTTCCATTTTTTTTCTACTTTAAAAACCAACGGCTTCCTTGCAAGAGACGTACAGATCGATTTTATTCACTATTCGGACAATCTTCAAAAGGCATTAATTTTTTAAATATTGGACCTCATTGTTGAATTCAAAGATACGTTTTATAGATTAGTTCGAATGATATACAGTGTGAACATTAAAGATGGTGAAAATTTCAGTTCATCGCGATTTATTGTATCTTTCAATGGTTGCCGTTTTTTGTCTTGTCATCCGATTTCGATGAAATTTTTGTTGGCTGAAGTGTGCAATGATGCATGCCGTGTATGCCGTATGATCAATGTGTGCAGCGTGATGAATGTAGTAATGTATGTATGTTTTATCTATGTGTTTGATTCCTTCCGTTCCCTTAATGAAATCTTGTTTGCATTTTCTATTTGTTCCATAAATGCATTTGTTAAATGAGTTGTATTATTGTGTTGATATACTACGTCAATTATGCCAATTTTTCAAATATATATATATATAATTAATGCAGATCTACAAAATGTACTTTCGAATTATCAACGCAGGTCTACATAAAGTAGTAGTGAACTATAATTTTTGGTTTTTCCTTTGCTGTTCCGACTAATTGTAAGTTTTTAGAAGCGTTTTTCACTAACTTCTACATTCTAATTCCCAACTTCTCCAGAAAATATCAAAGTTGTAGGGTTCAATATTATACATATTATCTTCTTCTTTTTATGTCATATGTTTATATCATTCGAAACAATTTTCATTCAACAACGTTTATCAAAAATTTTAAAAATATTAATAAATCCTTTGAGATACGTTCACAGCTCATTCAAGATTACAACATATTGAAATTTGAAATGCACAAAATCCGTAACTGCACTTCAAAAAATACTGTTATTTTGGGTGGCATGACTTGTCAGGAATGTATAAACTAACAGAAAATAAAGTGTATAGATAATAGTATGAATAAAGGGTATAAATAAAGTTGTTATTAAAATACTGAGAATACTGACCTGGTTGATCCAGTTCCTCTCCTATCTCCCTTCATGCGATGTTCTTGTACCTCCTGTCCATATGTTTAGGATGTTTTAAATTGTACAGAAATTCGCGACTCCTCACGTACTCGATCAATTTCTCGTCCTGCATAATGATTAGGTTCTATGCTGCTCGACAGTCGAAACTAAAGTTGCGTCACCAGAGTCTGATCTCGTCCAGAAACCAATTTACGTTCGTTCTGCGCATCTTCGCCCTTATTGGCTCCCTTCCCAATGCACTACGCATGCGATCAGAGGACTGATGTGACGCTCCGTCCGGCAGCGGCATTCGCGACCAAATACCTTGTGTGACAAAGTGTTCCGGATGCGAATTTAAACAGTGAAAGCTTATACATTGATATAGTTACTTATATAGTTTATAGTTTATCATCGCAAAGAAAGAATTCATTCACATTTTTCGACATTATTGAATTATATTACTATAGTCCAATCCTTTCTAAATAAAACAAAAAAAAAAAAACTGTAGCTGAATCGGACAAACAGTTCCTAAGATAAAAATTCGTAAATGAAGCCCATTTTCGATACTCCTTTCGTACCCACTTCTGCCTATTAATTCCTACTTTTGTTCTACCGCGTACATTGATCTCGCAGTCCACAAAGTGGGGACTGAGTAGTGGAGTAGGGAGTTTGAGAAGCTCGCAGCGCCCCCAACGTCTTCCGGGCTGCGCGAATAGGGTCAGGCTCTGGTGACGGCAACTGTAGCTATGTTTCCTGCGGCGAACTTCTGCCGCGAAGAAACCTCGGAATTGTCCTTTGCGTGTGGATAGAAAGCGTGATTCGAAATATTGTTTTCGGGTAAGAGACGAGGGTCGCTGTGGGGACGGGTACAGACCTGGCCTGGAAATAATTTTAATTTCGCCATTTTGGAAGTGTCACCGTTTTATAAACTTCTCGAGTCAAGAGGTCTGGATCTACAAATTACTTTACAGTAAACAGGTGTTGTCTAACTGTGCCGCCTTCCAGCTCAATAGTAATGATCTGTCATAAACTGCTCCGTACAGAGCAGCGCCGGGGGACGGTATCTAAACAAACCGAGTCTATCGTAGGTATGCCTATCTCCACCACAGCCGCGGCTGTTGGCCCAATGTTTTAACGCCGAACGTCTCACGCTACATAGTATGTGTGTCCGCTGTAGCCAATATTTCGAATTCAGTCGAAAATGCGTGTGAAACGAGGCGGGCCTCTTCCACTCTGAACCAATCGGCAGCGCATTCGTATCTAGATACGTCACCGCAGTCCTGCCGGGAACCCTCTTTTAAACTTTGCATCAATACAATGTCACCACTTCGAACCCATGCGAAATAGCGGCTTGTCACCCCCTACAATCGTGTAGTAGTGGGCGGTAACAGTTTAATATCTTAGCCTACTCCTATAACCCTCAACTTACGTCGAATATCCTACGAATTACGTCGAATACGTGGAATTAATCAGACAGGAATTTCTTGGTAAAAATAGTATCTATTGTTGTTTTCCGACTAGGAGGTGCGATATTATGATTTAGTACGAGAGGGAGTCCCGTTGTCATAAAGTAATTAAAACTAATCGCAGAAACTAATTTTTACGCTATTGCGCGTCTCAAAATTGATAGGCTTGAGCTAACGGTCGAACGGTGCAACACCTTCTACCTGCATTATTGCTGTTCGTCCTATACCTTGCCGCGTGGAAAAAGCTACCAGAATAATTAATAATACGGTACTTCCTTTCGCAGCCACAGGTTCGAGCTACAATATATTAGGTCTGAGAGAAAGTTCTGTCGTATTTTAAATAAGCAGGTAATTTTTCTTGTAAATCAAAAACACATGTTGCTATTGAGTCATTGGAAAACAAGAATGGACAGATTACCTGAAAGATGGCAACAAGTCCTTACAAATAATGGTGTAGCGACGTCGTCGCTACCACGTTCCGGGGAATTTGGCATCCCTTTTGCAATAAAAAATAACCGTCAAAATCTTTACCTGGGCCCGGTACGTGCCTGCTCATAATGAGTCCCCCGACTCATCTGGCAGCCAGAATTTTCTGGGCCGACATCGTCCCGCCAGCGAGTGCCCTTGGTCCCTGACGAGCCCAGCGACAGTACTGAACAAAATAAAGTACGCACCTCGAATATTTTTACAATTACGTTTATAACTTCGTAGTTTTTACAGATTTAATTATTATGTATTTGCACAAAAAGAATGTTTTTTAGTCTACTTTTAAGTTTTAACAAAAATAATTTCAAAGACATTTAATATTTTTCAATAGACAAGTCCGTTACATTTATAAGGATATTTTCCTTGGACAAAATAAAGTACGCATGTGATAATAACAGTCAAAATTAAGTTCTAATTGAGAACTAGTATTTTGTATGGCCGCCCTTTGCTCATATGACCTCTTGCAAAAGCCGAGGAATGCTCTCGACGAGATTCCGGATGTGCTGTTCGTCGATGTTTCCCCACGCCTTTTCCAAAGCTTCGAATAACTTGAATTTATTCGTTACGTCACCCTTGTCAACCTTCTGGTCCAAAATGGACCACAGATTTTCAATTGGATTTAAATCCGGGGATTCTAGCACTTTCATCCTCCGCGTAATATAACTTTGTTCGGGTACAGATATCGTTGTCGTCTCGTTGCTAGCCGACGCAATACTGACTCTGCAGCTCCAGCCTTTCTTCCTTGGCTCGAGGATTTTCAATCATTGAGACCCCTCCATTGGTCCATATAATCCGATAAAAACGCGGCCTTTTTCGAGCGGTCGCCTTATCACCCGAAMACTTTATATCKCTTTCTTTCGGAACCCCGGCATGTCGTCGCATACCTGCGGATTTCAATGAGGGGCCGGGACCCATCTGTTCTTGACTCTTTTTTTTTCCTTTATGTAGTTTTCCTAAACATCTGTTTTCCCCCTCATGCGTTTAGCGAATCTCGTGGCTTCTTCCAGTAGCCTGACGGCCCCGGGAAGACCTTTCGGTCTCCCCGTGCTCGTTAAACCTTCATATTCGGGAATATTCCCTCCACTTGTTGAGGTTTTTAGCGGCCTAAGGTAGACGCATTGCGTCTACCTTTACTCGCTTGGCTTGACCATGCATCTCGACACCTGTGTCGTTGCATTTCCGCCGCCGAGATTCGCACGCCTTTACTACGCTTTGTCCTATGCAATACCCATATGCCTATCTAAAGCGCAGATAACTACATACAAAACTCCAAATTCATATCCACTTAACACGTTCAAATGTGCGTCGCACACTCCACACACCCGCTCCCAAGGTGGAAGACGCGCATGTACACTCATACACGAAAGTATTCGAACGCTTACAATTCTAATATTCAACTAATGAAATATGTATATTAAATTGAAGCATTTGATATAATATGACACATATAGCAAGGGATTGGTCTTAAGACTACATAAGTAAGATTAGACAATAATTCAACGATTTGTACCGTGTTTACACTACATTTATTGTAAACACGTACCAGAAGCGGCTCACAAAAGTATTCGAACTTTGAAGAACTAAGCATTTCCAACGATAATAGAATGTAACCAAATATTTCTCAGTTCACTAGCAGAGGGTCCCAGCGAAACAGTATTCAAAATTTTTGCCACAGTCTTCATTACTAATAATATAACAAAATGAATCGCAAGAAATCGGAAACAAGCAAGTCTGTCAGAGAATTAATAATAAATTGGCATAAGGAAGGCAAATCATATGGTGACATTGCACAACTTGTGAACAGAAGCAAGTCTACAATTCATTATATTGTGAAGAAATTTAATACGCAAGGTAACATTGCTAATAAGTCCCGTTGTGGGCGCCCGAAAAAGTTAACTGGAAAAGAAGAAAGGACAATTATTCGAAAAAACAAACAAGATCCTTTCACTTCTGGATCACAATTGGCATCAGTGGTGGCTACGCAGTTTCAGAAAGAAGTGCATCCAGAATTGTGTCGCCGATCATAAAGAAATAACGGTTTACATGCACGAGTTCCAAGGAGAAAACCATTTATTAGCAAGAAAAATAAAGTTATACGTTTACAATTCACCGAAAAATTTATTTATAAAAATAATTCGTTCTGGGACACTGTGTTATTCTCTGATGAGAGTAAATTTAACGTTTTTGGTAGTGATGGACGTAAAAATGTCTGGAGAAAACAGAATACAGAATTAGAACCACGAAATCTACGGCCGACTATTAAACATAACGGTGGATCTGTATTAGTTTGGGGCTGCATGGCACGCAGTGGAGTGGGAAATCTTGTGTTTATCGATGGAATAATGGACAAAACGAAGTACTTAAAATTTTTGCAGGAAAATTTAAAAGTTAGTGTATCAAAATTAAATTTACCATGTAATTACTGGTTTCAATCGGACAATGATCCGAAGCACACCTCCAAAATAGTTAAAGAATGGATATTGTATAACGTTCCACACGTTTTACCACATCCACCGCAAAGTCCAGATTTAAACCCCATTGACCATTTATGGGATGAAGTAGAAAGAAGACTGAGAAATACAGTTATTACTTCGAAAGAAGCGTTAAAACGAAATATTACTGAAATATGGCAATCAATTGATTCAAATGTTACTTCTAAGTTAGTCCACTCAATGGAAAACCGACTTAGGGCCGTTATAAAAGCCAAAGGTGGGCCAACTTCCTATTAAAACTTTAAATTATTCAATTTAAATAATTATTAAATGTTCCGTTCGAATACTTTTGTGAGCCGCTTCTGGTACGTGTTTACAATAAATGTAGTGTAAAAACGGTATAAATTGTTGAATTACTGTCTAATCCTACTTATGTAGTCTTAAGACCCATCCCTTGCTATATGTGTCATATTACATCAAATGCTTCAATTTAACATACATATTTCATTAGTTGAATATTAGAATTGTAAGCGTTCGAATACTTTCGTGTATGAGTGTACGTCTTTATCCGCAACAAACTTTTCGAATTAAAGGGCGACGCTGTGCAAAACTGCTCCGCAGTCCAGCTTCCCGAAATCTCCTGCGCACGGTTCGTTCACAAATGTTGAGTTGCACATTTTCCCTGATTACACGACTAGTAACAATCGGATTTTTCTTCGAATTTGTCTTTCTTTTCCGTCCGTGACCGATCTTATCAGCTACTGTGCCAAGCTTTACAAATTTTTTGTAGATCTTTCTGACCGCTGCTTCACTGCACAAAAATACAACATTGTATTTTTCACCGATTTTCCTATTGGAGAGGCCCTTTTGCCGGTCGTTAACTATTAATTTTCTAATTTGTACGGAAATTTGTTTCGTTTCCATGTTATTCGCAATGGAATGATACAATCTTGCTTCTAAGAGAACTGATGGCTAACTGAAACTTTATTAATACGTTTATTTGTAAACATTCTTTCATCTCCAACGGCAAGAAAAGGCATCCTACATGCCATTATTGCTGAAAGTAAATAAACACTCTAATGCGTACTTTATTTTTTCCGAGGAAAATATGACAACAGACGTAACGGACTTGACTAATGTACGATGTTTCATGTTTTTGGAATTTTTTGTCATTGAGTTTAAAAATAGACTAAGAAACCTTCTTTTTGTGCAAATACATAATTATTATATCTGTAAAAATTACGAAGTTATAAACGTAATTGTAAAAAATTCGAGGTGCGTACTTTATTTTGTCCAGTACTGTACCTCGGGTACCTCTACATACCTGATAGCTGGCCCCGCACGACCAAGAGACTTTCTCGTTCCACGTTTTCGCAGCTAGCGGGTTTTTCCCGCTAGCATTCGTCCATCCTTTTTCCGCGGGACACTCTGTCCTTTCTTAAGGACCTAATAAATAGACCTCCGAAGGCGTCGGAGGTCCTCATTACTTAGCTCGACGTCGACGAGAGCAATAGTACGGTCTCCGTCATCATTTTCGTACCTTCGCGTAAACAAGAATATTCCTTGTAAATGGTAAGAGTTATCAAATAAACTTTGCGTGAGCAACAGAGTGTGATTGGGTTTTCCGTGTCTATTTCATTGTACCACCTACCACCTCAATGGAAATTATATCATTGAATAATATTAACCCTTTGCACTCGAAGCTTCTATATATTTTTTTTCGTGTTATATATACGAAAATGGTGCAACATACTTGTACAATACCGACATGTTTAGTAATTTACTAAATAGAAACAAATTTAATAATGTAAAAAATATTTGGAATAATGATATTCGAGTGCTAAGGGTTAAACATATATTTTTATAAATTGATTCACATGATTTTTCTAAAATACGGCAGAACTTTCTCTCCAATCTAATATATTTTTATAACAGTTTCAAGTACCCAATATTTGCAATTTTTGATGCTCCGGGAATTAAAAAACGGAATTTCAAACAGGAAGGATTTCAATCGTAGAATACGACCATATTTTAAAAAAGTTTTTTACGCTTTAACCGGTGGTAAAATTTGAAACTTGTTTGATTACACTCGAATTTGACCAAATTTTCATCAGAAAAATCCCATCCATTCGCTCGTCATAATTTTATGAGGATACATTGACAAATCTAAAAGTTTAAATTTTCATTCGTGCGCGATTCTCCATCCGCTTACATTGCATGTCGTTTGTCGTCGCTGGGTCTTTGAATCTCGGCGCTCGACAAAAATTATTCGCAGATTTAATAGAATCTTTCGAATAGAAAATACAGATAAAAGATCAAAAAATTATTCTAAGTTCGAAGAAAAAAAATTATCTTTATTCGTCGGATAAATTCTCGTCGAATAAAATTATTTATTCGATACTCGTTGAATAAAGATACTTTTTCTATTCGAACCTTCGAATAACGTATAAAAATTATGTTTCATCTTTTATTCGTTATTCAAAATTTTTATGTAGATAAATATTTTGCCCAACTCTGGTCGGCGAATGTAACATTTGATAATCGATATAGGTTCGTGAAGATTCATCTTCTCACCGACGAAATACCGTCGTTGGCCTTCTCTTTCTTACTCCTGCTAAAATCTATACTGGAGGGCGGTAGAAAACACCGCTTTTGTTGAGCGACACATTCTCCCGTAAGGCTGGCAGTCTTTCTAAATATCTCGTCGGTGATCAAGCTGTCCTTTAGCATGGCACAGAACCGGGCTGTCCTTTAACATAAAACCGAACGCACTTTATTTCTTAACCAGGATTAGAACGTACAACTTCATGGTTTTACATGAAATATGTAACTAACATGTAAATCTTGTGTACAAAATCTCTAATTAATATAAATTAAGTATAATATTAATTGTAATGATACGTATTTTATTTTTTTCCAATTTTTTAATTGCAAACTCTACAGTTGTAAAAAATGGAGAACCCGGAAAAATTTGAACGAATACAGATTTCATATCGAAGTTTAAAAGCGACCATCCAGAATATTAATTTAATAATGAGCTATTGTCATCAACACTATCTTAAATTTTTTCATGTATTTAGCTACTGTTATTATTAATTAAAAAAGTTTTTCTTTCATGAATGAATATTTTTTCCACCTCAGAACCATAAGATTACTAGATGACTTTAAAAACATATTAGAATCGCCAATCGCCAATCGCTCTTCTTTTTCGGCGAACCGTCTCAATAATCACGTGTATAAAAACCGCTTTTGTCGAGACGCGAATCTGAATAGTACCGCGCTTACCGTGCAATTTCGTATCAAGTGTATTAACAACACACAGTTTAACCAAGTACACACCGCGCTTTATTATGAAATACAAGTTTTGTTTCACAAAGTGGGTACATTCTTATCTTATCGAACGACCACCTGCTCGATCCTATTTTCCGCTCGCATCATTTCGTCGCGCCCGGAGTTGTCGCCCTATCCATTTACGACCATCCGCTTCGAATTTCCAAGCCTTCCGATAAGGCTGTCCCCAGTCACCCATTCCCAAACACAAATGCAATCTTTTCATAGAACGGAACTTTTTAAAAATTTGCAAAAAAAAAATGAGGATATAGCCACAGACGAGATATAAGGATAGACCTAACATCTTATGGGACTTCGTGTCTCATGTTCTGAAATATCGACTGTTCAAAAAATCAGAGGTTTTGGAGTGCCCTCTACGATTTAGAGTGGTGAGTTTAGGAATTATATCGAATTACAGGTATCAAAGGCGTAGTTGCCAAACCACATCGGAGAATATTCGTCGCATAGTTGCCAATTTACTGTTACTGCCGTGTAATGCACAGCGCGTATTTCAGCTATTTTCCAAGTTACAGTCACAATTCTGGAAAAGTAAACGAAACGAGCTTTTACATGGTTAATTCAACCTGAATATTTCATCTCTGTTTAAATCCAATGTTTTCTGTTTCTTTTCTGTTTATATAAATAAAGGTTTATTTATATAAATTGAAAAAGCATTTATTCTGCTTTAAATGAGTATAGAAACAGAAAGCATTGTATTTAAACAGAGATAAAATATTCTGCTTGAATTAATAGCTAATTCCACAAAATAATACAGTGATTATTAATAATCACATTTTTATTAATTTTCTGCAATTAAAAGATCAGTACCTACCATGAAACACAGGATGTAATAAATAGTACCATTTTATGTATTTAATATATTTATTAAAAAGTAATATGCAATTGTTACGTATGGAGACGTTATCTCCACGTTCATTTCGATCAAAAGTTCTAATCTGTTTTCTGAGAACGAAAAGCGTCCCAACAGGCCCCCTTTTATTAATAGAAGACACCGTATGCCTTCTTTATATGAAAATCGTTAGACACTTACTTCTGGCGCCCGTTAATTAATATTCTAATAGGAATTAGATTATTGTCCTAGCGATCTTCACGCTACAAACGGCCGCTAGGAGAAGCTCGAATGACAGTGTGCGTGTGCCATAGTGTGCACACAACGCTAGATCGTACAAGGTTGCGAGGGTACAGGAGGCGGCGATTTATGGCTCTATAATGCAAAGATGGGACTTTTCAAGGGCGAAAAGCGTTAGATGAGAGATAAATCTAGGGCGCTCGCCACACGGCAGGTCCTACTTTTGCGTTTTATAGACGTAACTTGCAATATTCGGCAGAATTTAGACCTAAGGAAACATTTTCTTAAAAAACCGGGTTCTTATGGAGAGCGTTGGGGGCGAGCGCCTTAGCGATGATATATACAATGTCAATGCAACATTTATGGTATTTTATAATTACGTATTAAACACAGGAATCGCCGTCCCCGAAAAACCATCCCACAGCTATTATTTTGCTCAAATACAGTTCCGGCATTTTTCACTACGAGAGCTGTATTTTGTTTCCGATCATTGTCGTCGTTAGCAGTCACTGTATCGGTAAAACTGGCGATGAGCAGTCGCTATGCTCGAATGAGAGTGTGCGTCACACTCACACACCGTTAGGTCGGCGTGTACGTTTTGGTTGCATGCTGCTTGCCGTAGCTTCGTTCGAAGAGTGGTGCCTCGGCACACTCACACACCGCCAAGTCGGCGTGTACGTGTACCGATGAGAGTTGCAAGGATACCGAATAATGCAAAATGTAGCTCGAAAAAAGAAAAGTAGGACCTGCCTGGTGGCGAGCGGTCTAGATTTATCCTTCATCTCCCGCTTTTGACCACTGACATGCCCCATCTTTGCATTATAGAGGAATGAATCGCTGCATCCCGGACCATTGCGATGCTCGTAGGTACACGTACACGCCGACGTAGCGGTGTGTGAGTCTGCCGCACGCTCTCATTCGAGCATAGCGACTGCGTCATCGTCAGTTATTTTATGATGTCATGCGTTCTTATGAAGCCCAAACTATCGCCGAGATATATTGGCTCTTCCGCTGTTTTACCGATACAGTGTATCACTCGATACTGATTGTGGAAAGTGCACCCATCTCCCCATACTGGACGAAAATGTTACTATTTTTCTTCTTCTACCGTCCGTTATAGTGGTACTATCGATTGTTCAAGGCCAGCCGGAACAACTGCTCCTTAAAAACGTATCTCCCACCGATATTTTCGATTTTGCGAAAATGACAGGAGACGATTTAAGGGGCCGCAGGTCGAGTCTGTGTAACCACACACATACATGAATTCCACATACGTGTATGAACTTGCAATGGTCAAAATCTTGACAAATTGACGCTTCAATATTGTAATCAGCAGTTTAAAAGTGGTCACTTGTGTTCCCTAAAAGTCCAATCTACGTCTCTACAGAACTCAAATTGCGAATTTCTACCTCATCGTGGAGTAATTTGTAATATTCGGCAGAAAACTAGCTGTCTGAAGCGAGTATGACGTCACAAGATGGCTGCCGCAGAGAGATTCTCTTAATTTCGAGGTATTTAGTGTTCGTATAAAGAAAAGGCTCTGGACAGACGTAGCAAAGACATGTGCAAACACGGTGGTATGCATTTTTAATTGATTACTTACTTATTTAAGATGAAAAATGTCTAGGAAAAAATCAGCATTTCGCAGTTCCGCTTACTAGCGTCACGGTCTCTCCACGGCAAACATTGTACCTTGCGATAGAATACAGTCGATAATGCAGATCGATAGTACAGGTTTACATACTGAACGATATATATGGTGCCGAATATTGCAAATTACTCGACGATGAGGTATAAATTCGCAACTTGGGCACTGGACAGACGTAGATGGGACCTTTAGGAAACACTGGTGACCACTTTTAAACTGTCCATTGCAATATTGAAGCGTCAATTTGTCAAGGTTTTGGCCCCTGTACGTTTCGCTACCCATCTCGTGACGTCACGCTTGCTTCGAACGCCTCGCGAAAGTTTCATTATTTCCTATGTAATGCCGTATTTTTTCTACATTACAACAAGATTTGATTTGGCGCGATTGCAGCGTACCAAGTTTTCAACTGGGCGACCAGTGTTCAAATCCTGTCTACTAACGTATATATTTTTTAATTTCATTGTTTTATCATTGTATATTTATAATATCCATTTCACTTCAAAGTACCGATTTCATTTTGATAAAATATAGCAAGGCGAAGGTCGTGACTGTCGTGTAGTATGTCCCGTAGGGGTATCGGAGACTACACGAAGGTACCGTGAATACCGCGACTCTTCTGAATCTAACCGGGTTGTAAATCCGGTTACGCGTTGACGATATTCAGGTACCGCTGTACATCAAACTAATGATGGACAGCTAGTTTGGGTTGAATCGTTTATTTCGATGGTAGATGATGGTAATTACAATGTGACTAGATCCGGCTCGAAGGACCAGTAAATGTAGTGTGCGTAGGCTTGCTCGATGTGCCTACACACAGGTCCTGAACTCTGAAGTACTATGTCGCTGATCGTGTGAGCGGTTGATCGAAGCGAAGTTCTGTGGTCTTGACAGAGTCGAAAGACCGGACAGAAAGGCGAGCGCAAGGATGAGGAAGTGTGCTGAGTGACTATGTCGAACTGAGAACTGAGAACTGAGTTGCTATGTCGCTGATCGTGTGAGCGGTTGATCGAAGCGACGTTTCTGTGGTCTTGACAGAGTCGAAAGACCGGACAGAAAGGCGAACGCAAGGGAACGCGAGTAGGCGCGTGGCCAACGTGGAACAGAAGACTGACGGAAGACTGACTGACGACTGACTCCGGTGGACCTGATGTCCACCCTATTTATACTCAAAAAATGAATGGACGAGGTTTCGGTGCATCAGGTATATCGACCTGGCGTTCGGAAAGGATATGAATGGGCGGGCCGTCATAAACGCTTGAGGCCCGATGTCCCATTGCGCGCACGTGTACCGGCCGTTTTATTGCAGGACGGTTCGACGGAGTTGACTTCGCTAATTCAATTATGTCTACAATAAACCTAATGCTGGCACGGGGGGCAATTCCCATTTGAAGAATGGGCCGTTTTTTGGGTAGCAAAACCGTTACTTTATGAGCAGCGAGTTTGCTTGCAAGCATCTAACATCTGGTTGCCAAATGTTAGGAAAAGGCAATTTAGAAATCCGTTACGGACGGAACAGTGACCTCTCCTTAGCATTTCGTGACACCACGTTTGTTTCGAACGCCTCGAAAAATTTTCATTTTGGCCTCTGTATCAAACTCGCCAAAAGGTTATCAAATCATTTCAACGGAAAAATTGTGATTTCATTAGTTTCTTTTCGCAAAAATCGATTTTTTCCAAAATTCTGAAGTGACAGACAAATTTTGTGATCGGATTTGAAGTCTGCGTGATAAAATCTGCGAGAAAAAGATGAACAGAATGTGAAGAAAAATCTAACCGTTCATGGTATTGGATAAATCACAATTTTGTTTAAATATTCCAAGTTTATTTTCAAAGTTAAAACATGTTTGTACTATAGTCTCTCTATTTTTTCCTTATTTTGCAATATTTTAACTTCTGAAAAGAAATCTTAGTTCCGTCTCATTTTTATCGAAAGTTCTTTGATTTTGACAGAAACTTCGTCACTTTGTCATATATAGTGTTACGAGTATCGATACGTTACGATATCGAGACATCGCGTCGAATGGTCTTGTATCGTCGTCACTAAAACGACGCGGCTAACATTTCGGTTTTAAATATTGTATACATATGTAGGATTAAATTTTTGATCGGTTGCGAACGAAAATAATTTATTTGAACTAATATTACACGCGTTGAAGAAAAAGATAAAGCAGTTACAACTTCTGCTCGTTACCACACTCTCCGCTCTTTTCGACGTCCACTCTACAATTCTGAGCTTCATCGCATTTTTCGACGAGTCCTTCCATCCCTACCAACCTTTCCTGCACATCTCCGACTTTCGCCAAATGGCCCAAACGCTTTCACTTTTACGACCCTTTCAGACCCTACGCTCGGTCCCTAAAAATATGTGCTTAGGTAAAGCACTAAAACTACACTAAAACTACCCTAAACTATAAATCTACGCCTGACAATGTTAGCATGGATAACTGTGATACTACACTCGGCCATCCTGCCTCATTGTCAGATGTTTTCACCGTTACTGTCACCATCGCTGTGGATTTCACTTTCCAACGGATATTCATCTTCGTTCCTGACCCACGGCTTCATGTAACATGCCGCAGTGGACGTGATTTGAGGCCCTTCATGTTCGCCACTTTTCTGCACTGTGTAACTCTGTGTAATCACTGTAAACACTGTGTAATCTCTTCGTTACACGATAGGGCCCTAGAAACTTCGAATGAAACTTCAAACCTGGTCCAAACTGTATTCGTTTAATAGCAACCAGATCTCCTTCTTTATATTGTCTCGCTTCCTTGCGTCTCTTATTAAACGATATTGTCTTTTTGCTCTAACTCGAGCCTCGCCTCTTCCTTCTTAAAACATGTTAATCCATTCTGCTTCTCTTGACTCTCGGATTCGTGAATCTTCGCGCATCTTCATATGTGTCCCGAACAGCAAGTTAAATGGAGTAGTGTTAATACTTTTACTAGACGTCGTATTTGAATATTTTTGTGCTACCTCCACATGTTTGTACCATTCATTCGGTTTAGGTGCTGACAACTTAGTTAACAACGGTATCAATGTTCGATTTATTCTCTCTATTTGCCCGTTTGCCTGTGGGACTCCTGTTGTTATTAATACGTTGTCTATTCCCTTTTCTTTACAGTAGTCTCCAAACGCGCCGGATGTAAAAGCGGTTCCACGATCGGAAACAATCCGTCGAGGATTACCAAAAACTACAGATTGTTTCTTTAATCGCCCAATTACATCAGCTGAATCTGTACTCTTCGTAGCATATAACCACACGAATTTTGTAAAAACGTCGACAATGGCAAAAATATGTTTGTAACTCTTCTTATTCGATGACAATGGTCCTAAATAGTCTATGTGACATGTTTCGAATGGCAATTATCCCTTGTCGATACTATTAAGAAAGCCTTCCTGCTTGCTTTGCTTCCTTTCAGCGAGAATACAATTAATACAATTTCACACAACCTTTTCTACCTTTGACCGCATACCTTCGAACCAATAATCTTTTTTGGCGCTCATGTGCTTGACGAACTACCTGCGCGCGCATCGCCTTCGGCACGACCACCAGTGGTGTATCGTTTATTACCCTATAAAGAATTTCGTTCTTTAAAACGTATCCTTTACCTAAGTGTTCGTCGATGTCGTCGCGAATTTTCCGCAAGACGGAATCTTCTATCTGCGAGTCTTTTATCCGAGTAATAATCCCTTCGTCGCTTTCCTCTATTAACAAAATCGCTGGTAGTGGGTTTCGGCTCAACGCGTCTACATGTGACATTCTCTTTCCGGGTCTATGTTCAATTTTATATTGAAATTCTTTCAAAAGAAGCGCCCATCTAGCCACACGCACAGACAGATCTCTCTTACTCATCGTTAAAGAAAATGCTTGACAATCTGTTACGATTTTAAATGAAATTCCTAATAAGTAAACACGTAATTTCTTTAATTCCTTCACAATCGCTGGTACTTCAAGCTCGTAGCTCGAATATTTTTCTTCGGTCGGTGTGATTTTACCACTCGAAAAATATATCGAGTGAAAATTGTCATCCTCGCAATCACGCTGCGTCAAAATCACACCATAACCCAAACTAGACGCATAAGTATGCAACTCGGTCTCAACACCCTTTTCGATACGATACGATAACTTTAACTTCTCAAATGCTATCTGTTCCTGCGATCTAAACAGAAATTTGACATCTTTTCTTAATAAATTAGATAACGGTCTTGCAATAATCGAATATTGGTGTACAAACTTTCTAAAATATCCTGTCAAGCCCAGGAAACTATAAAAATCTCTTGTACACTGAGGTTTTGGAAAATTCATCACAGCTTTAGTCTTATGTTCTGAAGGTTGAACGTTACCATTTTCAACAATATGTCCCAGATAGTATACTCTAGTTTGTAAGAAACGACATTTATCCCACTTTATTAGCAACCCGTACTTGCTACCAACATCTAATACTAACTGCAAATTTGTTACTCCGCGAGAATAATCAACGGTACCGAAAATACCGCGACTCTTCTGAATCTAACCGGGTTGTAAGGTCGGTTACGCGCTGACGATATCCGGTTACCGCTGTGCGTCAAATTAATGAAGGACAGCTGTTTTGTTTTGAATCGTTTATTTCGGCGGAGATGATAGCAATTTACAAGGAGACTAGACTTATGTCGCTGATCGTGTGAGCGGCTGATTAAAGCGACGTTTCGGTGGTCTTGACAGAGTCGAATGACCGGACAGAAAGGCTACGCGTAGAACGCAAGTTGAAGCGACTAAGCGCGTGGTCAACGTGACTGGTCGAAGTATGGTTTGGAAGTGACGATATTGACCTGATGTCCACCCTTTTTATACCCAAAAAATGAATGGACGAGGTCTCGGTACACCAGGTATCTCGACTTGGCGTTCGGAGTAGAAATGAATGGGCGGACCGTCATAAACGTTTGAGGCCCGATGTCCTATTGAGCGCACGCGTACCAACCGTTTTATTGCTGGACGGTTCGACGGCGTTGACTTCGCTAATTTAATTACATATACAATAAACCTAATGTTGGCACGGGGGCACTTTCCATTTGAAGAATGGGCCGTTTTCTTGTAGCAAAACCGTTACTTTACGAGCAGCGAGTTTGCTTACAAGCATCTAAACATCTGTTTGCCAAATGTCAGGAAAAGGCAATTTAGAAGTCCGTTAAGGACGGAACACTTCCAATTTTCTAATAGAAATACCCCCTTCTTTCATATTTAGTTCTACCCTGTTTAGAAAAACTGTGCCGATAAATAACGCATGCTGCATTAACGTGTCTGAAACAACATGTATCGTTATTGGATAGGACACAGCGTCGATTGTTACATTCACCGAAAACTCTCCTAATTGTACAAGTACTTTCACAGCCAATACCGCGGAATTTTGCAACTCTATTACCTAACTTAGGCTGACCGATTTTGATATATTGGTCCGCCCTCATTAATGTTAAATCACTACCAGTATCAACTAACGCAACGCTTTGCTTGTGATGACTGGGACGCACTGCACGCATCTTTTGGCGATTTGTGCACGCTAGGACACTTTGGAGCAATATACCCGTATTCACAACACTTAAAACACTTGGTGCCTTTGCTCTTCGTCGGACAGTCACAACTTAGATGATTCCGATCTCCACATAGGAAACATCGCTTTCCCGTCGATTCGGACACGTTGATTCGACTCGGCTTTTTCGGCTCTGCAACCAGCTTGCTCCTCGGTTTTGCATTCTGCTTCATGGTCTCATACAACATAAATTTTTCCTTTATATCTCGTATGGTCCTAGCACCATAAAATATGGTTTTGTTCACTTCGTCATCCTGAACTCCGTCGATTACACATTTAATCACAGCAGTATTTTCCATATATACTTGTTTCGCTACTTCCAGCATCCGGTAAATACAATCCTGGTACGTTTCACTCGATTTCTTCGTCCTTCGCGATAGCTCCTTATGCACTTGATGAGCGTCGATTTTCTGAGAGAATTCCAATATCAGTGCCTCTTTCAGAGCTTTCCAGCTTTCGCAACACTTTTCGTACTTAACGAACAACTTGGCTGAGCCCTGAAAGAGTCTCCTCGCATATATCACCTTCTGGAGATCACTCCACTGGCATAATTCGGTCATCTCTTCAAATTCTCGCACCCAAACATGGACGTTAACTTTATCATCACCGCTGAAGGTATTCATCGACTCCTCGACGTCTTTAAATGGCTGCATATGTGTATGGCTGGCAGCTGTAGCTATCGGTCGGATTTGTACAACGTCATCTTCCTCGTTCTCGGATTCGTCTTCCTCGTCCTCATCGTTTTCATCTACTCCATGCTCTGTTTCAAACATCACGGCAGCTCTTAGACGATCCTGCAACTCTTTCTTATTGCCGGACATTTGTAGCTTTCGCTTCCTCAGTTCTTCTTTCAACTCAACTAGTTTCATAAGGCTAATTTTCTCCAACTTCTCGCTGTTAGCGGCATCAGCGTGGACCTCGATTATGGTGTCGTTTGCGTCATTCATATTTAGTGATTAGAATTCAACACAGTTTTCAACTAAATGGTCAACTTCACAGTCTTCCCAACTCTAACAACACTGCACGTTTAAAATTGTCCAACTTATTATGTATAATAAGTCCTGACTCGAATATTTCTTATTGATCCCGGACGAACCCCCTAAAAGTGTAGGATTATGTTTTTGATCGGTTGGGAATTAAAATAATTTATTTGAACTAATATTACACGCGTTCAAGAAAAACATAAATCAGTTACAACTTCTGCTCGTTACCACACGCTCCGCTCTTTTCGACGTCCACTCTACAACTCTGAGTATCATCGCATTTTTCGATGAGTCTTTCGCCAAATGGCCCAAACGTTTTCATTTTGACGACTCTTTCGGGCCCCACGCTCTGTCCCTAAAAATACGTGCTTAGGTAAAGTATTAAAACTGCACTAAAACTACCCTAAACTATAAATCTACGCCTGGCAAGGTTAGTATGAATAACTGCTATACTTGTAACTGCCATGTCCTGCCAAATATTGGCGGAGAGGTTGAGAGAGGAGATAGTGAGAAAAGGGCTATTACTAAACAGTCAGGCAGGTTTTAAAAAGGGGATGAGGTGTATATATAGCATATATGTATTAAATTATTTGATAAAGAGGCAAGTGAGAAAGAAAAGAAAAAGGGGTTGATAATAATGTTCATAGACTTAAAAGGGAAAGGGGGAAGCTGGCGCAGTTATGCTGGGAAGAAGTAAGAAGGAGGGATGGGTTGGGAGGGGAAAGAGATGGTTGAGAGAAGGAGGGGTGGGAGTTTTTGAAGGAGAGAGGGTGGTCGGCGGAGAGAGTAAATGAAATGACTGAGGAAAAACGGAGAGAATGAGTGAGGAAATAATTCAAAAAGAAAAGGAAAGTAGGTGAAAGAGGGTGACGAGATTGAGGTTAGGATGCGAGATGAGGGGAGATTGGTATTGGTTGAATGAGGAGCAGAAAGTATGCAGAGTGTCTGGATGGGAGAATGAAACGTGGGAGCATGTGTGGGAAGTGTACATGAGACTGGATGAGGAAAAAGGGTGGCAGGAGAGAATGTGGTAGATGTTGGAAGACGAGGGAGGAGGTGAGGAATGGATGAGAAGGGTAGAAGAGTGGAGAGAGGGGAGAAAGTAAAAAAGTGGATTGGATGATGGGTGATCGGAAGGGGAGGTCCAAGGATAGGGGGGTGAAGAGGGATGAGGGGAGGGGTGGGGTAAATTTAAGGTTACAAATATAAGGTCTTTTGTATATATACTCTCTCTTTCTCTCTATATAGTTTATAAGTCTATTTTTAGTTACGTATAAGTTAAGATAAGTTAGGTTAAGTTATGTTAAGGCTAAGTTAGGTTCAATGAAGATGGAAAGGCGGCGATAGAAGGAGAAGGTGATGTAAAAAGAAATTGTAACCCTTAGGGGACGCAAAATAAAATATATATGTAAAACTTTGGAAATTGCTATAAACTTTTATTTATATATATGATATTATTCAAGTTTATTTTACATTTAGTCTTTAGTTGTATAGGGGAAGGAGGGAATTCAATAGTCAGGATTTATCTCCAACTCCTATAAACTATATTTATTCGATTTTACAAGAAGATTTAGGGCGTGTGCGGATACCGTGTTCGGGGTCGCCGGTTCGCTGGTAACTAACTGACGCGATTCGTTTCTTTATAAAACAATTCTCCTGGCAACGATAAAACACGCGAGTCTTCTCGGTGTACTTTTGTCACCGAGCTGTTACAATCTTTTCCACGATGCGCGAGCACACACATACACATACATACTGAATGCAAACGCGCCCGCAGTCATTCCAAACTATCTTATTATCATTAATTTCCTACAGTCGTAAATTTGTATTTGTTTGTTTGTTGACTTCAGATTTGACATCTAAAGTAAAAAAATATGATAAATTTTGTTTAATTTTTTATGTGCTTCGTGGCATAAAAAAGCTGCTTTAATTTCATTTCGAATATAATTTTCTTTCTGACAAGAAGTAAATTCCGGCACATTTTCTTTTTGTTGTGGGGGTGGGGTTAATAAATATGGAAACAGTTATAACACATAAATATAATTAATAGAACTCAAACACTGGTTTTTCCCGATACAGTACACGCTCGCATGCTTACATGCTGTCGCGACGCTCTATACTCTTTTGTCTACATAAAAGCGGGAACGCTGGTGCGCGAAAACAAATGACTCGCGCCAACCGGCTGCGCCGACGCAGTTTCATCTATGCTCATCTGTGGGCACTGGAACCTTCTTCACTTTTTAAAAGAAGTCCTGGTAATATGTATAAAATTATTAGCATATGAATAATAAACTGATTCAATTTAATATAAATCAAATGATTTCCTTAGCTTTTGCATACACGTGATCGTCGTTCGATTTTCACTTCAGAGATACTAGCGGAAAACTGGAAGGTAACATGTAATATAACAACGAGTCCTGCGTATAGCTACGCGCCCGTGTCAATGTATGTACGTGTTAGCATGTATTGGTCGGCTAAATCGGGCACATGCAGAAATCAGTTTCACGAAACGCTTGTACATTTAAGGGTTTGATCTGTTCGCCTCGTGGCAACAGTGAGACGAAGGATGATATGTGGCTACCATGTCTAGTCGCTAGCTTTCTCTCTCAATTTTCGTTTCTCTCTTCCGCTACTACTCAAGTCGGCATTTCATATATTCTTTTTTACCGATATGTCGTAGACGCGACGTAGTTCCACACAGAAAATTTTAACCATTCCACAATCAGTTTTCCCTACTGACCGTTCGAGGATTGGCGTGACAGTCAAGGCCAAATCCCTGCCGGCCCCCTTAAAGATACTTTTCACGGGATCATACTAATTATCTCAAGCTGTTTCGTATTTGGGCAAAATAATGGATGAACACGATAATAAGATTAACGTCCGTTATTTAATGGGAAATAATAATATTGTAAAATTCGAAGTAAAATCGCGACACATCAACCGCAAAATGTACAAATGCTACATAGATTATATACCAATCTCAACTGGTCATTTCGGTATAAAACGGTATTGTTGCGAATGTAAACATAGTTAAAAATATTTTTACAATAGCGTAACAACAATCATACGGTTAAGAATCGAAAAAACATCTGATTAAAGAGAAAAAAATTGGCCCGGGGCGGGATTCGAAGCTGGTCCAAAAAGTCTTCAGCGGTTCCGAAGTCGGAGACCATAGCTACTGCACCAACCTTGTTTTTTTGAAGATGTTTATTACATAAGTCCATTGTACAGTCTCATGAATGGTAACAACAAACATTCAAAACAATACCACTCAGTATTGCATGTTTATCTAATTGTTCGCTCGATATACAGTCTTTAGAAAGTGGTTGGTGTAATACTGGCTAGTTATTTATTCAGTAAGTAACGCTTAAAGGCTATGTGGAGTTCGAGTGGGCGAAAAAGAAATAAAAATTTTTATTTGAAAAACCCCCGTGTCGGTCTTTGGTTATGCTTATCTTAAAACTAACTTAGGTTTAACTTAAAAGCTAGGATAACTTAAAGGAAATAATGAGAAAGAAGGAACGTATTTACAATATTTACATATGTACATGGGAGGGGGCCTGCAGTCGTTTAGGCCTTAGTATCTTAGAGATGTGTAGGTTTCTAGCTTTTCGGTCACGGAGCTCATTTAGATAGGCGTCGCCTGGTTCGAGCCACCAGTATTTTTTAGTGTCTAGACGGTGATAGTCATTTTATTCTGCTGGGGGGGGGGGGGGGGTTCTGGAGTATGTGAAGCTGTTTCTATTTGTTTCGAAATCAAGGTGGTGGTACGAGATGCGTTTGTTAGCTTTGTTTCTTTTCCAGTGATAGACTAGATTTACGTTCTCGGCGTCCTGAATCAAACCTGTTTTATCACAGTAAAGGAAAGCCTGGGGGGTGATGTAACCGTTGGAGAATTGACTTTGGGAGACGGCTGGGTCTTGTTGTGATATTGCTTTGATTATGCTGTTGTTTATAAACGGGAGTTTACTAAAATAGTTTCGGACTGTTTTTATAATGAAAGAGTTGATTCTGGTGATATCTGCAGTGTTGTATAGGGTTTTGTTGCTCACATAGTGTTTCCAGTTGGAATTTTGTGTACGGTATAATTTGAGGCAAGCTCTTAGGCATTGCCTTTCTAAGCATCGGATTTTTTTCATAGTTGTCTTAGAATTGGTCGAACGAGGAGCATATACAGTATGACTTTTGTTCGATGGGTTAGGTGCTTGTTATGGAAGATTCGGCTATTTGTAACAAATGCTTGTTGGGCTTTAGCCGTTTGGTTTGTTTCCACGTAGGAGGTGATCGATGTTGATGCCGAGGTATTTAACTATTTTCCGTTGTTTGATGAGTTTTTTTAATGGTGGTGCCGGGAATTGTGGTGTGTACACAGAATTCTTTGATGCCTATTTTAGTTCTAGAGGAAAGCTGGGCGAGGGGTTTTCTAAAGAGGATGGTTTCGCATTTGTTGGGATTCAGTTGAAGATTCCAAGCCATGTAATATCTGTTGACTCTTTCGGTAAGGGTTTCAAGGTTGTCGCGTACTGTTTTGACGCGTGTATTTATTGCCTGATGTGTATATAATAAGGTCGTCGACAAAACCCAATGCGTAGGAGGATCCGTCCTCGTTGAAGTTAAAAAGTTTGGGGAGGTTGCTTAGGAAGGGGTTGAAAAGGATCGGGAAGTTGACGGTACCCTGTTAGAGGCCTTCATGGAATTGGAATTTTTGGGAGGAAAGGAGTTTGCCGTCCCAGATGGTGAAGGACTTGTCTTTGATCATATCCCAGATGGTATAGAGCAGCCAGGTAGGACACTTTTTTGTGTGATTTGAATAGCAATCAAACGCCTTTTCAAGGTCGAGGAGAGCCGCCCCCACGTAGTGGCTTTTGGCGACGGCGGTGTTTAGATCGGAAAGGAGATTGTGGATGGCGTGTGTGGTGGAGTGTCGGTGTTTAAAACCGAACTGGCTGTCTGGGATTATGTTGTTTCTGGTGTTAAAGGCGTCAATACTGAGGTTTATGATGGATCCGAAAACTTTGCTTACGCTATGCGTGAGACTGATTGGACGGTAACTGGAGGGGTCGTGTGGATTTTTGTTCTTTTTAAGGATTGGTAAGACTTTTGCCTGTTTCCAACCTTTTGGGAAGTAGAAATGGTTCAGTGCGTTAATGAATAATATGGTTAAGTTGTATGATATGTTCCTGTGTAGGTGTTTTAACACTATGAGGGGAATGTTGTCGAGGCCGCTGGAAGTCTTATTCGGGAGGTGTTTAAGTATATAATCAACAGTTTGGGGGGAACAGAAAGGATCATCTTGGTCTTGGATAGGTATTGGATTGGAAGCCCTGTTGGAGTTGTCAAATGTGGTGAATGTGTTACCGTCTGTTCGTATCGCAGTGAAGTCGTTTTTGATAGAATCGGCAGTGTGGTCGACTATACTTTTGAGTGGCGAGATGGAGTTGAGTTGTTTAGGAGTTGACGGCCTCGTAGAAGGCTCCTAGGATGTTGAGTTTTTCGGGTGGAGTGGAGAAAAAGTAATGGTCGTTTGAGGATCTGGTTTCGGATAGGTTGCAGCCGCTCCTCAGTAGGATGGAGTCTAGATTTTTTGGGATATGTAGTTCATCTATGGCGGTAGGTTGTTTGGGTTTGAATATGGCATTGATTCGGGGGAAGAAGGAGTCAGAGTCACGATAATCAATCTTTTTTGTTAGATTGGTCCAGAATTGTTCAACTGATGATCTGAGTTCGTGTTGGAGTATTTTGGATTTGGGTTTAAGTATGAATTTGGTAGCTCTTGACAAGGGTTGTCTGAGGAGTGGGTCTTGAATACGTAGGTTGTGTAGGAGCTTTTAGTTTTTTGTAGTCTTATTATTCTGTTACTTAGATATTTGTGTAGGTTATTTTCCGATTTAATTTTTGGAACGTGTTTGGATATGACGTGGGAGATGGTGCTGCTAAGTGTTTCTAGGTGGGCGTCGATTTCAGGTATGGATAGGTTCCGACTGTTAGGAATTTAAGCTTTGGCTAGCTTCTTGGTGAAACTGGGCCAGCTGGTGGCTTTGAAGTGGAACCTGTGGGGTTCAGGATTTGAGGTCCAGAGGAGGGAGTTGGGGTCGGAAATTTTGAGGGTAAGTGAAAGGGCCGAGTGATCGCTGTCGTATGGGAGTGTTGGGGCTTTGTCATTGGTGGAGTTGACCAAGGGCAATCTGGCGTTAACAAGGCAGATGTCCAAGAATGACTGGGCAGGCTTGTAGGATGGGAGGGAGGGTGCGATGATCTTAGTTTTGAACTTGATCCCTTGATTGGCTTCCCATTGACGTAGCTGTCTGCCTCGTTGATCGTCGGAATGGTCTCCCGAGGTCTTATTTCTGGCATTTAGATCGCCCGCCGCAATAAAGAGATTATTTTCAGAATGAAGATCTAGAGATTCGAAGAGAGTGCTTAATTCTGAGATACAAAGCCCCCTATTGTCAGAACGTGCGTATAGACTAATTAGAAATAGGCTCTTGTTGTTAGTGGTTTTAATTTTGATGGCCGTGTACTCTAGAATTTGGTTTGAGGGTGAAGATTCGATTATTTCAATAGGGATATTTCGTTTGATTAGTATGACTATGCCACCACCTTGTTTCGAGTTGCGTCTATCAGAACGGATTGTTTCGTAATCTTTAAATGAAAGTTTATGTCTTGGTGTAAGCTTTGTTTCCGAGAGGAAGACGGCTTCGTGTTTGTATTTGTTCAGGAAGTGGTGGAGTTCGAGTCTTCTGTGGTTCGAGATGATACAGTTTACATTGATGGCTGCAATTCTGATCAGGTTAGTGGGGGATTAGAGGGGGTGAATTTTAATTCGAGAAAAAGGAGTTGAGGATAAACTCGATCTTTTGGGAGTTGGCCGATATTTGGGTCACCAGCGTTTGGAGTTTGTTGTTTAGGAGGTTGATTATGTCACCTTTAAGTTCTTGGACCCATGTTGGGGGTGGTGCGTCTGTTTGAGGGTGCGGATCTTGTCCAGCGATGACGTATCTTTTAGGCTGTGAAGCGGTGTAGGAAGGTGGAAGAAGATGGTGTTCTGCCGTTAGAGGCCTTGAGGATCTGGTCGCTTGGGCGTAGGTCATGTTCGTTCTTAGCGAATCCGGCAGGGAGTTTAGTTTGGACATTGATCGTTGTCGGCCGACAGAGTGTAGCTCCTTCTTTTTTTGGAGGGCAAACTTGATGTAAAGGCAACCTTTGTATGATGCAGGATGCCCCTCCTGGTTTCAGTTGGCGCATTTGAGCATGTGTCTGCCTTCGCTTTGTGGGATTTAACAATTCCCTGGTTCATGCGTTTGGGCGCACTTAACGCATCCAAATTGGAGGAAACAGTTTTTGCTGGATTGTCCGAGTCTCTGGTATCTTTTACATTGGAAGACGGGAGGCTTCCTGAGCTGTCCCTATCTGATTCGCTGATGTACGAGAGCTTTAATTTTGTACAGCTCCTTGGGGCTGCTGTCCGCGGAGATTTGGATTAGACGGTGGTCAAGGTCCGGCTGTTTCTTGTCAAAATAGAATTTTGATAGTTTTAGAATTTCTAAGTTTCATCATAATCATCGGATCATAATCATCATAATCATTCTAAGTAATCATCGGAGAAGTCCCCTTTAATTCCTTTTGTAATTAGGGATTTTGGTCTTAGGGATTTCGAGGTATACGTATAATGAGGGATGTTTTCTTTCTTTAAGTGCTCGATTGTTAGGTGATGGTGTTCCATGAGGTTAAGATAGATAGTGTGGTAATGCACCAACCGTCGCCGTTGAAATTACCTTCGAAATATTGGGATATACCCTGCAAAGTACAATTGTCGTTTTTTGTACTACGTAATTTTTAAAGTCTGCACGATGTTTCTCTGAACTTAGGGATGTTTAATATTACATAATATATTTTTACGATAATTATAACTTAGTTTTTCACGGAAAAAACGCCGAAAAAGGTGGTTTCTATTTTTTCCTACTATGACGCACCAAACGCAGGAATTTGAAAAAAATTGAGTATAATACTTGAGTATAATATCTTATTGCTAAATTAATTCTGTTCTAGTCACTCTTCGATTTCCATATGAAATCTGCATTTTTCGATTTTTTTCGTGTTTTTCGTGAAAAATCTGAAAACGACTCAACGTATGTGGTTTAGGTGTCCGAAATGTGTCAGATTTTTTTCAAAATTTTAAATTGTCATTAAATGGGGAAAATGGACCAAAAACTGGATTTTTGTCTTTCGGTATGTTTTTTGGTAAGCAATCGAATTTTTGTGTTTATTCCAATCACAAATTGGAATAAAATCCCTTCCAGGGAAGATTTGGGCCCCAAACCCGGCTATAGCCTCTCTACTGTGGTGTAAGTCTATGTGCAATGTACACGGATATTTGTTGCAAGCATTTATTTCAGGAAGGACAACTAACAGAGTGACGTCTAGACTGGTAGCGAATGATTGACTGACTAGGTTTCCATCGCCCTGCCTACTTATAAAACTATCAGGTCGATATGCACGTGCTCGAACCTTTCCGCAGGTTACGCAAAATTTCCTATGGGACTAGTCACGTGCGTAGTCACTTTCGCACGTTGACATTTAATACAGCCGCGAGCCCACTCGCAACAGTCTTTGTCCATTGCTGTCCATACAAAACGCTCGTTTATTAGCTTGACTGTAGTCTTAATACCGGAATGGGCTAACCCGTGAATAGAGTCAAAGATTTGGCGTCGGTATGGTTTTGTAATAAAAGGTCTAATCCTATCTGTCGCGACGTCGCAATAAACCAAAGTCTCAGATGTCAGATTGAGGCGTTTCAATTGCACCGCGCTGCTTTCGGATTTTAAGAATACTTTTAATTCCTCTTCAGTTTCCTGTGACTTTGCTAATTCTTGGTAATCAACTGCTTCGGTAATCGATTCTATTCGCGACAATGCGTCTGCGACTTCGTTTTCTACCCCTTTAACATGTTTGATATCGGTTGTGAATTGAGCTATGAAATCTAAATAACGAAACTGACGAGGAGTACATTTTTGTAACTTCTGTTTAAATGCGAAAATGATAGGTTTGTGGTCGGTAAATACAGTAAATGAACGGCCGTCTAACGCGTATCCGAATTTGTTAATCGCGGAATAGATCGCAAATAATTCGCGGTCATATGCGCTGTATATCCGTTATGCACTCGTCAAGGACTTTGTAAAGAAGGCCAAAGGCCTCCACAAATCTCTTTCAGGTCGACCATGAGACAAAGGTTTGAACCGTTTACAGGATGCACTAAAAAAGTTGCGTTACTCAATGCGGTTTTTCAATTTTCAAATTTACAGGAGCATCTCCTTTTAATTTCAATAATCAATAATTGATTCATAGGTGACTGTAACTCGGCTGCGTTAGATACAAAACGGCGATAAGTATGAATCATTCCTAAGAATCTACGTAATTGTTTGATCTGCTGAGGTTTTAGAAAATCTAATATTGTAAAAGCAGTATGTTTTAATAACCACTTTTTATTAGAAATATGCACGATGTCAATCACAGAGAATCACGTAAATACTTCGCATGTTGAGAAAAATATACAAAATCGTAAATCAGATTGTATCGTAAGAATGGTTATTTTACCAATCACACCCGCGGCACAGACGCGTCTTTTTATATCGGTTTTCATCGAACATTCTAGAATTTGTTAAACAATTTGGTCGTCACCGTAAATAGTCTAAAGTTCGCCACTTGTTGTTCTTCACAACGCTTACAACGCCGTTAACGCTCTCGTATGCGCGCGCGCGCGCGCGCACACACACACACACACACACACATCTGCCTCCTACAATATTGCCTTTTATCTCAATGGGCTCGTACCTTGTCCATCTACGGTATATCCTAAAATTTAACTTCGGTTTTCGCAAAAAAGCATTTAGCTGGGTTCGTTATTATCCCATATTTACCCAGGCGAGCAAATAACTGATACAGGTGTTCTATGTGTTCTTGTTCATTAGTGGAGGCTACCAAAATGTCACCTAAATATGCATAACAAAATTCTAAACCTTTTAAAACTGTATCGATAAACCTTTGGAAAGTTTGCGCTGCATTTCTTAATCCAAACGGCATCGCAACATATTCAAATAATCCAAATGGCGTAGTTACTGCTGTGTTTGGGATAACGGGAATTTGAACTCTAATTAAATCTATAGTCGAAAATATCTTTTTTCCCGCTAACATTCGCGAAAACTCCTCTATATAAGGTATGGGATAACGATCCGGTATCGTACGGGCATTGAGAGCTCTATAATCTCCACAAGGTCGCCATTCGTGACCTTTCTTAGGCCCCATATGCAGTAGTGTAGCCCATTGGCTCTTTGAAGGACGAATGTAGCCTTGATTCAAGAGAATCTCAAATTCCGCTTTAGCTATTTTATATAACTCTGGCGGAAATCTGCACGGTCTACTAAAAGTTGGTTGTCCGGGAGTTGTATTTATGAAGTGAACGATATCGTGCTTTACCTCGCGCGTTGCGGTTGTGGGATTTCTGATTCCTGGGAATTCCGCTAGTAGTTGTTCGTAAGGGGAAGTTCCCATTATGGTATTCATTGATATGATGGCATTCACTGCAACCCTTCCGCTGGAAGACAACGATGTCGTCTGGTCCCATAGCCTGTGATTTCTTACGTCCACTAGAAGACCATAATGTCCGAGGAAATCTGCTCCAATTATTGGTTTCGCTACGTCAGCGAGCACTTTCCACTGGAATTCACGACGTAACCCGAAATCTAGGTTGAACGTACGCACTCCATACGTCGCTATCGTGGACCCGTTGGCCGCAAATAATTGATAATTTGTCTTTGAAACTCGGTCTTTCACTCGCGTACGCGGATATACGCACAAATCCGAACTCGTGTCCACTAAAAATTCATCTCCAATTGCACGATCGACGATGAAAGGCGGCTTCTTTTACTCCCGTTACTGATAGCCGTGTTCAGTGGCGTGTGTCGTCGTTTCCCGAACTGTAGTTCCAAGGAGGCATACACTTTTCTGGCCGGCACTTGCTCCCGAACCGGTAATGGTGCCAGCACACTCTTGCCCCGGAAGATGACCTTGCACGCCTGGCACTATTTCGAAATCGAGATATTGTCTTTTGGGGGATCGTCTTCACGATTCCGATAGCTCAGCTGTGTAGAGTGCCATAGCTTCAAGTCTTTTCAACAAGATGTCCATCGCACTTTCCGGCACAACACTCGCGGCATTCGGTCGACTCATCCCTTCGTGAATTTGATCGGCAATTTCTGCCAGTTTATTCAACTGGAGATCAGTCTGTGCCGTAACGATCACGCGAGTCAAATTCGGAAGTCTACTCGCCCACAAAGTTCGCAAGAAGTCCTTGTTCACTGTCGCACCCGCCAAATTGCGCATATGCCGGAGGAACTGTGAAGGCGTCCTGTCGCCAATTTCTTCTTGCTCGAGGAGTTGCCGTATCCGCTGGCTCTGCGATGCTGATAGTCGAATTATTGATTCGCGTTCCAGCGTTCCATATTTGTCGGTCGTTGGTGGATTCTTGAGGATGTCCTGTACTTCAATCGCGTATTTTGGTTCCAACTGTGACATGATATAATAAAACTTCGTTGAATCCGCCGTTATACTATTCAGAAGGAATTGTGCTTCCAGCTGGTTAAACCAAAGTTCTGGCTGTTCCGGCCAAAATTTCGGCACTCTGATTCCCACACGATTGACTTCTCGAGCCAATGTTTGAGTCGCGTGTGTGTTCCCATCCATTGTGAATAGTAATTCTTCACGTTCACACAACACAACTCGTGATCACGTCGGGAGTCACCAATTTGTGGTGTGAGTCTATGTTCAATATATACGGATATTTGTTGCAAGCATTTATTTTAGGAAGGAGAACTAACAGAATGACGTATAGACTAGGAGCGAATGACTGACTGACTAGGTTTCCATCACCCTTTCTACTTATACTTCTCCCTGTCCTTTGTGGAAGGGAAGAGTCTCTTCCAAATAATGCTGGTGTCCTCCAGGCCTTACGCACAGAGGCTCTTCTGGTCGCGGACGACCGCTGCTTTCTTGTCGAATGTCCTTCGGCACTTCACGATTTATGATAACCGTGTGCAGCTATTGAGACTGTGACTAACTCGAACTAAAATCATGCTAGGGTCTGAAACTAAACAGTTCTCTAAAAAATGTCACGTCTAGTCACGTATACCATAAATCGTTTTCAGCAATTTTCTAACTTTCTCTAGTCCCTACACTGCATTTTCTACAGTCGGTAATTCAGAACCATAGACAGAAAAATGCATTACATGCATGCCTATGTACGTGTATCTGTACATAATACAGAATCTAAAGAGTTCTTTATGAAATCGTCGTAACACTTTAACGAACGATCACACAACATGTGTGTGATAATCGGAGCAACCGTGCTATGTTTGCTATGCAAAGAAAATTAGAAAACCTACTTATTTTATGTGTAAAACATGTAAAATACCATTATATGTAGATGATTGCTTTAATAATTATCATACAAAGGAAAAATATTAAATTTGTTTATAATTTATATTGAAAAATATCAAATTTTTGTTGTTTTTTTGTTTTATGTTAACTTTTTCGTGAATTTAATAAAATTCTTTAAAATTAATTCTTCAAAAATATTGCCGGTCCCTGGCGACGTTTGATTGCGTAGACGTGCGGTCGTTAAAGTGTTAATAACTTAATATCCAGTAGAGCACCGATAGTGAAACCCAATGACATTTCCTTTTATTATAAAAACTTTTACTCACTGCAAAACATGACATAAATTGTTTAAGTAATAAAAATGTACCGGTTTAAACATTTGTTACAATAATAAAAATGTATTTGTTTAAACAATTGTTTGAGTAATAAAAATGTGTCGGTTTAAAGATCTGTTTAAATAATGAAAATTCATTTATTAAACAGTCGTATAAATAATAAACATGTACGTGTTTAAATATTTGTTTAAATAATAAAAATTCATTTGTTTAAACAATCATCTAATTAATACAAAGTGTTCGAATATTAATGGGAGTCACTATAGCATAGTACGTATGTACTTGCATATTACAATGTAAGTATTACGACTTGACAACATCGCGAGGTCGGTCATTTGAGAATCGAATAAAAGGTACATGTGATTTTCATCTATTCCAAATACTCGTCACGAATAAAAAAATTGAATAAATCATGTTTCCTAAATCGAGCTTCGAATCAATCTCAAAGTTACGCGGAAAATCACATTGTTATGCCGCAGGAAGGGGTAGATGAAGAGAATTCTCGAATAAACTCCAAAGTCTTCCAGCACAACTTAGGTTTATTTTGGAATAGGTCATCAAGCAAAGATACAAAGCGATTTTGTACACGACGAATAACTTAACAACACACGTGTCGACTGACGGGTTACTTGTAACTTCTTCTTCTTCTTCTTCTTCTTCTTCTTCTTCTTCTTCTTCTTCTCTCTCTCTCTCTCTCTCTGTCTCTCTGCTGAGCGCCCTTTCGCAGGGTCTTATATAAGGGTACATTGAGCTGTGGAAGTTTGGTGAGGATGGATGATGCTAGAGCTTAGAGATAGGGAATGACGTGGAAGTCGGAGTTTTCGCAGGATTGGACTTTAATCTGAAATCTCTGTACCGGTGAGTAATTTGCCTTATTGTTAGTCTAGTTGATGAAAAAGCCCGTAAGTTCTGACTCATCCATTTGTCTGACTTATCTATTCTGACAGATAAGTATTACTGGCAGTCTCGCATAACAATACGTCGAAAGTCAAAGATCCATTTCCGTAGCGAGTATCTGTCGGAATTCACCGTCGAATAAATGGTGGTGCTACCTTGGACTTTCGAATAAAAGTCAAAGATACTTTGAAAATCATCAGCTGTATCTTACGAATAAATTCTCCCAAATAAATTCTCACCGCTAGAGGCGTTGAATACGCATACGCCGTTACTTCGAGATCCGATAACCCACGGATGACGAATGAAAATCGTGAAGAGTATCTTACGTATAAACTGTGGTGAATATGTACCCGGGAAAAATGAGTTCCAATAAAAGATAACTTTCGGTTATTTTTTATTCGAAAATTTTAGATAATTTTTTGCCCAACTCTGCTGCACGCTTACTGATCGACTACTGACCAGCTACCGAACTCTACTGAACCGCTACTGAACCAAACACAGGATGAAAATGAACGGGCTTATATAGCTTGAAAATGAAAGGGGTGCTGTGTTAAACTTAATCTCACGTAGGGTCACACTCATATTTTTTGTCACTTCTAATGAAAACCAGGCCTCAGTTAGATTTTCGTTAAAAGGGGTTAACGGAAGGTTATCCGGGATATTTCCTATAAGAATCTTAATTACCGGATACCAGAAGGGAGTGGTCTAATGATCTTTATATAAAGAAGTCATACAGTATCTTCCATTAATAAAAGGGGCCTGTTGGGATGCTTTTCGTTCTCAGAAAGGAGATTAGAACTTCTAATCGAAATGAACATAGAGAAAACTTCTCCATACATAACACTGTCGATGGGCGTTACAACAATTGGAATACGATGAAACGCCTCTTTAAAAAGTCCTATTTACTAACGAAGCATCTTTTACCAATCATAGCCAGGTAAATCTTAGAAATATGCACTACTGGTCCGTAAAAAACCCACAATGGATGAGACAAGTAGATAGATAAAGACCGTGAACAGTGAATGTTTGGTGTGGGATTTTAAATATCAAAATCATCGGCCTTTACTTTATTAACGGAATACTAAACGGAGATAGGTACACAGCATTTTTATCTGATGATCTGGATGACTTAATTATGTGGTATGTTGAATTTAGCGGCAATCAGCGCGTCAGCATACGTATTCTACATATAGGAAACATATAGATGGCGCGTGAGGGACCTGACCGCGTGCGTTTTGTTTTACCGTTTTCCGCTGTGTGATTCGGATATTGTGCGCTGACAAGCAACCACGTTTTTTTCTCCGTACTAATGTAAAGCATTACTTTGATCATAATAGACATAATAGACTTACCGGTTGTGAGAGAGGTTGAGATGAGAGAATAGAGTGCACAAGAATCTAGAGAAAAGTGAGGAGTAAAAGAGGTGTGTGGAGAGTGGTGTGCGTGGCCAGGGACAGGCGGGTGAGAAAGGGACAAGGGCGGGGAGGTGAGATAGGGAGTGCGGAGGAAGGGCAAAGTAAGAGGTGTGTGAGGTTAGGTCACTGATATGTATACTATGGATACGAGATTCCTATAAGCCAGCCGTACAGAAGTTGAAGTTAATTCATACTGGCTTTACATGCCAGCGCTGCCATGAGGTATAACTCGTCTGTGGTATTAATATAGCAGAATAATACGAACTACTTGTATGATCGTTAAAATTAAAAAAAAAGACTGGTTGCAAAAAATTATATTCATGAAAATAGTGAAATAAATATATAAATCTAATAAAAGAAACAGAAGTAATGATTATTGAAGTTCGTAGAAAGTGAATAGTAATTTTAAAAATGTTTCTAAACATTATTATCATTTACTTCATTGTTATAGATAAAGGAAGTGGATGTATGTATTTTTTGAAATTAGATTCATACTAATACTGAAATACATTTATTAATTATTTTATAAACAAGTAATGCATATCATATAGATTTCTTTTATGTACAATTATATGATGCTTGAATATTTTATTCTCCTGCGTTATGGATTGCAATGTTCTTCGCATATGATCTAATTTCTTCATCATACTTCATGGTATATTTTGATAACGACAATCGTGTTGTATTTTTTCATGCAGTGTAGCAATTTGACACTTCTCCCTTACATTTCCAGTCTTTGATATGCACGGTGAAGAGAAAGCTTTACTAACTACAATGGAAAATATTGTTCAGTACTGTAGACAGATATTAATTCTCAAATAGTAAAATTATATGCCACTTTTAATATGTTAAAGTAAGTTTTTGCTTTATGAATAAGAAAAATTGGAAGAGATAATTTTATTTATAGATTAACATGGGATACTCTGTATATTTGAAACTTATTTCAACTTACGTGTCTGGTTATAGGAGAATGATTGCATTCTACAACCATAATCGGTTCTGGGACTTCTTCTGTTGTTGCAAAAGTTGCCAGAACATCATTATTGTCTGAAAGGAAACAAGTATATATTGTATGCTTTGCAACCCTTTATTAACAAAGACAAAGTGTCTTACCTCTACCATTACTTTGCCTTAAGATATTCGTCTATGGTTCACATCTTGATTTTTTTGGTAAAATCGTGGATATACTTCCAGGCTTTAAGCGTTTTGTATTATAACATTCAATGATGCTGTTTTCAGGAAAATGATCAGAACATATGTCACTACTGTCTGTAGGCATCCATCCTTCCCGACCTATTTCTTTGACCCACTGTTTACGTGAGACTTCATTTCGAGGAAATCTATGCAAAGTCATGTGAGAATTAAAAAAAAAGTAAACAAAAAGAATTGAGTAATAAAATAAATGATTAAAAAATTAATTTAACTACTAAATTGAACAGAGATTATGTTATCTTTATATATTTGTGTAATGTCACATTTGTGTCATCGTCCCTTGACAATCCGCAAACTAAGCATTTACCCATAACTGCAATAAAAGAAAGCATGATCAGAAATAGATACAGCTAGTAAGCTGGCCATAATATTTTGCTTGCAATTTATCATACTTTTATTTCTAATGTTCAATACATACTTCTCAACGCAAAGAGAGAGATTTCGGGTGCGAGAAGCACGAGCGACCAGTCATCCGTCGCGAATTTTGTATAATCGTGCCGGCTTCTGAGACCATCGCTGCCGAGTTCTCCCGGCAGCCTCTTGTACCCGTCGAGGAGTAATAAATGTAAAGTAGAAGCCCAGACTCGCTTGTCGTGCTTTAAAAAAAGTTCCCGCCGCGGAGAATGCTTCGTCCTTTTCCCCGTAGTACCCTGACCCGTGTAGTAGCTCTCCAGGGCATCGCGCGGTGCCCGTCGACTCGACTCGATTCGCGATTCGCGTCCTCAGCGAAACCGTTCGTGTGACACATACAAGTGCCTGGCGCCCGTTCCGAGTACTGAACTTTAGAGTACCGTCGCGAAAAATCGAGTCGGCGAGCTGCCGCTTGTCCCGGGTGGACCACGCATCGCGCGGCCAAGCGTGGCCCGGCCTTACTTTCTGTAAAACCCGGCTGCTGCCCAGGTTTTCTCCCGTCGGACGGGCAGGAAAATCCGGGCAGCGTGACAATATATATATATAAAAATTTATATATAATATAAATAGAAGTGAAGGGAAGAAGAAATGAGTGAGAGAGGCGGAGGAGGCAAGAGGGTGGCGAAAGGAGAGAAGGAGACGGGAAAGGGAAGAATGGAGAGGATTTTGAGAGATGACAGGCTGGAGAGATGGTTCAGTACGAAAAGTCTGGAAAGTGTAGAAATTGCGGGGTGAAAAAAGGGAATAAAGGAAGTAGTAGGAGAGGAGAGGGAGAGAAGTGGGGCTTTTAAAAAGAGTCACATGACAAAAAGGTCGCCAGAGAAGGGAAAAAAGAAGGAGAGGACAGAAGTAAGGGAGATGGGGTGGACTCATAAGAGGTTTAATAGGGGAAATGCGAAGGATTGGGGAAGAGATGAGGGAGGAGAGGGAGGAAGGGGAAAGGAGGTTGGAGGAATGGAGGAAAGAAAAGGAGAAATGGTGGGAAGAGAGAAAAGAGGGGAAAAGAAGATGGGAAAGGATAGAAAATTGGCTAGAAAGCGTTGAGGCAAGGGTGACAGAGGTAGATGGGAAGATGCAGGAGGAGTGGAGGGGTAGGGAGGAAGCGGATAAGAGGATGGAAAGGATGGAGGGAAAACTGGAGAAAGTGGAGGAATGGTGGGGCAAGAGGAGGGGAGAAAAGAGTCTACGGGAGAATGGGGAAGAGAGGAGAATAGGAGAAGAATAAGAAGGTTAGAAATTAGGCAGGACAAGAGGGAAAGAGAGGGGAAGAGGAATAACGTGGTCGTCAGGAGGATAAAAGTGGAGGGCAAGGACATAAGAGAAGAGATCAAAAGGTTATGGAAAAAGATGGATTTGAAAGACGAAAGAATCAACAAGGTAAGAAAAATAGGGAAGGTAGGAAAAGATGGAATACGGATGGTTCTGGTGAAAATAGAGGGTAGGGAGGATAAAAGGAAGGTAATAGAGGGGAAGAGAAAGCTTAGGGGGTTAGAGGAAAGTAGAGATGATGATCTGACGGAAGAGGGGAGAAGACCGAGATGGAAGATAGATCCATTGGGAAGCGGAGAAAGAAAGGAGAAAAGGAAGGAAGGTTCAGATAGGGTACATGAAAATGTGGGTAGATGGGAAACTGAGGAGATGGTATGAGATCGAGGAGAAATGGTTGGAGGAGCAAGGAGATGTATAGGAATGGAAGCAGGGGGTGGGCGGAGCGGGGAGGGCTGCGAGGTATGGATTAGGATGACACATGAGGAGGGGACGAAGGAGAAGGAGTGCAAGGATGAGGAAGAGGATGAATGGAGAAAGATCACGAGTGAAAGAGGCACGAGAGAGATAACATAAGGAGTGAAAGCATAAGAATGGAGTGAAAGAGAGAACAACCGGAAGAGGGGGTCCAAGAGGTCCAGTTGAGGATGTAAGAGACTAGGGAAGGGAGGACCAGAGATGTATGTGTTTGTGAGTGTGAGTGAGAGAGTGTGTGTGAGAGTGTGTGTGTGTG